>SJYT01015747.1:11377-83441 GCA_006410635.1 Cephalophus harveyi | reverse complement strand
GGTTCACGTATTGCTGAAGCCTGGCTTGGAGGATTTTGAGCATTACTTTACTAGCATGTGAGATGAGTGCAATTGTGCGGTAGTTTGAGCATTCTTTGGCATTGCCTTTCTTTGGGATTGGAATGAAAACTGACCTTTTCCAGTCCTGTGGCCACTGCTGAGTTTTCCAAATTTGCTGGCAGATTGAGTGCAGCACTTTCACAGCATCATCTTTCAGGATTTGAAACAGTTCAACTGGAATTCCATCACCTCCACTAGCTTTGTTCATAGTGATGCTTTCTAAGGCCCACTTGACTTCACATTCCAGGATGTCTGGCTCTAGATGAGTGATCACATCATCATGATTATCTGGGTCCTGAAGATCTTTTTTGTACAGTTCTTCAGTGTATTCTTGCCACCTCTTCTTAATATCTTCTGCTTCTGTTAGGTCCAGACCATTTCTGTCCTTTATTGAACCCATCTTTGCATGAAATGTTCCCTTGGTATCTCTAATTCTCTTCAAGAGATCTCTAGTCTTTCCCATTCTGTTATTTTCCTGTATTTTTTTGCATTGATCGCTGAAGAAGGCAATAATCTGGTATAATCCTTTTAAAAATTTTTATTGGAGTATAGTTGCTTTAGAATGTTATGTTAGTTTGTGCATCAGCTACATGTCTACATATATCCCCTCTTTTTTGGAATCTGCTGTTACCTTGTACAGTTGAAGATGTGCATAGCCTTTGAGCATAACCTCTGCAATGGAGAGAAACTGTTGCACGTGAGGACAAATGCAAGATCTTTTAAAAAACATTATTGTTCCTAATAGCCGCAAAGTGGAAAAAAAAATCCAAATGCCAATCAACAGGATGACAACAAATGAGGTGCCCTGCATACTTATAAACAGCATGTTATCCTACAGTGAATATTCATGAACTATAGCTACATGCAACAAACTGAATGAATTTTTCAAATGTAATGTTGAACCAAAAAAAAAATATATATATATATACACTTAGTATGAATCCATCTACAGAAAATCCTGAAAATAGTCCTCAAAATGAAATTCTATTATTTGAAGATGCATCATTAGGTAATAAAGCTATAAGGCAGGACAAGAAAGTGTTTACTATGAAATTTAGGATAGAAGTTAACTCTAATAGGCAAAGCAAGTGGCTATGATGAGGGGAGCTATAAACACTTCGGTGACATTTCTTTTTATTTAGCTCTGTGGTTGTTTCACAGATGTTTATATTTTTATTTTCTGTACCTTTATTCATTATTTGTTGTTCTGTTGCTTAGTCATGTCCAACTCTTTGAACCTATGGACTGCAGCACGCCAGGCTCCCCTGTCTTTCTTACTCTCTTATATATAAAATAGTTTAAATATTTTAAAAAATAAGTGTTTTGGAAAAGAGTAAAGAATAAAAAGAAAGGAATCTATAGATGCTTTAAGAGCATAAAAGTTCCAGTTCCCCTTGAATAAATTTGTATGTTTTCGTATGGTTCTTTCACATTCTCTTTCCTGCTCTAATTTCTAGTTTGTCAGCTAAAATCTTAGTCAAGGCATTTCCTACTAAAACCTAAGATTCTGAAAAAGAGAGGGAATATGATGAAAAAGCTCAACAGATCTTAATTGTTGCCTTGAGGCCAGGCTGTGTGGGAATGTGGTATTCCGTTGCAGTAGAGGAGCTCCCTGGAGCTGCTGAGTGGTGGCGGAGACTGGGTGGAGATGCAGATAGGTTTGTATGTATGAAGGAGGCCAGCTGATGGGCTGCACTTTGCCATTTCGAAGGGCTTTCCATGCAGTCTCCTTGGAGCCTCACCTGTAAGAAGATCTTACTTCTTCTGTTTTACTCATGGGATTCTTAAGCTGCAAAGAAGTTAAAAGACTAAAGTCTCAACTTTGGTAAATGACAGGGGCGGAATTGGAAACTGGGTTTTCTCCATCCTAATGCAGTGACTTTCTAAAAAATTTTATTTTATCAATATATTGAAGTTTAGTTGATTAACAATGTTGTATTATTTTTAGGTGTATAGCAAAGTGATATACTGGATAGTGTGGGGGAGCTATAATGCATTGGTGACATTTCTTTTCATTAAGCTGTATGGTGATTTCATGGATATTTATATTTTTATTTTCTATACCTTTGTTTTATTTTTTGTAACTTTATTCACTATGAAACTGAAAATAAAGTTGCTCAGTCATGTCCAACTCTTTTTGACCCCATGGACTGTAGCCTACCAGGCTCCTACGTCCATGGGATTTTCCAGGCAAGAGTACTGGAGTGTGTTGCCATATCCTTATTCACTATATTCTCTTATATATAAAATATTTTAAATATTTTAAAAAATGAATTTTTTGGAGAAGGGTAAAGGATACAAAAGAGAAGAATCTGTGTCTTAGTTGTTCAGTCATATCCAACTCTTTGCAACATCATGGACTGTAGCTCTTTGTCCAAGGAATTCTTCAGGCAAGAATACTGGAGTGGGTTGCCATTTCCTTCTCCATGGGATCTTCCTGACTCAAGGATCTAACCTGGTCTCCTGTATTATAGGAGAATCTCCTGTAGATTCTTTACTTTCTGAGCCGCCAGGGACGTATAAAAGACTCTCCCTTGGTTCTTTAAAAGCATAAAATGTTCCAGTCCATACAGATGTAGCTCTTATTTTTCAAATTCTTTTCCCATTGAAGTTATTACAGAGTATTGAGCAGAGTTCCCTGTGCTCTACAGTAGGTCCTGGTTGATTTTCTGTCTTAAATATAGCAGTATAATACAGTGACTTTTAATGGAGTTTTGCAACAAACTTACCAATATCAGCATACCTGTAACAGGAGACTTGGTGGTACTAAACTGATTTGTGCAAACATCTCAGACTCTGGCTATGGAGACGTGCTGAGAGACACCTGGCTATGCAGAATACAGAAAACATTCAAACTCATCAAGTATCTCTGAGGATTTTACCCTTTGTAACGCTTTTACTCATGACACAAAATTGATGCTTCTTGTGGTGGTTTGTGCTCTTAGCAAAGTCGTCTGTTTATCTTCCTTATGGCTGATGTTTCATCCCCCTACCCAAATACTTATGCTCTCTTAGCCAAGCCCCAGTTCTTTACACACTCAAAGCAGTGAATTACTTGGTAAAACATTTCAGATAAACAGATATAATCATATCTCTGTTTGGACTTAATGCTGGAGGGAGTGTGCAGAGACCCTGGCTATTTCGTATTGTGGAGACCCCACTTTTTTCATACTGCTGCCTTTGATGCCAATAAATCAATCATTTCCAATATTGCTTCTGCCAAGAAATCCCCCAGGCCCTTGTGAGGATATATGAAAAGACTGAACAAATATCAGCATTTTATCCTCATTCCTGTCCTCAAAGCCTTTGCAAACTTACACAAACTCTTTTTCATGGTGTCTGCCACACAGAGGATGTCTGAAATCTACTGAAACCATTCCTGGTATTGATACTTTAGTCTGGGAGGTGGACAGCAAACATTGCATCTCTTAAATGTTTTGATAAAGCAATAGAAATAAAACAGAAGCTTAAATGAAGCCCAAACTAAGGTCCCAGTCAGCATTAATTTGGATGTATTTCTCTTACTTTCCACAGTTGGTTCTTTCCTACACTCTTAAGACACAGGCTTATCTGAGTTATCAGTTTTGTAGAATAGTAAAGCTTTGTAAAGACCATTAGAATCTGGGGGAGAGATGGCAAAGATCGCATCTTTACAAGGCAAAGATGGCAATGTAAAGAAAAGAGCACACAGTGACAAAAGTGTTTGCTTATTATCTATTGAATTACATGTGATGCTCTGTCTAGGCAATTTCGGTAGTACTCTAACATGGGTCTGGTTGCCTGATGGATATGTCTGTCAAAACAGCCTTCAGATCACCTCCTTCTCTCTCCAGGCCTCCTGAGAGTTACCTCTATAGGACAATTGCACACACCCTCATCATGTAACATAATCTTTCTGTCATTGCCATACTTGCATCTAAAGTGAAATATGAGAAGAGAATGAGTTAGAATCTCAGTACAAACCTTTTGAAAAATTAGGAAGTCCTACATTTAGAGTTTATCTTTTAAATTGGAACAGCACATGTGTCATATAATCAATATACGAAAATGAAGCTATTAGTTCATTTTTAAGAATCTGGTGGAGTTTAAGGAAAGCCCATGGAGAGAATGACTATCATCTTGAGCTAGATTCCAGCATGCCTGAAATGGGTGGCACTAGTAGTCCAAGGAACATTCACATTCCTTTCTCAGTGTTCTGATTGATTGCACATCTGTAGGCAAATGAAGTTACATCTGACATGAAAATATCCAAGGAAGTAAAGAGAAGCAAATCAATATGGATTCTTAGGCCAAAGTCTGCAGAAAGAATTTTAAGTGTTTTCAGATTTGAAGGATATCTTCACTTGGAATTGCTGGAAGTCTCAGAACTGATAAACCTCAGTTCTCAAATCTGTAAGTTGGGGATAGTTGTACCTTATTCAATGGGTTGCAGCACTGGTTTAATGAGATCATATAAAGAACTTAACAAGAAGTCAGTTCAGTTCAGTTCAGTCGCTCAGTCGTGTCTGACTCTTTGGACCCCATGAATCGCAGCACGCCAGGCCTCCCTGTCCATCACCAACTCCCAGAGTTCACTCAGACTCACATCTCTCGGGTCCGTGACGCCATCCAGCCATCTCACCCTCTGTCATCCCCTTCTCCTCCTGCCCCCAATCCCTCCCAGCATCAGAGTCTTTCCCAATGAGTCAACTCTTCTCCTGAGGTGGCCAGAGTACTGGAGTTTCAGCTTTAGCATCGTTCCTTTGAAAGAATTCCCAGGGCTGATCTCCTTCAGAATGGACTGATTGGATCTCCTTGCAGTCCAAGGGACTCTCAAGAGTCTTCCCCAACACCACAGTTCAAAAGCATCAATTCTTCGGCGCTCAGCCTTCTTCACAGTCCAACTCTCACATCCATACATGAACACTGGAAAAACCATAGCCTTGACTAGATGGACAAGAAGTCAAATACTTAGCAATTGTTTAATAAGATTGCAATGAACAATTATGTGTACATTGTTTCCCAGAAATATTCATTTGTATATGAAATTTCAGGTTCTCAGAGTAAATAATAGGAAAGCTACTACAGACTGGAATGTTGTGTTCAACCTATAAATCAGATTTTCCTCCATTATGCTATTTGCTGTTCACAGTCAGCTTAAGTTTCTGTATTTCCACATTTCAGATGGCGACAAGGCCAGTCACTCTAGAAGTTCATAAACAAATAAAAAGCAGGAATGTTGCCTTACACATCATGCCAAAGACAGTATCATACACACATAAAAAAATTGGTTTCAACTAGTTTAAACTAATGGAGAAGGCAATGGCACCCCACTCCAGTACTCTTGCCTGGAAAATCCCATGGATGGAGGAGCCTGGAAGGCTGCAGTCCGTGGGGTCGCTGAGGGTTGGACACGACTGAGTGACTTCACTTTCACTTTTCACTTTCATGCATTGGAGAAGGAAATGGCAACCCACTCCAGTGTTCTTGCCTGGAGAATCCCAGGGGTGGGGGAGCCTGGTGGGCTGCCATCTATGGGGTCGCACAGAGTCGGACACGACTGAAGCAACTTAGCAGCAGCAGTTTAAACTAATATCCCTTTGAACTATATTTTTATAATTTTGATCATGACAAAATGTTCTTTGAATCATATTCTGACCGCTCTGTCCAAGAAGTGCCCTACCCACAGAGAGCTCTTTAATTTTTTCTTTGTGCCTCTTTCTTTTATATATATATATGGTAGAAGTGCAGGAACATGTCATTTATCTAAAGGCATCTCACGGGATTTTAATTTGCTGTTATCTCAGGAACCTGAGGGGATGAAATATAGGTACAAAGAATTTAGTGGCTTTTCCCTTGTTTTTAACAAAAGCCTTATCCAATTTTCTATGGAATAGGTTAATGATAATTTATTATAGAAAAGTTGTGTTATATCTGTGCATTTCTGTTGTTTTCATGGGAATTATGTGGTGATTAAAACTATTCAGCAGTTCCTTAAAATAGCAAGTGACACCTATTCTAGGTAAGGCAATAAGCTAGCAGTTGCTGCCTGCCCAGCGGAATCACCTAGAGCTTTCAGAAGTGATTCATGTCTGTGCCTCACCCCTGAGAAATGCTGACTTAATTGGTCTGCAGTGGGGCCTGAACACTCCTGATTAAAGGTGCTCCACATGTTTCATGTCTATAGCAAGACAGAGAATTACTGGGACATAGCTGAGAATTACTGTGATCCATGAATATAAAACAAACAAGCAATGTTTAAACCTCCCTTCAAGGAGCTTCAGATTCTACTTAGAAAATATACTTTTAAAATTCATTGACATTCTTTTAAAAGGTGTTAAATGATGCAATCTCTGATACATCCCATACCGCTTTTATCTTTATCGCTCATCTCTTACTCTCTAGTAATAGAAGACCAGAGAAATAGAGAAATCACACCTTGAAATAAAAAGTAGAAACATCACAGGCCACTTAATAATATGCTGTTACAGATTCCTTTAATCGTGTGGAAAAGGAATTTTTTTTTTTTTTAAGAAACAAAATGTACCCACTAAGTGCCCAGGAATTATCACAGATGCTTGGGGAATGTGGTCATTGTGAAAACTGGGCATTGAGAACTGATAGTGCTGGCTTTGTGTAAGGTTGTTGATGCTCATTTGTTTGGTGATAAAATCGCAATCCCATGCTCTCCCATTAGCTGAATTTCATTTCTGCCTTCCCAGCTCAACTGCACAGAGCTCTCACACAACCCCTGTGCTGTTATTGTACCGTGAGGAGCCAAGTTGGCCTTGTTAATAGGCTATGCCAAAAGCTGGAGCAGCCCCAACAGAGGCAATCTGATTCCAATCTGGGGATGAAAGTACAATCCCCCCTGCCAGGTTTAAATTGAGAGCATATTACTCGTTTTTAGTTAATTTCCCAGCCTGCAGAACAATTCAGCACATGTGCACCGTGTATGTTCCCTCAGCTGCTTCTTTAGGGACCCTGACCTTGAGGGGATAGTTGTAATTGGGGGGAAAAGTTAATAAATGACAATCATAGTCAAATACCCTATTTATGTAAGAAAATGCATGTATTAAAACTAAAAGCAGAACAAATGCAAGAGAAGTGGATTAATACATTTTTCTTGTCTCAGGTTTAATTCTTTCCTAATGTCAAGCTTGGAAGCACCATGGGAGTGAGGGAGTGAAGCGCAATGTTTCTCGCAACACAAGTGCTGGAAAGAAACATGGTCACAGCAAGTCAGTGTGGGAGAAGCCGTCCCGTTCATGGGAAAAACATACCTTCCTACAGGTTTTAAATCTGCTTTATCTGGGTAGACTTCTTGGAGGTATATTGAAAACTTGGAAGGAGATTTTACAATCTTTCCCTCCCATGCTTTTCAAGTGTATTCCTTTTAAATATTAATCATTGTTGCTATCAGCTACATGATTGGAGCGCCCATGATTCATAAAAATGTGTAATCATCAAAACTCCTATGAATTCAGTACTGTTTTATGTGCTGTTTGTGCTAAGTAGATTCAGTCATGTCTGACTCTTTGCCACCCTATGGACTGTATCCTGCCGAGCTCCTCTGTCCATGGGATTCTCCAGGCAAGACTAGTGCAGTGAGTTGCCACACCCTTCTCCAGGGAATTTTCCCAACCCAGGGATGGGTCTCTTATGTCTCCTGCATTGGCAGGTGGGTTCTTTATCATTAGCATCACCTGGGAAGCCCCAATCATCAAAATTCCTATGAAGTAAGTAATTATATATATATGTGTGTGCGTGTGTGTCTCTCTCTATGTGTGTTATCATGTTACACATATGTATTTACATTTATATATTTATACTGCTTTACGTGTTTATACCTGTATGCATATTTATGTAATTAAGTGCAATTGTACTTGCATACATTTGAAAAATATAACTCATACAGGTCACCTGAATAACTCCATGTTTTTCAGTCCATGGTATCCCTTCCTTTGATAAGGGATAAAAAAGAAAAATTTTTTATCCCAGAAAAATTTCTTATCCCAGAAAAATTCCCAGGTCCTCATCGTAGGTATCTGCAGTATGTCCAGCCCTCACATTATGTTCCTGGGAAGAATGCTTTTCCTGCTAACTCGTTCTTCCCTTCCTACTCCCCACCTTGCCTTCATAGCTGTGGTCCTTCTATCTAAATCCATCACCCCGTGGACATACATTCTTCTTCCTTTGCTAAATATTCCTAGGACACTACTGTTGTACAAGCAACTTTCATTCAAGATTTGGGACTAACAGAAAGCGTGCAATTACAACACAGCCCAGAAGGCAGTTGGAAATCAAACAGCATGTGTCTCTGTCCTGTCATCCTTACCAAGCCTCACCAGCCTTCCCTACCAAATCCTCTGTCTCCTCCCTCTCTGTCTCTCCTCGGGATCTAGCTTGACTCCATTTTGCGGGGATCTGCCCTCTTCTAACCAAGAATGTCTCCCATGTCTGATGATCCTCCTTCAACAGTCTTCCTCCTTTTCCACCTCAGGTTCCCCTACCAGGGTACTCAGATTCTCACCTGCCCTGTCTTTGACATCAGGATAAAATGAAAATGTGTTATTTTATTGCACAGAGAAATTTTCATGTCTTCTCTATTACTCTCCTGGACACTATGGTTAATTTAAAAAGCCCCCATGAGTGTCTTTCTTTTGGCTTTCCCAAAACAATCCACCTGAACGTCAGTCAGCTTGTAACATTCCAGCTTTCCCTCCCTACCACAGATAGGGCTGAGGGTTACTGATTTGGCTGCAGCAGTGCTTGGTGCACCCCTTTGAGTCAAATCCCCTGCACTGTGGCCCAGCCAGTAGTCCAAAGCCCCTCCAGCCTGGAAATCGGTGATCTATACATTCCTCAAACTATTTCATGGGCAAATGTGGCCTTTGAGGCAGTTTTCTTTTCTCTCCATTTTATCTTGAGTTTTCCTCCTTTTCCTTCTCTTCTGTTGCTTTCTGCATGTGAGCTAAGTTGCTTCAGTCATGTCCAATTCTTTGCAGCCCTATGGACTCTAGCCCACCAGGCTTCCCTGTCCATGGGATTCTCCAGGCAAGTATACTGGAGTGGTTGTCATGCCCTCCTCCAGGGGATCTTCCCGACCCAGGGATCAAACCTGTGTCTCTTGTGTCTCTGCATTGGCAGGCAAGTTATGACCAACATAGATAGCATATTCAAAAGCAGAGACATTACTTTGCCGACTAAGGTCCGTCTAGTCAAGGCTATGGTTTTTCCAGTGGTCATATATGGATGTGAGGGTTGGAATGTGAAGAAGGCTGAGTGCTGAAGAATTGATGCTTTTGAACTGTGGTGTTAGAGAAGACTCTTGGGAGTCCCTTGGACTGCAAGGAGATCCAACCAGTCCATTCTGAAGGAGATCAGCCCTGGGATTTCTTTGCAAGGAATGATGCTAAAGCTGAAACTCCAGTACTTTGGCCACCTCATGCGAAGAGTTGTCTCATTGGGAAAGACTTTGATGCTGGGTGGGATTGGGGGCAGAAGGAGAAGGGGACGACAGAAGATGAGATGGCTGATGGCATCACTGACTCGATGGACATGAGTTTGAGTGAACTCTGGGAGTTGGTGATGGACAGGGAGGTCTGGCGTGCTGCGATTCATGGGGTCGCAAAGTTGAACACGACTGAGCGACTGAACTGAACTGAACTGAGAGTGCTACCTGGGAAGACCCACTTGCTTTCTATAGTGAAGCTAAAGAATACTTACAGATAAAGGGGTGAAGAGAAAGTTAGTGAAGTGTTCATTCCCCCAGAGGCATTACATTTTAATGCACAACATAGTCATAAGCCAAGATAGCTTCAAGCAAGAGTCTCTCTGGCCGGGGGATATTAATCACCCAGAAGTCAGTGGAGAATATATCTTTGGGGGAAGAGAGCCTCCCCAGCCCTTGGGAATCATGCAGTATACCATGACTTCCTATGTCATCTTCCCACTCGTTTCCCCTTTCATAGACCAGCTTACTTAATAGAGAAATTAAAATGGATGAGCTCCAAGTAAAATCATGGTTCTCTTCTCCAATCCAGGCTACTGGTTTGCTGTCTCATTTATGCTTCTTTCATTGTCCTCCAAATCGATCACAGCTCATCCCTGAGTTCCTAGTTGATGCTAAATAGATTCTTACATAAGAAATCCTAGTGCCCAGATCTTATGGAGCATTGATCTATTTCCAAAAGTCAGAAATAGGCATTTTTCTTCTCCTGAAAGGAAGTTAATCAAATAGAAAACTCACCAATCAGGATGTAGACTTGCATTTTGGAATAGTGCCAAGTAAATATTCAGTGACTGGCATTCTGTTGCAGTGGTTAGGATTTTGAATCAAAATCAGACCCACCAGTTCTGGCAACTCAGCTCTGATGCTAACCAGGTGACCCAGGGCAGGTTATTTAATATGCCTGGCTTACTTTCATCATATGTGAAATGGGAATAATAAAGTACCTCTCCCATGGTTTGGTGCATAATGAAGTGAGGCAATTCCATTTTAGTGCTCAAAACAAAATATATATTTTTAAAAAAGAATATAACAAAAAATTCAAATGTGCCTCCTCACGTCCGCTTTTGCTGAGGCATCTGGGTGATGGGTATTGATGTCAAGGTGACTGTGAGACTGAATTCAGAAATTACAAAGAGAAGTGCAATGAATTGGCTACACAACTCTTGAACTCCCAGCCTCTTTGAAACTATCAAAAGTAAAGAGAGAAGCAAAGGAGTAACCATTTATGAAGGGATTTCTTTGGAGACAGCCAGAGCTGTTGTGAGCCCCTATGATTCCTTTTGGGGTTGGAGGTTCAGGTATGTGGCTTATTATCCTTTAACCCACTGTTTTTTAACTTTGAAGTGAGAAAGGGCTTCAATAGGACCACTTTGAGACCTTGATGTACCTTGTCTGGGGCCAGTGAACGTTGTGAAAGCAGGCTTGACTCCTGCTCCATTCATTCTGAGGGCGGAGACAGAGATCAGCTAAGTGCCTGGGTAGCAGAGAAAGGACTGGGCTGCAGGGTTAGGGCAGCTGCAGCGTCATTATTTGTAAGGGCAAAGGATGCAGCAGCATTCTCCCCTGGCCAGATGGAGACCACCCAGCAGAGAGAAAGTTACCTAGCACTAGTCCTGTCAGACAGAGTTGCCTGAGAGGGGTGGCCAGGATCTAGAACGGGAAAGGAATGCCAGTGTGTTAGAGGCTGTGAAAAGAACCACACGTGACCACCTAATATAAAGAGGCATAAGATGTTCATGTTTATTGCAAGAGGGTGGATCCAGCCAAGCTTCTTCAGTGAGATTTTGGAAGAGTCAAGAAAGTGTTACAGAAAGAAATGCCAGCTTTTTTTTTTTTTTTTACATGACTGAGCGACTGAACTGAACTGAACTGAGAGTGCTACCTGGGAAGACCCACTTGCTTTCTATAGTGAAGCTAAAGAATACTTACAGATAAAGGGGTGAAGAGAAAGTTAGTGAAGTGTTCATTCCCCCAGAGGCATTACATTTTAATGCACAACATAGTCATAAGCCAAGATAGCTTCAAGCAAGAGTCTCTCTGGCCGGGGGATATTAATCACCCAGAAGTCAGTGGAGAATATATCTTTGGGGGAAGAGAGCCTCCCCAGCCCTTGGGAATCATGCAGTATACCATGACTTCCTATGTCATCTTCCCACTCGTTTCCCCTTTCATAGACCAGCTTACTTAATAGAGAAATTAAAATGGATGAGCTCCAAGTAAAATCATGGTTCTCTTCTCCAATCCAGGCTACTGGTTTGCTATCTCATTTATGCTTCTTTCATTGTCCTCCAAATCGATCACAGCTCATCCCTGAGTTCCTAGTTGATGCTAAATAGATTCTTACATAAGAAATCCTAGTGCCCAGATCTTATGGAGCATTGATCTATTTCCAAAAGTCAGAAATAGGCATTTTTCTTCTCCTGAAAGGAAGTTAATCAAATAGAAAACTCACCAATCAGGATGTAGACTTGCATTTTGGAATAGTGCCAAGTAAATATTCAGTGACTGGCATTCTGTTGCAGTGGTTAGGATTTTGAATCAAAATCAGACCCACCAGTTCTGGCAACTCAGCTCTGATGCTAACCAGGTGACCCAGGGCAGGTTATTTAATATGCCTGGCTTACTTTCATCATATGTGAAATGGGAATAATAAAGTACCTCTCCCATGGTTTGGTGCATAATGAAGTGAGGCAATTCCATTTTAGTGCTCAAAACAAAATATATATTTTTAAAAAAGAATATAACAAAAAATTCAAATGTGCCTCCTCACGTCCGCTTTTGCTGAGGCATCTGGGTGATGGGTATTGATGTCAAGGTGACTGTGAGACTGAATTCAGAAATTACAAAGAGAAGTGCAATGAATTGGCTACACAACTCTTGAACTCCCAGCCTCTTTGAAACTATCAAAAGTAAAGAGAGAAGCAAAGGAGTAACCATTTATGAAGGGATTTCTTTGGAGACAGCCAGAGCTGTTGTGAGCCCCTATGATTCCTTTTGGGGTTGGAGGTTCAGGTATGTGGCTTATTATCCTTTAACCCACTGTTTTTTAACTTTGAAGTGAGAAAGGGCTTCAATAGGACCACTTTGAGACCTTGATGTACCTTGTCTGGGGCCAGTGAACGTTGTGAAAGCAGGCTTGACTCCTGCTCCATTCATTCTGAGGGCGGAGACAGAGATCAGCTAAGTGCCTGGGTAGCAGAGAAAGGACTGGGCTGCAGGGTTAGGGCAGCTGCAGCGTCATTATTTGTAAGGGCAAAGGATGCAGCAGCATTCTCCCCTGGCCAGATGGAGACCACCCAGCAGAGAGAAAGTTACCTAGCACTAGTCCTGTCAGACAGAGTTGCCTGAGAGGGGTGGCCAGGATCTAGAACGGGAAAGGAATGCCAGTGTGTTAGAGGCTGTGAAAAGAACCACACGTGACCACCTAATATAAAGAGGCATAAGATGTTCATGTTTATTGCAAGAGGGTGGATCCAGCCAAGCTTCTTCAGTGAGATTTTGGAAGAGTCAAGAAAGTGTTACAGAAAGAAATGCCAGCTTTTTTTTTTTTTTTTAAAGCATTTGTCAGGTAGTATAGAGATCTGTTCAAGGAAGATACTTCCTTGCCATCTCTCACCACTCCCTTTACTATATCTCTGGCCTCAAATGGTCAGGAACTGGCTAGCAAGCTGCCAGCTGGTTGCATGGGTTCTTCAGAGAAACAGAACCAATAGGATGTATGTGTGTGTGGTGAGAGACAATAGAGATAGGATTAAGATATCCATCTATCAAGATATTTATTTTAAGGAATTGTCTTATACAGTTGTGGGGCCTGGCAAGTCTAAAATCTGCAGGCAGTGTTGGTTGGCAGGCCAGACCTCCAGAAAGGAGTTGCAGTTGGAAGAGTCTAGAGTCAGTCTGCAAGCAGAATTCCTTCTTGCTCAAAGAAGGTCAGTCTTGTTTTTTTTAAGGCCTTCAACTGATTGGTTGAGGCTCATTCACATCACAGAGGATTATCTCCTTTACATGAAGTGTGCTGATTTAAATGTTAATTTCACCAAAGTTTAAAAAGGATAGTGAGACACCAGAAAGAATAAAACAAATAAGTCTTTTGATTATTCCGTAATTATTCATGCATAATATATCAGTTACAAGTGCTGGACACCTAGTAAATGTTCAATAAATATTCACTATTGATATTATATATACACACATGTATAATTTGCTATAAATAGGACATTTTATACGTGTGTGTGTGTGTGTGTGTTGATATATATAACATTACGCCTTGATGGTGACATACATTAGCCATATATCCTGAAACAGATGCATACATTTCACTGAACTGCTTGATAGGTGGGAAGAACAAAAAAATTTTTTTGAAGTATTTACTTCTTTTATAAAGTTATATTTCAGTTATTCTGCTTTATGTATTGATGTTTCGCATAAATATATCATCTGAACTTTTATCTGTGGTGGGATAAATATAAACTTTGAAATTTAAATATATTCATGTCCTGGCAAACACAATTGCCTTTGTTGGTGTTTATTATTGTCTATAGCTGGGGGCAATATTGATTCAGGTAAACAAATAATTAGCTTGTTCATTTGAAGTAGGAAGATGTAATTAATGAATTTGCTTAATGTTCTACCTTGCTGCAGACACATAGCCCTTTGGGTCACTGTTCTTTCATTCTCAGTCTCTCTCTCACTCTCTTTCTCACTGTCTCCATCTATCTCTATCTCTGTTCACAATATACCTGCTTGTTCTGCTACTTTGGATTCCAGAAAATATAGTTGCATATGGTACTTAAAGTAAGGTGATGACTCAGAGACATCAGTCAACCTGGCCCAATGCTAATGTTCAAAGGTACTTTTTTAGATATTATTTTCTTGGCTGTGCAAGCAGTTTTTTAAGAGATGCTTTTAAAATTGAAGATGGAGATCAATAAGAATAAATTTGATATCTGGATGTAGCAAGCTTGCCTTAGGACAGAAATAGGCTCTATTACACAAATAAACCCTTTTAGTTATAGCCTTTTGTTCAGTTGCTAAGTCATGTCTAACTCTTTGTGACTCCATGAACTGCAGCACTCCAGGCTTCCCTGTCCTTCACTATCTCCCAGAGTTTGCTCAGACTCATGTCCATAGAGTTATGATGCCATCCAACCATCTCATCCTTTGTCATCCCCTTCACCTCTTGCCCTCAATCTTTCCCAGCATCAAGGTCTTATTCCAATGAGTCGACTCTTCATATCGGATACCCAAAGGATTGGAGCTTCAGCAGCAGTCCTTCCAATGAATATTCAGGGTTAATTTCCTTTATGATTGATTAATTTGATCTTCTTGCTGTCCAAAGGACTCTCAAGAGTCTTCTCCAGCCTTAGTGGGTCCAATTTGCCAATGGCTTTCTTGATCAATCTTTTCTTTTTTGTATGTATTGTTCAAGCGATTTTGCTCTAAATTACATGACACTTCATCTAAGATTGTTATATAAATCTTTAGTGTTTTTAAAAACAATTCTGCTAAAACAGTAGTCCAAGTTGTTCTCACATCAAAATTAGATATGTGTGTAAACTCATGGGATCTGTAACCCAAAATAAATTACTGTAGTGGGACCACTTTTTAAAGACAGAGCTGATTAGTGATGGCATTGTGTTAAGTACCTTACTTTCCTGAGCAACACTGAGAAAGGTTTGGCTGCATCCTTTGGCAACATATGGCATGTTAACTAATATGTGGTTAAGATTTAAACATGACTCATGCTGGGAAATCAGGCAGTTTCAGCAGCCCTGTCCTCATTCCATCAGACCACTTTGAAAATAAGATCTGCCAAGAGTTTGAAAGTGGGATAGGAAGAATGTAAGCCTCACCATTGACTTTTCATTGCTGTATAAATCAAAAGGCTTGCCAGCTAGAAGACAGAATGAACGCGAGTCCACAGCGATGCTGGCAATTGCTCTGGTAAATGTCGAGTCTCAGAAATTGAAATTGTGAGACTATTCTCATATTAAACAGCAAGAAGGAGATCAGCCTCAGATCTATTGAGTTAAGTGGCTGATACCTTTTCAACAACCTGTGGCTTTTGGTTAAAGCTCAGAAAAGCATTTTGTTTTAACAAAAAAAAAATCCAGGTTTCATTCATCGGCTCTCTAGGCAGTAAATCATAACCAATTGATGTTCTTTGAACATCTACCAGGAGCTGTGATAGACATTAAGAAAATTGGGGAACAGATTTACCCAAGTATGAAATATAAAAATCTAAAATATAAAGCAGAAATACAAAAAGAAGACAAACTTACATGAAAATATAAAAAGGAAAAAAAAAAAGTAGATTTTGAAAGAAAAAATGGTAGTAGTAAGAAAGAAGCTGTTGCTTGCACCCCAGGGTCTACTGTGGCTATATCATACTGGTAACCTTAGTTGCCAACCTTGTCAACAAGGCTTGTCAGGCTTCTTTTCAGATCCAAAGATCATTTTTATTACAGTTTCTAAGATGCTCTCCCCATTCCTCACTCAGCAACCAGAGTTGCTGAAAGGCAGATCTTATGGATGCTCTGAGAGCTGAAAATACAAGAAGGTGATGAAACTGACCGGAATCCTCCTTGCCAGTGGGACACCGGTCTCTCCAAGTAGTTAACAATGACAGTGATCATGCTGAGGGGACAGTGATCATGCCGAGGAGCAGAAGGAGAGGTCCTCTCTGGGTAAACAGGACATGCTTCTCCTTGTGACCCCTGGCTGACCTCCCAAGGAGAAGCGCCAAAGTAGTCTTTGTCTCCAGCCAGTGAAATCGGCATCAGTGACAATTGAGGCTCAGACAACTCCCTGATCTGGGGAAGGAGCAGAGCAATGACGCAGCAGTGTTTCTAGGCAGAGTGAATGATAATAACACTGCAAAGACTCATTGATTCCCAGTTTGTTCTCCACTGCCTGTCACTTTTTCCTGTGGTAAATACCCACTAGATTGATGGTGGGTTGGTTATGAAACCAGTTATCCTGCTGTCCTCAAATAGCAGGAGAGTATTTACAACTTATAGTATGTGATATATGAAGATGCCAAGCCCCTGTCATTTTAACTGGGCTCCCAATGGAATAGAGAATGCCGAGCCACTTTTGTGGTTTTGTAGGCTTGTTTTTGGCAATCACTGTGAACTCCTATCTTATAAATGTGATAAATAAATATGGAGGGAAGACTTTGGGGACAAACAGGCATTGGCATCATTTAATTTCTTCTTGTGTTCCAGCCAGTTGGATGAATTGTGTCTGTGGTAATTAAACTCACTTTGATAATTAGGCACTAAGGATTCTCAAACTGCTGAATGTTAATGAATATTTTCCAAGTATGGCCCCTGTATCTTCTAAGTGCTGCCAAATGGAATCGTCCGGTTCATCATTAAAAGTTAGAGTCCTTTTTAAAAAATTCCATATAGATAGTTGAAATGAGAAGTAGAAATTTGATTCTGTTGCTTTTCTTTACAAGTCTGGGCAGGTTGATGAAATTTGAATTGAAAGTGAGTTTTATTATGAATGAAATAATAGTTGAGCTCACACCTTGGAACGTGGAAGGTCACACATAGCACTGCACACATTAAAGCCATAGACAAGAGATAACTCCTGCCTCACCGCAACTGTCTACAAATAGACACCCCTTCGGTGTACACTGTATGCTATCTGGGCTAATAATCTGAGGCTAAGGCCCCTGGAGAAGGAAATGACAACGCACTCCAGTATTCTTGCCTGGAGAATCCTGGCAAGAGAAACTTGGTGGGCTGCAGAACATCAGGTCACCAAAGAGTTGGACACGACTTAATGACTCAACAACAAGGCAGACAAAAGATGTGGGCTTTCTTGGAGGTCTGCGCTCCACACAGAAATGTACAGTGGCACCACTCTGGGTTTTCCACCAGTAGATGAGCCATATTACGCATTTTTATCTGAAAACTATGACCCCCCTTTTTTCCTTTGACCCCATCAAATAACTTTATTCACATAAAGTGACAGTGTTAGTCACTTAGTTGTGTCCAACTCTTTGTGACCCCATGGACTGTAACCCACCAGGCTCCTCTGCCCATGGAATTCTCCAGGCAAGAATACTGGAATGGGTAGCCATTCCCTTCTCCAGGGGATGATCCCTGGGATCTTCCTGACCCAGGGATGAAACCCAGATCTCTTGGATGGCAGAAGGATTCTTTACCATCTGAGTCACCAGGGAAACATCCCCTAATTTACAAAGCCTCAGTCATTCATACACTTTAGGGGGATCCACAGTGTTTGAGGAACTTAAATATAATGTATCATACCAACCCAAGTAATCCAAATACAAAAAAATTCATCTATGAAGTTATTCACATGTAGGTCCTAGCTTACCAGTTTCTGTGCAAAGAAAAAAAAAGGGGGGGGGAGAGAAAGAAAGAAAAATAGACTGATTAACTAGTCTTTGAAACTAACCTTGTGCCTAAGTTGAAACCTCTTTCACATCCATGTGGGCCCCACACGAATATAAATCACTGCACCATACTCTCCTGCTCTGATGAAAAGAAGTGTCTGGAGCACAAAAAGCTTTCTTTAAAATGTCCTTAAATAAACTCCTTTCCTGAAAAGAGATAGGGAGGCTCTTTCCTGTTACCGGCCCCCCAGAGTCTTAGGGGGCTCTGGGAACTGGTGGCAGTGGACTCATCCCTCTGCTGCAGATGCTGACGCTAGCCAACCTCAAGCCACCCTTCTAGGGCCCCCCTCTCCTCAGAGCATCTCTCCAGACAGAAGCTCCAGCCATCTAAGCCCTTGATAATTGGTCCGTCAAGCTTGCAGTGCAAACCAGTAAACAGAAACACACTTAGATCAAACACTAATCATAAACATAACTACTGAAGGAGTCATTTCTGGGCTTGCCCTATATATAATTATTTATTTCAAATATTTCAAACTTAAATGTTTCAAGTATTCAAATATTTATAATAAAATATTCCCAAATTCCTTCTTACAGAATCTTCCTTAAAGGGGAAAGGAGGGAGTTGAGCAGGGAATGAGTGTTTCTTGAGCATCCTTTATGTTCTAGCCCTTGCCCTAGCTCTCTGCATATCATGATTCCATCACCGAAAAGTCATGGCACATTAATTGGGAAGGAGTGCTTCTTCTGTTCTTACTGGACAAGGCCACATGTGGCATTAGAGCTAATCCACCATAATCTATGTTCTGCTGCTGCTGCTGCTAAGTCGCTTCAGTCGTGTCCGACTCTGTGCGACCCCACAGATGGCAGCCCACTGGGCTCCGCCATCCCCGGGATTCTCCAGGCAAGAACACTGGAGTGGGTTGCCATTTCCTTCTCCAATGCATGAAAGTGAAAAGTCAAAGTGAAGTCGCTCAGTCATGTCTGACTCAGCGACCCCATGGACTACAGCCTACCAGGCTCCTCCATCCATGGGATTTTCCAGGCAAGAGTACTGGAGTGGGGTGCCATTGCCTTCTCCGAATCTATGTTCTAGTAATCTATTACTTAAATCAACAAATACACACTCAAGCACTAAGGTCAAACTTCAGTACCATATTGAAGAGACCTCTCTGAGCCTTGAATATCTCTTCATAAAAGGCAGATAATAATTCTGCAAACCAAGGTTGTTGGGAGGATTAAGCTTGATAACATGGGGGAAAAAGAACATAGCTCATTTCCTAGTATTTAATAAATGCCCTTTCTCCTTTTCCTTCCTCCCTTCTTCATAGGTTAAGAGATATTCACCTTTTTTTCATGCTCAAATGTGATCTTAAATCAATTTTAATTGTGATATCTAATATAGGCATAATGGAGTGAATAAAATAAATCTTAATAATGCAAATCACAGAGATACGTTTTAAGGATCTTATATACCTTCCTCATGAGTGGATGGAATGAAAAAAAAAAAAAAACTTTTTAGTAAGGAAACCTTTAAGCTCCCTTAATAAAATTCCAATCTTCCAAGACTGGTGCTAAAGATTATTTTATTTCATCCACATTCAGATAGCAAGGGCGGAACTCTACGGGAAAGGGTATAACCAAGCCATGGTTTCTTCAAAGTTCCAATAATTCTTATGCTTACATTCCACTGGTCAGAGCTCAGTTATGTGGCTTTGCTTAGATGCAAGGAAGTCTGGCTAGTGCTGCTTTTATTCATGGAGGCCAAGTGAAAAAGTGAAAGTGAAAGTCGCTCAGTTGTGTCTGACTCTTTGTGACCCCATCGCCTATACAGTCCATGGAATTTTCCAGGCCAAAATACTGGAGTGGGTAGCCTTTTCCCATTCCAGATAGAAGAAGCCAGGGGATCTTCCCAACCCAGGGATTGAACCCAGGTCTCCTGCATTGCAGGCAGATTCTTTACCAGCTGAGCCACAAGGGAAGCCCAAGAATATTGGAGCTGGTATATGCTAGCTAAAAGATAGGTTCTATTAATAGTAAAGAAGCATCTTCTTTGCCGTAAAAAGGTCATTACAAAATTCAAGATAAGAAGTATTAATGGCTTGGATGCTGGATGTATTTTTAAGGTAGAGGTAAACAAATCTGTCAAGTGATTGAATGTAGAGTTGTTAGAAGAATCAAGGTCAACACCATGGTTTCAGAATCTTAGTGCTGAAATGACATATTTGCCTTTTATAGAGTTGGGAAAAACAGCAGTTTTTGTGGGCTAAACCAGGATTCATTTGGGGGCGTGTGATTTGAGGTGCCTCTTATGGATACACTAAGGAGATGGGTAATATACAAGGGTTTTGAGGGAAAGTTTGCAATGAAAAATTGATGTAAACATCATCAAGAAATAGAGGGAGAGTCCAGGTCTGAGCACAAGAAGCTGATATTTAGAAATGTAAAGAATGGAGAAACCGACAAAGACATTGAGAAAAAGTACCCAGTGAAACAGGGAAAAAGAGTGGTGGACTGGTGATAGGAGCATGTGGAAAATCAGTTGTGGAGTCTTTCTTTTTGGAGGATGCTGGAATAAGAAGCAGAGCATCAGCAGAATGGGCGATGGAAGGGGGTGTGCTGGAGGATTGTGGGTAGAGAAAGTGTGAAACAGCTGTGGAAGGATTGGGCAGCATACCACTTCATCACCGATCACCATGGTGGTGCTGTGGTACTTTAATTAAGCCTTGGGAGCACAAGCGTATATAAACTTAAAGGTTTCCTTACTAAAAAGTTTTGTTTTGTTTTGTTTTTTTCATTCCATCCACTCATGAGCTTGGGAGCACAAGGTATATAAGATCCTCCACAGAGGAAGAAAAAAAAAACAGCATCCTAGGAGGAGTTCTTTTCCGAGCAAGGAAAAGAAAAAAAAAAAAAAGAACCAGTGAACTAAACAGAGAAGGATCAAAGAAATAATCAGAGATATCAAGGAGAGAAAATGTTCAAGGCAGGATTACACATTGGATAAGGGTATGGATTAAGGAGTCATATTTAAATCCCACATTCATCTCTTTCTGGTTTTGTGACCAAAGGCAAGTAACTCAGCGTCACTGAACTTTACTTTCCCCATTGAAGACAGGGAGAATAATAGCACCTGTCTTAGGCCTCCCTGGTGGCCCAGTGCTTAAGACTCTGCACTTCCACTGCAGGGGGCATGGGTTAGATCCCTGGTCGGGGAGCTAAGATCCTTCATGCTGTGTGGTGTGAACAAAAGAAAAAAACATCTCTATAATAATAGTACTTGCCTCATAGGATTATTGTGCAGATTACGTGAGCTATTGCTTATAAAGTACTTAGAATAACGCTGGCTCATAATAAGCCAGTGTTATCATCAGAATTGATGCAGAAGGGGAGTTGCCAAACAGCCACACTCAATCTGAATGATGTGTGTTAAGACTGGAAATGACCGTCTTCACTGTTTCTGTAGTGGGAACATGTGCCTTCCTGGGCTCACGTTGCTGAGTGATGCATATTTCAGTGCCTGACCTTCCTGTCTGTTCTTGCTTGTCTGTCCTGAGTCATTGGCAATGATTTTGTATAGAAGTTGCCAGGCCAGAGATGTCTTGGTGGAGACTCTGAATTCACCAAACTATATCCAGACATTCCATTCCTATAATTCAAGCTGGGATTCTCTGCTATCTGCAGTCCAAATTATTCTGTCCAATAAGAGACAGAAACAAGACCCTCCTTGATTCAAGTAAGAATACATTGAATCACATTATACTTTTTTGATAGTTGGAATGGCCACAATAGAAGGCTCACCTTTATCTTAATTTTTAACAATCATATACAAAATTCCCAAAGGCAACAAATTCCAATATAGTTTTAGAGATATTCAAAAGCCAAATTTACTTTTTTCTGATGCAACTGAAAAAATTCCCAAATGTCTTGATATGTCTTCATTGTTCCTATAGTAACTGACTTCTTTATTATATTCAAGTTACTCTGCTTTCAATTAAGATTTATAATAATGCCTACTTTATAGAATAAACTTTCACATATTTGCCTTAATGTTGTTATTAAATGAATGATTAAAAGACTTCTGGTTTTAGCTTGGAGATGTACAAAGCTGTAAAAAATATTCCCACCCTTACAAGAAAAAAGCACGGCCCATCACTGAATTGAGGTTTCTGGGCAAACAAGTAAACTCAAATATCGAGAGAGACAGATGCCTTTAGGGATAAATAGCATCTGAACATTATTTACCTGTGGCAGATTCTGCCAGATTCCACATAAGACTGCAAGAAGACACAGCTAAAATGTTTTCAGAAATTGCTGGAGGCTGAGTAGGCTAATGTGAGAGTGTAAAGCCCCTGGGTGCGGCATGTATAGAGGTGTTTGCACATTCTTGCAGCTGTACTCATAGGAAAGACTTGGAAGAATCCTGAGAAAGCTTTTTTCATGGTGCCAACAGAGAAAGGGAACAGCAACCACTGCTCAAATCCATCTCCTCTACCTCCGTTGTAGGATGAAAGGCTTAATCTGCAGGGGAAACAGCTCAGGGTGCTGATGGAAATCCACTGCACTGGGGGAAGGGCACAGAAAAGAAGAAACATGCTTCCTCTGGGAGCCATACCATATGAGTATTTATATTTTCCCTACGGGGAGAAAGGCTTTCCAGGTGGTGCTAGCAATAAAGAAACTGCCTGCCAATGCAGGAGATGACTTGGGTTCAGTCCCTGGGTGGGGAAGATCCCTGGAGGAGGAAATGGTAACCCACTCCAGTATTCTTGCCTGGGGAATCCCGTGGACAGAGGAGTCTGGCAGGCTGCAGCCCATGGGGTCACAAAGAGCCAGACATGACTGAGCACACAGCACACAGCACATGGGGAGAAATACCTGCAAGGTCCTACTCTGCAGCCGGGTGGGCAGAATGCTTGTGAAGGCCATCTCCCAGACCAGGGACAGAGTCCTGCCTGAGACTAACTGAATCATAACACCAGGGCATGCTCTCCTCCCTCCCTCGCATCCCTCCACCACCAGGCTAGCCAGCTTAGAGTAAAATAGCAGTGGAATACCCTGGGAGACCCGCAGGCAACTGATCCTCATAGGCAACAGTGCAAAAGGAAGATGAAAATCTAAGCAGGAAACAGACAGTAAAAGAACCTCCAGCAGATCAGCCTACACTGTAAACACAGGTGTCACTAGAGGAGTTTTAAGCCTGGAGTATGCTTAGAGTAACCATAAGGATGACAAACTCCAAACTCTGCACAGGTTAGCACAAACCCCATACTTAAGGTCTAGCTCAAGAAAATGGGTGCTCATCTCCAACTATAAAAAATATCCACCCCAGGATCTTTAGCCCTACATAAGTTGTCTGACTTTCAACAACAACAAAAATTCTAAAGTAGGTGAAAAGACAAACATACACACATGCACACACACTCACAGACTAGTTGAAGCATCAGGATCAGACTGGCTATGACACGGATGTTGGAACTACAGAAGCTTAATTTTGATCAATATGTTACTGACTCTAATAGAACAAAGAGGATGACATGAAATATGAAATAATTAAGCAGAGAGATGGAAACTATAAGGAAGAATCAAATAAAAATACTGAAAGTAAAATAATCAGTAACAGCTTTAAAGACCTCCAAATAGGCTCAGTAGACTCAACACAGCCAAGGAAAGAATCTGTGAATTTGATGATAGGTGAGTGAAAATTAACCAAACTGAAAAACAGAGAAAACAAACAATGAATAAAAAAGAATAAAGCACCCAATAAATAGAGTGGGACAATTTCAAGCAGTGTAACATATACTAATGGAAAAGAGGGCAAAAATGGAGCAGAAGAAATACTTTTTAAAATAATGGCACCGAATTTTACCATTAGTAAAATTAGTAACAGACATGAAATCACAGATCCAAGAAGCTCACAGAACACCAAGCAGGATAAACATCAAACACACAGATACACACACATAGGCATATAGTATTCAAATGTCTGAAAATGAGAGAGAAAATATTGAAGTGCCAGAAAAGGAAAACTTCTTTACAGAGGAACAAGCATAATAATTAAAACAGACTTCTCATCAGAAACTCTTTAAGCAGATAGTAAATGTAGTGACATATTTAAAGTATTAGGGAGAAATGTCAATCCAGAATTTTACAATACATCTAGTAAAAGAGAAGAGAGAGAAAAAACATTCTAAAACAATTGAGAAAATTCATTGCCTGACATACTTTATAAGAAAATGCTAAAGGAAAGAAGAAATACTAAAGGCAGAAGAAACATGAGGTCAGTTGGAAACTTGGATCTACACTAAGTTTGTAAATGTGCTGAAAGATGACTGACTGATAACATACATGGCACATATAAAAGTAAAGCATGTGAAAAATAATAGCACAAGGAATAGGTGGGAAGAATTAATACACGGTTGTAAAGGCCTTACATTACTTATAAAGCAGTATAACATTGCTTGAAGTTAGACTCAGATTAATCTGAAATGTATGTTGTAAATCCCAGGGTAATTACTAAAAAATTTTGAACAGAGGTATAACTAGTAAGTCAAGAGATGAAATATCATCATAAAAATCCCTATCCCAAGAAAGAAAGAAAGAAAAAGAAATGAAGTACAGTACATATGGGACAAAGAAGAATCGCTAGCAAGAGGTTAGATTTTAATGCAATATTGATAGTCACCTTAACTGTGAATGGTCTAAACATACCAATATAAATATAGATTGTCAGACTGAATAAAAAACTCATTTAAAATATAAAGATATAAATATATGTCTTTGAATATTTAAAGCTTAGTCATATAAAATTTGGAAACTATTATATATATTAAAATATTAAAGTTCAAACTACTAATAAAATATATCATCAACTTCTGTAGGCACTTATTCTGTGCCATATATCGAGTTGGCCCAAAAGTTCACTTTGGCTTTTCTGTAAGATGTTTCCAGATGAACTTTTGGGCCAACCAAATACATACACATTTTACATCATCCCAGTGTACTGCAAAGCACTTCTTGTTATCCATCACTTTAGAAATGAGAAAACTGTGACTTAAAATGTTAAGTAATATGTCCAATGTTTCTTACTGAATGAATGGCAAGTGAGTTAAAACCTAGGCTGTCTTATTAGAAATCCTACACAATGATTCACTATTTGAAACTACAAATCACTTTTTATTATGAGTTTAATAATGCCTTTGAGTCTATTGGTCAAGAATGACACAATATTGTGGGCTCACAATATTTTCTGATTTTTCTCATTTGTGCTTTGAATAATTCTGAAAAGATATTTGTTTCATTAAGGAAAAGGCAAAGATGGAGAAGATAGCGTAACCTCAATTTGAGATAGTCCAATCACACATGCCAATATTTTACAGCTCTATAATAGCATATTTGCAACTATTTTAACTATCCAATTTTACTTTGCCACTGTGATCTTAAATTCTCAAGATTTCAAATTCTCTAAACATGAATTCACATAATACTGTTTATCTTACTCTTTTCTTAATACTCTTCTGTTTTGAAAATAAATATTGTCTAGAATGCCTTGGAAATATCCAAGTTTCTATAAACTTAGCATAAGTATCAATTTTTTAAACACCTTATCTATTGCATGTATACATTTTGAATCCATTAAGCTATATAAAAATATCGTGTAAAGATAAAGCCAGAAACTAGAAGTAATTTTCTGGAAAGCTTTGAATAGTGCCAACATGTTTATGTAAGAAAAAAATTAGATTAATAGGATGTTTTTATTTAAATATTAAAGTTGTAAACTTTATAATTTAGAGTTTTAATTTAGGTATGACTGCCTGAATAGTCAGCATAGAATAAAATCCTGTGTTCCTTACTTGATAGTCACATGGATATATTTGGATTGGAAAACTTCAAATTCATTTTAGCTACAGATGGTTGTCATAAAGAACACTAAAAAAAAATGGTCATAAAGCAATTGTCCAATAAACACACCAAAAACAATAAAATGCATCTGGAACAAACGATTTTAATAGCACATACCACCCATGGTAAGCATCGGTATCAGTTTCAGCAATAAATAAATGGGTATGAACTAGGGCAGCTGTTACATTTTGGTCAGAAATGCTAGACATGAGTTGGGAGTAAGAGAAGAAAACTTGAGGAAAAATATATCATTTTTCTATAAGACAGTGAGCCTGTCTTACATAGCATACTGAATACTATTCCCCACCCTGGAATTTCTGTAATGCCTAAAGTCAGTCTTCTAGTTTTGCTGATTGATTTCAGCGTCCAAGTGGAAAATACATACTTGGCTGCGCTCTTTGGCCCCTAAAGCTATGATCATGCTCCATTTCATCCACTAGAGACAATAATGAATGAGCGCCAAAGAGCCATAGGCATCAGTCTGATTTCTCTATAGCTCAGAAGGATAACTGATGAGCTGTTTCCTCTCACTGCCCCATGACATAAACAAGTGCCGCACATCCATCCAACTTGGCCTTCAACCTCATACATGTGATTCCCAGCAGAAAAATTTTCTTTTGTTGGTAGTTGAATAAATCCCTTTGCATATGTTTCTACATACTATTATAATAATATTATATTTATTAGTGTATATTGCTATCAGTCATTGTAAACCCATTTTAGAACTATCACCTCATTTAATATTCACAACAATTCTCAAAGTAGGTTTTGTGTTATGACTGTTTTATGAGTGAGGATTGTCAAGTGGGCTTAAGAAGCATCACTATAAACAAAGCTAGTGGAGGTGACGGAATTTCAGCTGAACTATTTCAAATCCTAAAAGATGATGCTGTTACAGTGCTGCACTCAATATGCCAGCAAATTTGGAAAGCTCAGCAGTGGCCACAGGACTGGAAAAGGTCAGTTTTCATGCCAATCCCAAAGAAAGGCAATGCCAAAGGATGTTCAAACTACCACACAACTACACTCATCTCACATGCT
Organism: Cephalophus harveyi; assembly: GCA_006410635.1. NCBI lineage: Eukaryota > Metazoa > Chordata > Mammalia > Artiodactyla > Bovidae > Cephalophus > Cephalophus harveyi. The sequence goes on along the minus strand of SJYT01015747.1, from coordinate 56,577 downwards.
AGTAAAGTAGTGATCAAAATTCTCCAAGCCAGACTTCAACAGTAAATGAACTGAGAACTTTCAGATGTTCAAGCTGGATTTAGAAAAGGCAGAGGAACCAGAGATAAAATTGCCAACATCTGCTGGATCATCAAAGAAGCCATAGAGTTCCAGAAAAACATCTGCTTTATTGATTACAACAAAATCTTTGATTGTATAGATCACAACAAACTGTGGAAAATTCTGAAAGAGATGGGAATACCAGACCCCCTGACCTGCCTTCTGAAAAATCTGTATGCAAGTCAAGAAGCAACAATTAGAATTGGACATGGAACAACAGACTGGTTCCAAACCGGAAAAGGAGTACATCAGGCTGTATATTGTCACCCTGCTTATTTAACTTATATGCAGAGTACATCATGAGAAATGCTGGGCTTGAAGAAGCACAAGCTGGAATCAAGATTGCCGGGAGAAATATCAATAACCTCAGATATGCAGATGACACCACCCTTATGACAGAAAGTGAAGAAGAGCTAAAGAGCCTCTTGATGAAAGTGAAAGAGGAAAGCGAAAAAGCTGGCTTAAAGCTCAACATTCAGAAAATGAAGATCATGACATCCGGTCCCATCACTTCATGGCAAATAGATGTGGAAGTAATGGAAACAATGACAGACTTTATTTTTTGGGGCTCCAAAATCACTGCAGATGGTGATTTCAGCCATGAAATTAAAAGATGCTTGCTCGTTGGAAGAAAAGCTATGACCAATCTAGACAGCATATTAAAAAGCCGAGACATTACTTTACCAACAAAGGTCCATCTAGTAAAAGCTATGGTTTTTCCAGTAGTCATGTATGGTTGTGAGAGTTGGACTATAAAGAAAGCTGAGTGCCAAAGAATTGATGCTTTTGAACTGTGGTGTTGGAGAAGACTCTTGAGAGTCCTTGGACATCAAGGAGATCCAACCAGTCCATCCTAAAGGAAATCAGTCCTGAATGTTCATTCAGGAAAGACTGATGCTGAAACTGAAACTCTAATATTTTGGCCAGAACTGACTCCTTGGAAAAGACCCTGATGCTGGGAAAGATTAATGGCAGGAGGAGAAGGGGATGACAGAAGATGAGATGGTTGGATGGTATCACCAACTTGATGGACATAAGTTTGAGCAAGCTCCGGGAGCTGGTGATGAACAGGGAGGCCTGGCATGCTACAGTCCATGGGGTCGCAGAGTTGGACATGGCTGAGTGACTGAATTGAACTGAACTGATTATAAGAATGTGAAAAGTTAAATATCTCCTTCAAGAGTACCCAGTTGTATTTCCTTGCAGTCCAAGGGACTCTCAAGAGTCTTCTCCAACACCACAGTTCAAAAGCATTAATTCTTCGGCGCTCAGCTTTCTTCACAGTCCAAATCTCACATTCATACATGACTATTGGAAAAACCATAGCCTTGACTAGACGGACCTTAGTCGGCAAAGTAATGTNTTGGAGACGAACAGAGATCATTCTGTCATTTTTGAGATTGCATCCAAGTACTGCATTTTGGACTCTTTTGTTGACCATGATGGCTACTCCATTTCTTCTGAGGGATTCCTGCCCACAGTAGTATATATAATGGTCATCTGAGTTAAATTCACCCATTCCAGTCCATTTTAGTTCACTGATTCCTAGAATGTCAACGTTCAGTCTTGCCATCTCTTGTTTGACCACTTCCAATTTGCCTTGATTCATGGACATTCCAGGTTCCTATGCAATATTGCTCTTTACAGCATCAGACCTTGCTTCTATTACAAGTCACATCCACAGCTGGGTATTGTTTTTGCTTTGGCTCCATCCCTTCATTCTTTCTGGAGTTATTTCTCCACTGATCTCCAGTAGCATATTGGGCACCTACTGACCTGGGGAGTTCCTCTTTTGGTATCCTATCATTTTGCCTTTTCATACTGTTCATGAGGTTCTCAAGGCAAGAATACTGAAGTGGTTTGCTATTCCCTTCTTTGGTGGACCACGTTCTGTCAGCCCTCTCCACCATGACCCGCCCGTCTTGGGTTGCCCCACGGGCATGGCTTAATTTCATTGAGTTAGACAAGGCTGTGGTCCTAGTGTTATTAGATTGACTAGTTTTCTGTGAGTATGGTTTCAGTGTGTCTGCCCTCTGATGCCCTCTTACAACACCTACCATCTTACTTGGGTTTCTCTTACCTTGGATGTGGGGTATCTCTTCACGACTGCTCCAGTGAAGTGCTGCCACTGCTCCTTACCTTGGATGAGGGGTATATCCTCGCTGCTGCCCTTCCTGCCCCTCGTCATGGGATAGCTCCTCTAGGCCCTCTAGCAGACATTTAATGATGTTTAGTAATAATTCAGTTCATTGGAAAAAGTGAGAAGAGGGCAAAAGGCACAATGAGGAACCCCCAGTATATACGGAGTGATTACTCAAGTTTTGGTAAATAGAACTGGATGCTTTGTGTGCCCTGGTGGTAGCCAGTCTCCGAAGATAGCCTCCATCATTTCCTTTCCCAGGAGAAGCACTCCGCACCACCCATTAAGAGATGACACCTACTTCCCCTTGCTTTGCAGTTTGGCTAGTGTTTTAGCTAGCTTTGCCAGGAATTCTGTCTCCACTCATGTCCCATTTTGGTCCAGTTTCGAAAAAGCAGCTTTTTATTCACATTTCATTCAGTTGGGAATTTTAGCTCCTTTAAATGTGTGGTTTTGTTGGGATTGGGGACATATATTTTATAGCTCTCCTGTGGCCCTACTTTAGGTTTCTTCTTTGTAGGTAGGTTGTTTCCCATGCACTTTGCTTGGGAAGTGCCGATGGCTTGTGTTCAGGGACCAGTCAAAAGGCATACAAGCCTTAGAAACATTTAAATGATGTTTTCACATACTGTTTCGGCATGTCAGAAGTTGAATTCTAGTGTCACAAGGTCAAAAGCTATCATCACATACATACACATGCATACTGTTTGAGCTTTTAGTTTGGGGAGATGATTTGGTTTAACCCAGATTGCTTATGAATAATTTCCAGATTAGAACAGGCTATGGGAGCAGTTGTTGGGCTCAGTATCTATTGAAAAAAAAAATTGGTTTCTGGGAAAGAAAAAGAATAAACCATTGAAGCTATTTGCAGATTTCAATTTCTGTATGAAAATGGGAAAAGCAGTATTTAATTTCTTAATGGAAACCTGTTTCTCGCCTGAAGAGATCTGTGGAACAAACCTGGTACTGCTGGAACAAAGGCATTCTTCATGAGAGCAAGAACAGTGGAGTCAGCCTACCTGAGGAAACACTCTGGCAATTAACTTAGGTACTCATGCAAAATGACACACGTGGTTTCAGAGTAAAATTCACATTTCTTTTTGATTCTCTATTATTTTTGGTCATGCTCTTTCATTTCAAATAATTAAAATTTTTCTATAATTCCACTTAATAAAAGATGTTCAACATGGTACATTTTCAGTTCAAAAAATTTTCAACAAGGCTTAATTTTTTTCACTGCCCCCCCCCCCAATCATGTCTGACTTATCTTCTGAATCAGGAAAACAAATGCCATCTCTTACCAGGGACACAGCAAAAATAGAATGATTGATATTGCTTGGCAAGTACTGTGCTAAATGTCTGAAGTGGAAGGCTATGGATCAAAAGCAGACCCAGGATAACTGATCATTTGTATTCTGAGTTCATAACCAGACAGCCATTGTTCTGATGCAAACAGATAGGCTATGTGTGTACTGAAACTAAAATACTGGAGAGCACAATATGGGCAAGGATTAAACAAGGTCGTATTCTTTCTTCCATTGTGATTTCTGGACATCACAGTGCCTTCATTACAAAAGTACATCTAAACAGGTTCTTCAGTCTTGGGCACTCTGGTTTTCAGGTCTGGGTCTATAGATAAAATTATGAGCCATAGGTAATAGGCAGAGGCATAATGTTTCAATGATATAGGCACATATATAGCTTATGCTTCTATTAAATCCATCATAGATATTTATGCACAGGAATATGTTCAAACAGATAGGGAGAAAATAGAGAATGAGTATTTTTATTGCCAATTTCAGCAAAAGTGGCATTTTCTTTCAAAATATATACATAAGCCGTTTCAACTAGCATTACATAGGTCAACATAGGATAAGAGTAGACAGTTTCAACTAATTTCCAGTAAACTCACCAAAAATTCTCACAAAAATAGATACTAAACACAGGGACAAAATGAGCAGGTTTGAGGCATCTGATTTTAAATCACTTTAATTTGTTTATAAAGAACATGAATTCGTATCTCAAGGCGTTCATTATCAACATTGTAAACCACAACATTATACTTTAAAACAAGGTCAGATTCTATGAGTGGGGAGGGCAAGTCCACAGTGTGCTTGGGGAAGTAAGTGTGTGTGTGTGTGAGAGAGAGAGAGAGAGATTCTTTGGTGTGTGTGTTTTTAAATAATTTTTCATTTATTTACTTATTTCTGGCTGGGTCTTCATTGCTGCACAGGCTTTTCTCCAGTTGTAGCGAGCAGGGCTGCTCTCTAGTTGGGGTATGAGGGCCCTGGAAGGCATGGGCTTCAGGAGCTGCAGCAAGCAAGCTCGTAGTTGTGGTGCATGGGCTTAGTTGCTCCGCAGCATGTGGGATCTTCCTGGATCGGGGGTCAAACTCATGTCTCCTGGATTGGCAGATGGATTCTTTACCACTGAGCCACCAGGGAAGCCCCTCTTTGGTGTTTTTGAACATACATTTGTTAAGGCATAGGAGGCTTGGTTGAAGTATGACTTTCAAGATTTCGTTGAAAACTTGCCCTGAAGGACAAAGGTATATTTGAAGATGAATACTTATGACAGGTCTTCACCTTGTCAAGCAGCAGCAGAAGAAAGGAGAAAGAATCCAAGAGTGTTGATCTGCACATAAATTCAACAGAGAGAGGTGATTATTTTCTGACCATTCAAACAGGAAAAATATTCTGGAAGAAAAGACAGTACATAAAAAATGCATTTAAGAACATCTCTAGCCATTTTTTCCTATGCCAATGATGATAGCAGTACTCTCAGATTATCAAAATCTTTTACCATTAGAAGTAATTTTCCTTGAATATCCTTTAGCATTCCTAATATACATGACTTCACTCTCAACAGTTAACAGGTTTCACTCTCACCCCTCCCCTTCTCTCGACCCCCGATTCCCCTCCCCAACACACACATATACATACACACATTCCCTTCCCCAACACACACACAAACCAAGTGGGCCCTGGAAGCCCACTTGGTTTAAAGACTTTCCTATTGAGGAGATGGCAGGCCCATGGAATCATGATCCTATATAAGAATGTAACAACCTAAAGCTCTCTCTGGTTTTAACTTTTATGGCCAACTATAAAAATGTAATTTTTTTCTTGTTTGAATTCATTTTCCAAATCTTCAAACCATAAAGCTCTTAGAAATTATCTACTCCACCTTTCTCCTGACAAACTTTATAGATAAGAAAATCAAAACTCCAGATAGTTCAGAGACTTGTCTAATAAACTGGAGAATACAAGCCCAATGGTGACCCTTTCAGGATAAAACTCTTTCATAGCTCATTCTCCTCTACAAAATAAAGTGTAAGCTCTTTGCCACTCTTTAAGCTCTTCCTTTATTTTCAGTGTCATCTCCCATCACAATTCCCTTCCATGATTCTGTTCAGCAACCCAGAACTTCTGAGTGTTCCCCACAAGACACACTGGTTCTGGCCTGGAGGCCTTGCTCATGGTTCTCCCTCTTTCCCTGGAGCAGCCTGTCCACCGCAGCTCTTCTGTCTGATGCTTTAGAACCAGCATTCGCAAGTCAGAATAAGACATCATGCCTTCAGAGCTACGCTTCTGATTCCTTGTTTGGTGTGGGGCCTCTCTGTGACCTTGTGGGACTGAAGACCTTGACACAGATTTAGGCCACTGCAATTATCTGTTGATGGGGCCCTCTCACATTTATCTCTAAGCCCTTTGATGACAGAGATTGTGCCTTTTCATCTTTGCATTCTCAGCAAGGGTCAGGAACAAAATACTTTCTCAACAAACTTATGGAGCTTCTATTTTTATTGCTAAAATAACCTTATCTTCTCTATTACCATCTATATGGTAAGCGTGGGTCTATTAGAGAGTGAAAGTCAATAAATATATATCATTTATATAGAAACAATTTCTTACAGCATTTTCATGTACATTGTTTCAAGTAGGCATTTGTTAAGGCAAATTATTTCTCTGTAAAGCAAGGTCCAGATTTGTAAAAATAGAGGAGAGTTTAGGTGCTCTAGAGATTTAGACTAGGGAGGAAAATGTCAAGGGAATCAATGTTTTAAAATACCTGGGACATTTTATGTAAAGATATGATTTATATGGAATTGTAAATGCATGTATAAAAGGGGTAGAGGGAGATAGAGAAGCTGGTTAAGATTGGTTTATAGAGACTTCCTGTACTGTGAACTCTAAGCTTCTATGAAATACTAAAAACTAATAAAAAGCAAATGATCCAGTTTTCATCCTCCATAGAAATTTAGCTTTTTTCAATGAAATGCTAAATGATTTTAACTTCTAAAAGTCTTGACTGTTTTCTATATATCTTAAAAGGAAAACTTTAGTATAATAAAACCTCAACTATTTCACTAAGGAAAACTTTAGTATAATAAAACCTCAACTATTTCATTGGAGTTCATAGGGGGAAAAAAGTTTATGTCAAAGACTGATCATATTTAGCCATTACACACAATACTAAAATTATTTGCATTGATAAATGAATCATGTGTTGTCTTTTATTACCAAAAGATGGATAAAGTTCCATGGGGCAAAAAAAGTAGAAATTAGAAGAAGGAGTACTGTTTGTTCTCTGAGAGCATATATCATTCTGAACTTTCCTTCTGGCTTCCTGGCAACCTTCAATTTCAAATTCCATCAACAGGCGTAACCTACATAACATAAAACTTAGATGGCAGTCTACGCGTCTTTCTATTTGCTTTGGCAGACCCCTCATTTCTCTTAACAAGACTTGGGTAACAGATGAAAATCAATAAAATTATAGTTGGTTACAAAAGACTGCAGTCCTAGCTTACTCAGGGTTTGTATTCCACCTCCTAGGGAAGGCAAATTCCACAGATTTTATGCCTCTTGAGGTGGGCCAGCTCAGTTACTTGGACAAACGAAGGAAGAGGATTTACAAGTTGTTCCCGGTAATTTTCCCAGGTGTTTATTTTCTTTAAAAAATATTCATAGCTGCTTTAGGTTTTCTAGGGAAATCCAAGCATTCCTGGGGCAGTGTCTTAGTTGATCCCTCTGATACTCCTCTCTCATTTGCTGCCTTTCAAATTGTTCTTTTAGGTTGTTTTCCAAGCATCAGTATTTAAACCGATGGTTTATACACATGCCCATGGTACATACAGATTTATTTGGGATTCTCTAAGGAGTGGCTAGACCTAAATCCCTTTTATTTAAGCTCAATACGGCATATCAAAATGTAAGAAGAGTGATGTTATATAGACAACCTTGAACCTGTTCTGTAAATCATTCTCAAATGTCTACACTTTAACTATTATTGCTGAGGAATTGCAACATATCCGGCATCTGATTGCCTCATCCAGGTGTCCTCACTGAGGTGGAGAACCACTCTTTCAAAGCTGGAATGGAATTGGACCTGCCCATCTGTGGTTTTCCAATTTGAAAAAATATACACACCAAACTTTTATTTAGGCTTCCTAGGTGGTGCTAGTGGTAAAGAACCTGCCTGCCAATGTAGGAGACATGAGACACAGGTTCAGCCCTGGGTTGATCCTCTGGAGGAGTACATGGCAACCCACTCCAGCACTCTTGCCTGGAGAATCCCATGGACAGAAGAGCCTGGCAGACTATGGTCCATAAGGGTCGCAAAGAGTCAGACACAACTGAAGTGACTTTGCACGCACAAGCCTTTATTAATAAATATTTTTCATAATCATTCAAACTGCTTTGCTCTTTAGAAGTGTGTGTTACTTTAATGAATTTTACCCACTCATTCTATTGAAACACTGAAGCTGATGTGTCCATATGAATGCAGTGACATTCATTTCTATACTCATGGAATATGTTTATTTTTTAACCTAACTGTAAATCTCATAGCTATAACATGCAGCCTGCACCATCTTCATGACTCACTAGTTCATTGCCTTCCACACTGGTGATAAATTAACTCAAACGAGTTATGATACTAGTGTGACAGAGTATCCCAACTGCTCCATTTTAAAAACAAAGTCTTTATGTTCTTGAATAAGATGGGCAGTAGATGGCCTACAGCTTGATGTGTGCCTGGACTTTTCTTTGAGGGTGCGAAAAAAGGGAAAGAAATTTTTGAACTAGTGTCAGGAAAAAAATTAGGAAACTCAAAGCAATTGAAAAAGATGACATGGCAGCTCTCTAAACCAGCTTGAAATAGTCTTGATTCTCAGCAGAAAGGGTAGAGCCTTAAGCCAAAGAAAATGTTTCATGAAAGACTCTGTGAGCAAAAACTTTCTAAGCAAAAGCAACAGAACTTTGGAGAATAAATGAAAAAGTACGGCTTAAAACTGGGAATGGAAAGGCTATCTTCCCCACTTACACCTGGACAGCACTTCACTAGCGCCCTGAGGTCTTAAGGTTTCTCTCCAATCTGGGAGTCTTGTTCTTTGAATGGTTCAGTTCATCATATTTGCATTTATTGGCATGATAGATATATTTGTTCTTAGTTTTTATATAATTTGTTGTCATTGTTTTCTAAATTATCTATTTTTAAAAACCTATGACCCATAAATGTTTTGCTTTGGGTATGTTTCCCACCAATGGCTTGAAAGGTATGTACTCTGCTTTTAAATATTGAAGACAATGTTTATACATTTTAACAATAATCTTAATTTCTCTCTGTCTCTTTCAGCTTTAGAGAGTCCATAATGACTTTCTCCTTGAGTAAACTCAAACACTCATATTTTCTTCCTCTTTCCTCCTCCACTGTTTCTTTATTTTAGTTATTCTGTTCTTAAATTTTCCTTATGGATCTCTTTATATCTTTAAATAATGTGTTTAAAGAAATGTTTCTACTTCTTTTTTTTTTAAGTCTTTATTGAATTTGTTACAACACTGCTTCTGTTTTATTTTGTTTCTTTGTTTGTCTGCATGGCATGGGAGATCTTAGCTCCCTGACCAGGGATTGAACCCACACCCCCTGCATTGAAAGGTGAAGTCTCAACCACTGGACCACCAGGGAAATTCCAAGATCTATTTCTTGATTTGTCTGCTTTAAGCTATATTAATCAACTCTCTAATATGTAAGGCTGGAAATTTAGTCCAATTACATTTTTTCCCCCATTCTCCACCTTTAAGAGTTAGTTAACTTGGATTTCCCTGGTGGTCCAGTGGTTAAGACTTTGCCTTCCAATGCAGGGGGTGTGGGTTCGAGGGTCAGGGAGCTAAGATTCCATTTGCCTTGTGGCCAAAAAGCCAAAACATAAAATAATTCAGTAAACTCTAAAAATGGTCCACATCGAGATATATTATTATTTCTACATTTTCAAAGCTTTAAACATTTACATTCTGATCTAAAACTAAGTCTCTACATTTGCCTATTGTTAACGATGGATCTGAAAAGATTATTTATGCTCTGCTCAGCCCTTTCCCTCATCCCCCTCTGACAGACCAGAGCTGAGGGATGCTTTCATAGATTGGCCTCAGCCCCCTTGTCACTCTGTCATTATAATAACGGAGCAAAGGGTCCATCAGAGGTTTTTTGTTTTGTTTTGTTTTGTTTTTAGCCTAGATTCAGTAAATCTTACAGAATAAATGCCTCTTGAATTATTATGTACCACAGAATGACGTTAGCTGCAGATAAGAGAGGTTAAATGACCATGACATACATGGTATATGGAATGAAGAATCAACAGGTGGACATTTGCAGGGTGGTTCTCAGTGGGCTCAGATCCACTGCATCTTTTCCTACTGCCAAATCTGACTTGTTCATTTTCCCTTCAGGCTGACTCCTTTCAAGGTCTTCAGACCTTTGCTATATTTCCAGGAATCACATGCAGATAGTAGTATTCAGAGGCAGTAATGGGATTCACCTATCTATGTTCCTTTTTAAGGTGAACAAAAGTCTTCCAGGAGAACCCTGTCACACCCATTTTTTAGTCCCCTGTCACTTGTCAATCTCAACTCAGTGACAAAGATGAATTAGTCAATGACCCAAGACTAATCATAATTAACATCTGAAATTCATGTTGACCACACACACACACAAATCCAAGATCTACTGACAAAGAATAAAGCCAGGGGCAGAGGCATGAAGAGGGAGGTAGTGTGTATAAGGAATGTCTGGCAGGTGGATAATGTCTGCCAGAGCTGAGACATTGTCACAAGTCTCCAGGGTGTGAGTCTGCCATTAGGATTGTCCTGTTGGATCTCTCAGCTAGCCTTATAATTGTGTGTATGTGGTTGTAGGCATTTCCCACCTTTATTGAAAACAGAGTCTCTTTCTTTTATTCTATATTATTTGTTCTTTTTGTTCATTTTGTTGAGTTTCAGAGGCAGTAGTAACAAAAACCAATTTCATTCTTTTCTCTGACAAACTAGACATCACTGAAGTAGAGATTTTCCTAGAGATAAATAACTGAAAAAGGCAATAAAAGGTAACTTTAGTAATTCACCAGCAAGAAGAACACAAATAGACAACTTTTTATTGTAAAATTAGGAAAGATTCATTCATCAAGGATTGATCATTTCTCTTACTTAAATCTCATAGAGACAAATATGTCACTGCAATAAGAAGAGATAGAAGTGGATTAAACGATTTCATGTGCTTTGTTTTCCTATCAGATTCAACACTCCAAAAATATTCCTTACACTGCTTCCTTTCAAGCTTTTTTGTTTTCCTTGGTTTTGTTTTTTCCAAGAAAGTAGTATTCTTGGTTCAAGTGGTCCTATCACTCTGACCTGGAATAGCTTGTTTGATAATGGGAGGGGACAAAGATGGATTTGATCCATAACCTGTAGCTGGTCATCAGTAGGGACACTCAATTGAGTGTTTATAGCAAAAGGAGGATACATCTTTATCCTTTTTAGAACCTTTTCTGGGGCAGAGATTGAAAGACATTGATGAAATCTTCTCACAACCTTCTGTTGCCTAATCCCATTAAACTTCACCCAGGGGAAATCCCATTAGATCTTAAACAAAGAACAAGTCCCTCCCTAAATAGATTAGAGGACATATATCAAGCAAGCAGGCTTTCTGAACAAAGGAGCTCCAAGCAGAGTTATTTTTTTCCCTCGAGTGCAAACAAAGCAGGTATTTTAAAGGGAAGGATGCAGTGACCCTCGGCCAGCTTGCTTCAGAGCAATGGCTACTGTCTCAGGGCCCTGCTTTTCTGTAATAAGGATAAATCACTATACGACTAAAGCCTTGTGTAAAGAAGTATTTCCTGATATCTCCTTATAAAGAAACACATTGAGAGGACTCTGAGCTACAACAGCTGGGAAAATTAAGGGCCGGGAATGGGGGATAGAACCCATCATAATTTGGACTATATTGTTAACTACGTTAACTCTATTAATATTACTATACCTTCATAAGAACTCTCATGTTTATAAGACTAAAGAGTATTCAGGTTATGTTTATGTGCAGTGTACATAGGTTAGCAAAACCAAGGTCATAGCCCTTAAAGTAAATTGATCTCTGCTAATCCATTCTGAAGGAGATCAGCCCTGGGATTTCTTTGGAAGGACTGATGCTAAAGCTGAAACTCCAGTACTCTGGCCACCTCATGCAAAGAGTTGACTCATTGGGAAAGACTCTGATGCTGGGAGGGATTGGGGGCAGGAGGAGAAGGGGATGACAGAGGATGAGATGGCTGGATGGCATCACGGACTCGATGGACGTGAGTCTGAGTGAACTCCGGGAGTTGGTGATGGACAGGGAGGCCTGGCGTCCTGCGATTCATGGGGTCGCAAAGAGTCGGACACGACTGAGCGACTGAACTGAACTGAACTGAACTTCTCAACAGACCTCTGCCAAGAAGAACTAAAACTGATTGTACATAGAACCCATCCTTGGGATGGAGGCAGCAGCTGTGGCGTGAAAGGATTCTAGGAATTCTTTGGGTGTTAGCCTTCAAACCCTTGAGACTCAGCCACTCCCCAGTAGCACGGTCAGGAGAGTCCCGGGAGGACCAGGCGCACGTTGTTTAGAGCACAGATGAATCCACTGATTTATTTGATCAAAAAGTAGAATCAGAAGGAATCTCAGAACTGCTTTGATATGATTGTAGTCCAGAAAGTGAAAGTGAAGGTGAAGTCGCTCAGTCGTGTCCGACTCTTTGCGACCCCGGGGACTGTAGCCCACCAGGCTCCTCCGTCCATGGGATTCTCCAGGCAAGAATACTGGAGTGGGATGCCATTTCCTTCTCCAGGGGATCTTCCCGACCCAGGGATCAAACCCGGGTCTCCCACATCGGAGGCAGACGCTTTAACCTCTGAGCCACCAGGGAAGCCCAAGATAAAAAAGCTAGCCAAATGGAAAACCTGAGGAAATACAAAACCACTCCTCTTTGTGACAAACACTTTGGGAATCAGATACATTAGCCAACTAAACTCCCAGGTGCTTAGAAGCATGGTCTGTGGACTGCCACTCTTCAGGAAACTGAACTCAGTACTTAACATTATGGAAACATGAAATTTTCTTTCATCCTTTTTGATTATTTAGGAGGCACTTTTGATCTTGCATTTTCTTTTCTGTATTCAGTAATTGCCATCTTATATTTCTACAGGAGAAAAGGGGGCTTTTTTTTTTTTTTTTTATGTTTTAGAGTCACTTTCTACATTAGATAAGGCCTTAAAGAGGGAATGGGTATATTAACTACTGTGGTTTATTCACTTTGAATATCCTCCATCATCAGAGTCCCTAAAGACTCATCAACAGAAACAACCTGATTTTAACATCCGCCAGCATCTTTTTTCCAGTTTATTTGAGTGAGACAATTGCCATTAAACTGAGTTAAAATTCATATTCTCTCTAAAGAGAAAAAGAAGTGTGCCCTAAATTTTTTGAATTATCTAAATGATTGTCTCATAGTCTGCCTATAGATCTATATATACAAACAAAGCTAAAGCAACTGCATCATAAGTTCAAGAGCTTAAAAAAAAAAAAGGAAAACATAAGATTTACCTGTTTCTATGGTGCCTGTCTCCATGGTACCTGGTTAAAAGGACACATGCCTGACCCAGCAAGTCTTTTACCTCCAATTTATATTGGTGGTGCTAATGGTGCTTTACACAATTTAAATCAGATGTCTTGTTTGGATCTTACATTTTCAAACAATTATTTCCTCATACTGTTTTCCTTGGGAAAAGAGACATGATTCTATCCATGACATGGGGTTATTTCTAAACCATCTCATTTCCTTTATTTTTAAAAATTTATTTATTTTTTATTGAAGGATAATTGCTTTACAAAACTTTGCTGCTTTCTGTCAAACCTCAACATGAATCAGCCATAGGTATACATATATACTCTCTCTTTTGAACCTCTCTCCCATCTCCCTCCCCATCTTACCCCTCTAGGTTGATACAGAGCCCCTGTTTGAGTTTCCTGAGGCACACAGCAAATTCCCTTGGCCATCTATTTTACATATGGTAATGTAAGTTTCCATGTTACTCTTTCCATGTATCTCACCCTCTCCTCCCCTCTCCCCATGTCCATAAGTCTATTCTCTGTGTCTGTTTCTCCTTTGTTGCCCTGTAAGTAAATTCTTCAGTACTACTTTTCTAGACTCTGTATATATGCACTAGAATACGGTATTCATCTTTCTCTTTCTGACTCACTTCACTCTGTATAATAGGTTCTAGGTTCATGCACTTCATTAGAACTGACCCAGATATGTTCCTTGTTATGGCTGAGTAATATTCCATTGTGTATACATACCACAGCTTCTTTATCCATTCATCTGTTGATGGACATCTAGGTTGCTTCTATGTCCTAGCTATTGTAAGTAGTGCTGCAATGAACAATGGGATACATGTGTTTTTTTCAATTTTGGTTTCTCAGGATATATGCCAAGGAGTGAAATTGCTGGGTCATATGGTGGTTTTATTCTTAGTTTTTTAAGGAATCTCCATACTATCTCCCATAGTGGCTGTATCAATTTACATTCCCACCAACAGTGCAATAACATTCCCTTTTCTCCACACCCTCTCCAGCATTCATTGTTTGTAGACTTTTGGATGAGGGCCATTCTGACTAGTGATATCTCATTGTTGTTTTGATTTGCATTTCTCTAATAATATGTGATGTTGAGCATCTTTTCATGTGTTTGTTAGCCATCTGTGTATCTTCTTTGGAGAAATGTCTGTTTAGGTCTTTTTCCCACTTTTTGATTGGGTTGTTTGTTTTTCTGTAAATCATCTCAATAGTCTATCTCATTTCTTCTTCTGCCCATCAAAATATGTATATAGCATATCAATCTAAAACAGTCTATGATAGTAATTGAATGTCTTCCTATCAGTTCAGTTCAGTTCAGTCGCTCAGTCGTGTCCGACTTTCTGCAACCCCATGAACCGCAGCATGCCAGGCCTCCCTGTCCGTCACCAAAGTGATCAAAATACCTCTCCCTTTAAACAATAGAATCTATTAAAGGGTTTTTATTACCATTGGCTGCTTTGATTTTTCTTACAATTAAATCCAGGGCTCATCTTTTACTTTTCTTGGGCATACAGTTTTTCTTTTTGAGCTACTGTTAATCACATATTTGAAAGTAAACACTGAAAGATGAAAACTCGTATTAACATAAACACATTAACATTAAAAAAAAAGATTCAGTAGAATGAATCTGAAGAGAATGATAGTAATAACAATGCTATTGCTGTAGAAGATAGATCAATGAATTTGATCTAAAGTAGAAATCATGATGAATCTTAGATTGGCTCTATCGTTATGACCATAGTCCTGAAATAAGACAAAAGGTAGCACAAAAGAATTTGCTAAGCACTGGGCACTGCTCTGAGAAAGAACTTTATACATAATACCTTATTTAATCTTGGTATAATCATAAGGGATTTGATTTAGGTCATACCTGAATGGCCTAGCAGTTTTCCTTACTTTCTTCAATTTAAGTCTGAATTTGGTAATAAGGAGTTCATGATCTGAGCCACAGTCAGCTCCTGGTCTTGATTTTGTTGACTGTATAGAGCTTCTCCATCTTTGACTGCAAAGAATATAATCAATCTGATTTCGGTGCTGACCATCTGGTGATGCCCATGTGTAGAGTCTTCTCTTGTGTTGTCGGAAGAGGGTGTTTGCATTTTCAGTGCATTTTCTTGGCAAAACTCTATTATGCAGATGACACCACCCTTATGGCAGAAAGTGAAGAGGAACTAAAAAGCCTCTTGATGAAAGTGAAAGTGGAGAGTTAAAAAGTTGGCTTAAAGATCAACATTCAGAAAATGAATATCATGGCATCCGGTCCCATCACTTCATGGAAAATAGATGGGGAAACAGTGGAAACAGTGTCAGGCTTTCTTTTTGTGGGCTCCAAAATCACTGCTGATGGTGACTGCAGCCATGAAATTAAAAGACGCTTACTCCTTGGAAGAAAAGACGCTTACTCCTTATGACCAACCTAGATAGCATATTCAAAAGCAGAGACATTACTTTGCCGACTAAGGTCTGTCTAGTCAAGGCTATGGCTTTTCCTGTGGTCATGTATGGATGTGAGAGTTGGACTGTGAAGAAGGCTGAGCACCGAAGAAATGATGTTTTTGAACTGTGGTGTTGGAGAAGACTCTTGAGAGTCCCTTGGACTGCAAGGAGATCCAACCAGTCCATTCTGAAGGAGATCAGCCCTGGGATTTCTTTGGAAGGAATGATACTAAAGCTGAAACTCCAGTACTTTGGCCACCTCATGTGAAGAGTTGACTCATTGGAAAAGACTCTAATGCTGGGAGGGATTGGGGGCAGGAGGGATTGGGGGCAGGAGAGAAGGGGGCGACCGAGGATGAGATGGCTGGATGGCATCACTGACTTGATGGACAAGAATCTGAGTGAACTCCGGGAGTTGGTGATGGACAGGGAGGCCTGGTGTGCTGCTATTCATGGCATCTCCAAGAGTCAGACCCGACTGAGCGACTGAACTGAACCGAACTGAATCTTTGTATCAATCCCATGAGGTGGGTGATTAGCCCTATTTTGCCCCAGGGAGGAAATGAGGCTCAGAGAAGTGAAGGAACTTGCTCAAAGTTATGCAGTTGGAGCCTGAACATGAACTGAGGCTGCCTGGCTACAGTCTGAATTTTGTACAGTCACACAGGCTGCACTGTGTACTAACCATTATACTGGGAGGAGAAACAGGAGGTAAAAATGAAAATCAATGCCAGAAAATGGATCCACTGCTGGAGTATTTTCCTCCCTGTATTTTTAGTCCATCCTCTCCCCTGTGATGCTGTTTCCTGGCCCCACCTACATTTTCTACCATAGATTCTCTACTACATGATCTTGCTTCTCCTCATGCTTAATTCCCCACCTCCCCGCAATCTTCATGTCAGAGAAATCAAACAATCTCAAATATCCATCTTGGGGACAGAGAAGATACAGTGAGGTTTGTCACAAAGAAATTTCATTTTTGGAATTTCAATTCTATTTTCAGGAAAATTGGAGCTTTGTAATACTTGGGAGAAATCTTTTTTTTTTTTCATCATCTGAAAACCGTGCATCTTAATCAGGCAGAAGTTCACATGAGAGAGTTCTTTAGGTGGGTGACCATGAAATTTGTTGTCCTAACTGGTACACTTCTAGGGAGTCAAAGGCTGTGCTCTTAGCAATGATGTGAGGACAACAGGCAAGAGATGGGACTGTGTTGGGCAAGATGGATTAATTGATTATCCTACCTTTAATGACTGAAAATAGGTGCAAAGATGACTGTAGGGAAACAAATGTGACTTTTCTCTTGACACTGGACATGTTAAAAATTATATTAAATATGTTTATATTGTCTCTAATTCTGTTCATTCCCTAGCCTCACCATTCCCAAGTGAATTTATTACTGTTGCTATTATCATTTCATTGATTGGGAAATTACTATTGAACTGGCACTGTGCTGAGGACTTAGTTTGTATTGTCTCACTTATACATGTTCACTGCAAGGAGATCAAACCAGTCAATCAAAGGAAATCAACCCTGAATATTCATTAGTAGGACTGATGCTGAAGCTGAAACTCCAATACTTTGGCCACCTGATGCAAAGAGTTGACGCATTGGAAAAGACCCTGATACTGGGAAAGATTGAGGGCGAGAGAAGGGGTTGACAGAAGATGAGATAGTTGGATGGTATCACCGACACCATGGACATGAAATTGAGCAAACTTTGGGGGATAGTGAAGGACAGGGAGGCCTGGCGTGCTGCACTCCAAGGGGTCGGTAAGATTTAGGTATGATTTAATGACTAAACAACAAAAACATACCTCATCACAATCTCATAAGATAGTAATATGAGTGGAATTTGCATTTTGGAAATGAAAATAAAGTGACTTGGTCAAGGTAACACAGCTGAGAGATGATAGAACCAAGTCTTGTACATATAAGAAGTGAGTACAAAGTCAATTCGTACTCAACTACTATAGTCTATGCCTCTCAAGTTATTTGACCTTAGAATACTTTTTAGTGTGTAATATTAATTTTCTCCACCAAGAACTTATGAGATACAATCTGTCTTAGAGTATACAAAAATGACTATCACATCAGTTCAGTTCCGTCACTCAGTCATGTCAGACTCTTTGCGACACCATGAATCACAGCAGGCCAGATCTCCCTGTCCATCACCATCTTCCGCAGTTCACTCAGACTCACGTCCATCAAGTCCGTGATGCCATCCAGCCATCTCATCCTCGGTTGTCCCCTTCTTCTCCTGCCCCCAATCCCTCCCAGCATCAGAGTCTTTTCCAATGAGTCAACCCTTCACATGAGGTGGCCAAAGTACTGGAGTTTCAGCTTTAGCATCAGTGCTTCCAAAGAAATCCCAGGGCTGATCTCCTTCAGAATGGACTGGTTGGATCTCCTTGCAGTCCAAGGGACTCTCAAGAGTCTTCTCCAACACCACAGTTCAAAAGCATCAATTCTTCGGTGCCCTGCCTTCTTCACAGTCCAAATCTCACATCCATACATGACCACAGGAAAAACCATAGCCTTGACTAGAGGGACCTTAGTCGGCAAAGTAATGTCTCTGCTTTTGAAAATGCTATCTAGGTTGGTTATAACTTTTCTTCCAAGGAGTAAGCGTCTTTTAATTTCATGGCTGCAGTCACCATCTGCAGTGATTTTGGAGCCCACAAAAAGAAAGTCTGACGCTGTTTCCACTGTTTCCCCATCTATTTCCCATGAAGTGATGGGACCGGATGCCATGATCTTCATCTTCTGAATGTTGATCTTTAAGCCAACTTTTTAACTTTAAGCCAACTTTCACTTTCATCAAGAGGCTTTTTAGTTCCTCTTCACTTTCTGCCATAAGGGTGGTGTCATCTGCATATCTGAGGTTATTGATATTTCTCCCGGCAATCTTGTGTTTCCACTGTTTCCCCATCTATTTTCATGAAGTGATGGGACCGGATGCCATGATCTTCGTTTTTTGAATGTTGAGCTTTAAGTCAACTTTTTCACTCTCCTCTTTCACTTTCATCAAGGGCTTTTTAGTTTCTCTTCACTTTCTGCCATAAGGGTGGTGTCATCTGCATATCTGAGGTTATTGATATTTCTCCTGGCATTCTTGATTCCAGCTTGTGTTTCTTCCAGTCCAGCGTTTCTCATGATGTACTCTGCATAGAAGTTAAATAAGCAGGGTGACAATATACAGCCTTGACGTACTCCTTTTCCTATTTGGAACCAGTCTGTTGCTCCATGTCCAGTTCGAACTGTTGCTTCCTGACCTGCATACAGATTTCTCAAGAGGCAGGTCAGGTGGTCTGGTATTCCCATCTCTTTCAGAATTTTCTGCAGTTTATTGTGATCCACACAGTCAAAGGCTTTGGCATAGTCAATAAAGCAGAAATAGATGTTTTTCTGGAACTCTCTTGCTTTTTCCGTGATCCAGCGGATGTTGGCAATTTGATCTCTGGTTCCTCTGCCTTTTCTAAAACCAGCTTGAACATCAGGGAGTTCATGGTTCACGTATTGCTGAAGCCTGGCTTGGAGAATTTTAAGCATTACTTTGCTAGCGTGTGAGATAAGTATACTACTTACCAAAGCAATGCTGACATTGCTTATTCTATTTAAATTTGTTTCTTCTTTGGGAGAAAAATACTGCCTCAAGGTCTTAATTTTCTATCCTTTATTTTTTTTTTTACCAGTCATTGGGAATACTATGGTTTTGAAATTTATCAGTAACTTAAGGGTACTGGATAGTGGGGAGGCAAAGTGGGTTGGAAAATGTGAATATGAAGTCCTTTACTTGAGGGCTAATTTTCAAAAAGACATTGGAATTAAGAAATAGATGAATAATAACTTACCAATAGGTACTGGAGTAACTGGCAGAACAACATGAAACAAATATATAATAGCAGAATTTTAGGATCAAGAATATAGTTACCTTCTTTGTTTTTCCAAGGCAACAGAGAGATGTTTGGAAGACACTAAACCTCCCCCAGAAAGAAATCCAAAATGGAATAAGAGGAATTAGCATTTCTTTGTGGTGAAGTAGTAATCCTAGTCTGATGCAACTGTCTTCAGTGTATTTCAATGTAGTAGAAAGGCAGACTGGGCTAATAACATAAATGCTTATGTCATTCTTTTTCTTTCTTCTCTAGTATACAGGATTTAAATCATGTGGAGAACTTTCAAAAAATTTGAATGCTAATTGCAATTATTCTCTTTCCTCTTCCCACACCTAACATATCATACTGAGTTTTCCTCTATTTTTATTGGTATCTCCATATTTGTTATATCCCACCTATATATCTTTCCTTTTTGTAGTATGGAAGGTTCTTGTTATTAAAAGCTCTTTGAATAGTTTTAGAAAATAAAATATTTTTTATACTTAGTCTCAATCAAATATTTTTTCTTTTTATTGAAAAATTAATAACATAGCAGGTTGCCAAGTAAAAGAGAGAGAGAGACTACTTATAAATAGAATAAATGCAATTGGTCATATTTGGGAAAAATATCTTCATTTATGATTCCAATTTGTACCAAATTTATGAAATGAAAAAGGACTTACTGATAGGTACTGCTACATGTGCTAAAATCCAAACACAAATGATTAGTATGGGTTGACATTGATAACAGAATTGACACTGATAATAGAATTCTTACTGTTTGCAGACAAGAATTTCTGGGAAGAAAAAGGAAGAGTAAGTTCCAAACCTTTTACATGAGTTACTTTAATCTTTCTTGTACAGTAATGCAATCATTTTAAAAGGATAAGAAAGGGGGAATTTATTTTCCTTTTATGTAATTTTTCATGGAAATTAAAATACCACA
This sequence comes from Cephalophus harveyi, assembly GCA_006410635.1. Taxonomy (NCBI): domain Eukaryota; kingdom Metazoa; phylum Chordata; class Mammalia; order Artiodactyla; family Bovidae; genus Cephalophus; species Cephalophus harveyi. The sequence continues at coordinate 36,131 of SJYT01015747.1, read as the reverse complement.
GAGCTGGAAAAGCCTCATATCCTTTATTTACTCTTTTGAATTCTTACTGTTTGCAGACAAGAATTTCTGGGAAGAAAAAGGAAGAGTAAGTTCCAAACCTTTTACATGAGTTACTTTAATCTTTCTTGTACAGTAATGCAATCATTTTAAAAGGATAAGAAAGGGGGAATTTATTTTCCTTTTATGTAATTTTTCATGGAAATTAAAATACCACAGAGCTGGAAAAGCCTCATATCCTTTATTTACTCTTTCCTGTGAGTTTTCCCACTTTTCTCTGTGATTCCTGTCTTATATTTAGTTGAAAACGTATTCTCTTCTTGAAAAGTCAGTAGAGCAAATCCCAAGATTTTCTTGGCATTCTTAATTATTTTGGCTTATCAGCTTCATCTTCTAGATATTATTTAATAATCCAAGTGGGAAGAAGTTGGTCTGTGTGTTTGCAAAAATTAATGAACATAAGCAATTCCAGCTGTCAGAAATGAAGATTGACTTCACTTTCCCTGTGTTTCTCCTTGGGCAATAATATATAATTTCTATTGTGTCCTTATCATAAGTCTCTTAAAATATATGAAGTCTAGTTTGTTTTTAGTAGGACATTTTAACTTACTATGAAAAAAATCAATCATTTTAATATTCCCCACTTATCGTTGTAATCTGTGCTTTGTATAGAATCATAAATATTCTAGTAGGATTCTGAGGAGAGGGTGTGAAAAATATAAATGTCAATTTTTTCCTTGAAATGGAAACAATCATTTTTAGGAAAAAGCCCACAGTGAGTAAATAACAAATATCAAACAGAAAGGAAATTTCTTAGAATTGCAGTTGTCATTAATGTAGATACAGAGAATATGGCTCTCATTGATCTAACTGATATTATTCGGTAAATAAAGATGGAAATATACTCTATAATACTTCTGAAACATATTTGTCAGATACAATAGTTCTATTTTTAGAAGTGAGAGAAATAAGCTACATTTTCTTCCTATTTTCCCCAACTTCTCTGGATGAGAAACATGTCTAGAATGTTCAGATTTACATATGAACTCTAGGACAGGGGTGTCTTTTTCTATTTTTGGTCCCTGCTATATTCCCAGTGCCTGGTACATGATAAGACCTCAATAATTATATTTTTTTGAATGAGTAAGATCTCAATGAATTTAACTTTGCCAGTTCAGCTTTATTTCTGTCTTATGCTTTTTAAATTTCCTAGCAAAGAGAACTTATAAACTCTAATAAAAATACTAACAGTTAACACTTTTTTCCATAGGTAACAATTTACAAAAAAAAATGTTCAAAAACATTATTTCCAACTCCAAGTCATCTTTAACCTGTTTGTTATTTGCCATTTGTGAGTTTTTTACTTTCAAAATATTCATCAGTGACTAGAGGAAGTTCAGAGAAGGCAATGGCCACTCCAGTGTTCTTGCCTGGAGAATCCCAAGGATGGGGGTGCCTGGTGGGCTGCCATCTATGGGGTTGCACAGAGTCGGACACGACTGAAGTGACTTAGCAGCAGCAGCAGCAAAGGAAGTTAATCAATATTAATAAAGAAATTGAAAAATTTGAATGTCAAGGTCTTCCTTGTTCAGAAAAGGATATAATCAACACAGGAACCAACCCTATAATTGATGGATAGATATAAAACTTACTTGGTGGTTCTTGCCTTACTGTGAAAGAGAAATAAAATAATTAAATGAATGAGACGTGAAGAACGAGTTACTTCTCAAACTCTTTATGCAGGAAGTTTTAAAAAACAGGACTTTGAGAGACCACCAAACTCTCTATTTGGAATCAGTTAAATTAGTGGGAGAATAAATGTCTTCAGATTATTCTGCTTAAGTACCTTTTAATTTGAGTGCTTTTTTGGAAAGAAACGATCAGAGAGGAATCATTGGAAGATGCTATTTCTTCCTTTTGATTTTTCTCTGCTACTTCAAACTTTTTGGTAAGATTTTTATGTCACACTTTATTGCCTCCTTATTATTATTCCTTTTTTTCTCATCACTTCTTTGGAATGATCATATTGATTTCTCATGATCATTACTGTAATTGTTACTTGCTAATTATTGTTTTTTAGATTAATTTTAGAAAAGTTCTCTTTTTCCCAGTCACATAGATATCTTAGGGCTGGTGACTCCCCATTTGAATGGGATGAAAGCAGTACTTGCTTTTAGATTCAGGTAAATAAACCTGAATTTGAATCCCAATCTCTTCTGCTCATAATTGTGGGGTCATAGCAAGTTACCTAGTCTTACTACTTCCTTCTTCTTATAGGAATAACAATATTCATCTTATAAAATGTATATGCATATATAAAGCTAAGTAAGTGCCTGGTACCTTGTAAGTACATAACGACTAGTATTTGTTATTATAGTACCCCGTAGTGTACCAATTAGTTTCAATTATAGCCTCCAAATGAATGTTGATAGTTCAAAATGAAGCAAGCTACTGAAAATATGAATAGGGAAACAAGAAGCTAGAAGGAGAGAAATGCTAGAAAAAAATAAACCATAGAGTCAGAAATATAAATCTTAAGCCTTGGTGAACATTCACACTGAAAACAAGGCACAAAAGGCCTCTAGATACCATGAAACACCAGTGATAACAACAGATTTGAGAGAAACATGGGACCTACCTTTAGACTTTTCAGGTCTTGCTTTAATAAAAAAAAGCAAAGGAACAAATTAGTGTGATTGTCTAATGAAACAGAAACACATTTTCACTGATGTTTTGATGAACATCATAGACTGAACAGTAGCGGAAAGAAAAAAAGAGATTCTGCAAGGACCGCTTTCCCTTGGAAATGTTACGGAAGAAATGGTCCATAGCTAGTGATGGAGCTCACTCTTTCTTTTCCCATCTAGGTCTCTGATTTTATTTAATTATCTGTTGTTTCAATTTCAGTAACTTTTTTCATTTCAAAGATTTCAACTTTGTTCTTTTTTATATCTGCTTATTCTTTTTCCAAACTGCATTAAAAAATATGTGTAACTTCTTCTTTTATCTTTTTTTAAACATGGATAGTCTATCTTTTATTCCCCACGAGGGAAGTCACAACCTATCAGAGCTCCCGTCTTTGCTGCTCTTATGATGTTATCGTAGCTCTACCATATGCTATATGCCATATCAACTGCTTTACCATTCTAACGTTTCTCTCTCTCCTTAACCTCTTCAATTAGACTTTTATTTCCCCTCTACCCTATTAAGATTACTAATAACCTTCATTTTACAAAATTCAATGACCAATTCTCAGTCCAAATTTTTATTTCTTAAAAGTTTTAGGTGCAGTTGTTCATATACCCTTTTCATGTGGAAATACTCTCTTGAGTTCTATAACCTGCTCTCCTGGTTTTTCTTCTTCCTCCCTGCACACTCCTTTCTATACATTGCTGGATTTTTTCCTTCTTCCTAACCTCTAAAACCGACATTCCTGAGCACAGTTCTTAGTGTTCTTATCTTTATAGGCACCATTGGTAATCAAATTTAGTCCAGTGATTTTAAGATGCTATCTCTACACTAAATTTGTCAAGTTCATTCTCCACCTGCTCTCTCCCTAAAGCAAGGGGAAGAGGATGTGAAATCGGACTGTCTCTATTACCCTCACATTGACTACAGAGATTAAAAATCTAAGGAAAAAGAGGCTGTAACCTCTCATATTTCCCTCCTCATACAACTTAGGTGAGACAAACCCATAGGAAGGATTGCACGACTCAGAAGCATAGTGGGAAGGGACTCCTAGAGATGTGCAATGCAGAGATGCTGCTCTAAGGCTTTAACAAATGATGGCCAAATTAGTTCTTCTGTCTCACATACCATCCTTCTTCCAAGCCTCCATAAGCACACAAGTTTAAGAGGAAGGAACTTTAAAGCAATCTTCAGTGTTGTGGGTAGTTGACTAAGAAATGATAAGGGATAGGAAGGTATCCCACATTTCCTTCCTGAAAGCAAATGAGAAGGACTTCAAGAGATTTGCTTATAAAGACTGGGGCGGGGATTGTCTGTGAGAAAAAGTGTGTGGCAAACCATTTCCTAATTGAATTGCTGATTTGTGCATTTTGAGCGTAACGAAAAGAAAACTGAAGAGCTGGAGCAGTGTACAGTGAGGAGGATGCCTTGGAGCAGCAGGCATCTTCTTCCGTTTCTAGTGACAAGGATACTTGAGCTTCTTGAAGGTCAGGTGGGCATTGTGGAAGATATCTGGGCTTGAGCTTTGGTACTGGTACTTCACTCAAGTTGGTGGCCTACTTGATGAGGGTATCTCATCAATGACAGGCTATGGGATATTCTGTGAGGGGGGACAGAACTAAGGGGTTTTGAAATAGTCCAGACTGGAGTCAGTACTTCCCCATCAAGGATAGTGCAGTGGAGCCCTTAGAAATGGGCGAGCTCTTGTAGATTCCTTCCAAGAACTAAAACATATATTCTACAAGTTGATGTTTTTGTTTGGTCACTAAGTCGTGTCCAACTCTTTGCGACACCATGGACTGTAGCATGGCAGTTCTTTGCATCAGATGACCACAATTTTACCATTTGTGGGAAAATTGGGTAGAGTTAAGTAGCAGCTGTGTTCTTTAGACTGTATATGGCTTTCTAATTCTCCATAATTCCTAGGGGATGTACTTTACCTCATTCAGTTATATTACCTTTCTGGGCTCTGTTGGCATCTAAAATTTTAACCTTGACAGGCACTTTGGGTTTTAATATTAATGTGATTTTATTTCAATCTGAGAAACTCTAGGGGATATTGGGTTTGCATAAAAATCACTTATAGGTATGAGAACTAAATTCAAATTATGGAACACTAGAACAGTGAAAAATATGGCTTTATGAATTCTATATTAAATATCACCATGGTTTGGTTTAGTTGCTAAGTCGTGTTTGACTCTTGCAACCCCATGAACTGTAGCCTGCCAGGCTTCTTTGTCCATGAGATTTTCTAGGCAAGAATACTGGAGAGGGTTGCCATTGTCTTCTCCAAAATATCACCATGGTCAGTGCTTTATTTGGTTTAACTATTAAGTCACTGTTGGTATTTGTAACCTGAGAAGTTAAGAGCTGAAATAATGGGAACTTCTATAGTTATGTATCAAAAAGGTCATTTTGCATTCCGAATCTTGAGGACTTTGGGTAATATGGAAGCAACTGAATATGAGAAACATGAGTCTCAACCTTTTGGCTAGTTAAAATAGAAACACCTAAGCTGAGAAAAAGTCTCACATAAGACAGATTGATAAGTAAAAAACTTACTTGAGGTTCTCTGTGAAATCACTAAAAAATAAAAAGAAATCCATGAAATTTTTCTTAAATACAAAAAACATAATGTTATCTAATATATTCTGTCTGTATCTGTGAGGGGGAGACTTGGGTGAGAATAAGAAGAAAGCATCACAAATGGCTGTAGAAAGCAGTTGCAATGCAAACTTAGATATGAGATTAAGCAGTAATGATTTAATGATGAAGTCAAAGCAGGGTTTTCTCAAAAGTCTTCTTAATATACTGGATCTGAACAACTTTGGGTATAGTACCAGGCAAAGATAACTGGATATTTCTGTTTCCTTTGGATAGCAATGTATTCTTTGAGGGAACACTCAAAAGTCAGTCTCCATTTAAACATCATTTTGGACTTCCTTCTCTCTCAAAAAAAAATCTGCCTACCTTCGTTATTTTATAATATTCAGTTTTTGTTGTTGTTGTTGACAAATGCTACCTTACTCCTTGTTCTGGCTGTACCACATGGCATGTAGGATAGTTCCCTGACCAGGGATTTGAACCCCTGCTCCCTGCCCTGGGAGCACAGAGTCTTAACCACTAGATTGCCAAGGAAGTCCCTAATCAGTATTTTCTTAAATTATGTATAATGTAGGGGAAAGTGTTAGTCACTCACTCAGTCATGTCTGACTCTTTGTGACCGCATGGACTGTAGCCCACCAGGCTCCTCTGTCCGTGGGATTCTCCAGGCTAGAATACTGGAGTGGGTTGCCATTTCCTTCTCCAGGGGATCTTCCCCACCCAGGGATCAAACATGGTTCTTTTACACTGCAGGTGGACTCTTTACTGACTGAGCCACCAGGGAAGCCCTTAATAATAATGCCCATAAGATAATGTAGGGGAAGCTGAGTAATAAGAACATAAGCGCGCAATGAGAAAATCAAATCACTATAACAGAAAAAGTCCCTCAGACTTTGAAGACCAAACAGAACCAGAGTAGAGAAAGATGTTATACTTACTTATGGGTGCCAGGGGCAGACCTAGAAAACAAATTAGATATCAGTGGATATTTGTTTGAAAAAACCAACTTTCTTTTTAAGAAATTATATTTGTGTAGGGGAGAAGCTTATTTGTTCCATAGCTCTTTGTTTAAATTATGGTTCTATGACTATGTATTCTTGGGCCATGATGTGGCCTCAGTTTCTTAGTCTTTACAGAGAGGTCAGTGAAGTTACTCTAAGAATTAAATAGTGTAAAGTATTAATAATTAAAGCACTTATATAGTTCTGATCACATAAGAGATGCAAAGTAAATACATATTTGCAATTAAGTAAATATAAGTTGACTTCCCAGAGAAAGAAGTTGGATGAGCAGAAGGCAGAGGGAATTGAGAGCTATGAGGCTCAGGTCGCTACACAGAGTTAGAAATGAGGAGGACAGGGTCTGGTCCCTAGGCCTTGTAGAGAACAATAACAATAGGAAATAGTGGAAAAATGGATGAAACTTACCCCTGAGCATTGAAGGTGGACAAGCTGAAAGACAGAAAAATATCATCACGACTCTTTTTTTCTCCCACTGCATTCCTGTCTGCGTTCTTGATAGGTCATTATAACAATCAGAAAAAATGTTACCTTTGGTCTTTATTTGCTTTTAACATAAGTCAGCAGGATTTGGACTTTTCAAAAACTCTGACTGTGGCTTAGATCATGAACACCTTATTGCCAAATTCATACTTAAATTTAAGAAAGTAGGGAAAACCACTAGACCATTCAGGTATGACCTAAATCAAATACCTTATGATTACACAGTAGAATTGAGAAATAGTTTAAGGGACGAGATCTGATAGAAAGAGTGCCTGATGAACTATGGAATGAGGTTCGTGACATTGTACAGGAGACAGGGATCAAGACCATCCCCATGGAAAAGAAATGCAAAAGGGCAAAAAGGCTGTCTGGGGAGGCCTTACAAATAGCTGTGAAAAGAAGAGAAGTGAAAAGCAAAGGAGAGAAGGAAAGATATAAGCATCTGAATGCAGAGTTCCAAAGAATAGCAAGAAGAGATAAGAAAGCCTTCCTCAGGGATCAGTGCAAAGAAATAGAGGAAAAAAACAGAATGGGAAAGACTAGAGATCTCTTCAAGGAAATTAGAGATACCAAGTGAACATTTCATGCAAAGATGGGCTCAATAAAGGACAGAAATGGTATGGACCTAACAGAAGCAGAAGATATTAAGAAGAGATGGTAAGAATACACAGAAGTACTGTACAAAAAAGAGCTTCACGATCAAGATAATCACTATGGTGTGATCACTCACCTAGAGCCAGACATCCTGGAATGTGAAGTCAAGTGGGCCTTAGAAAGCATCACTATGAACAAAGCTAGTGGAGGTGATAGAACTCCAGTGGAGCTATTTCAAATCCTGGAAGATGATGCTGTGAAGTGCTGTACTCAGTATGCCAGCAAATTTGGAAAACTCAGCAGTGGCCACAGGACTGGAAAAGGTCAGTTTTCATTCCAATCCCAAAGAAAGGCAATGCCAAAGAATGCTCAAACTACCACACAATTGCACTCATCTCACACGCTGGTAAAGTAATGCTCAAAATTTTCCAAGCCAGGCTTCAGCAATATGTGAACTGTGAACTTTCAGATGTTCAAGCTGATCTTAGAAAAGGCAGAGGAACCAGAGATCAAATTGCCAACATCCACTGGATCATGGTAAAAGCAAGAAAGTTCCAGAAAAACATCTATTTCTGCCTTATTGACCATGCCAAAGCCTTTGACTGTATGGATCACAATAAACTGTGGAAAATTCTGAAAGAGATGAGGATACCAGACTACCTGACCTGCCTCTTGAGAAACCTATATGCAGATCAGAAAGCAACAGTTAGAACTGCACATGAAACAACAGGCTGGTTCCAAATAGGAAAAGGAGTATGCCAAGGCTGTATATTGTTGCCCTGCTTATTTAACTTCTATACAGAGTACATCATGAGAAACGCTGGGCTGGAAGAAGCACAAGCTGGATCAAGATTTCTGGGAGAAATATCAATAACCTCAGATATGCAGATGACACCACCTTATGGCAGAAAGTGAAGAGGAACTAAAGAGCCTCTTGGGACGACAGAGGATGAGATGGCTGGATGGCATCACTGACTTGATGGATGTGAATATGTGTGAACTCCAGGAGTTGGTGATGGACAGGGAGGCCTGGCGTGCTGTGATTCATGGGGTCACAAAGAGTCGGACACAACTGAGTGACTGAACTGAACTGAATAGTTTCTATCTGAAAATTTAAAAAGAAAATCTTCTGAGTGACATGAATAAATCAATGTGACTTTAAAGAAAAAGATGGCTTCAATATTGCACAATGTCTCTGACTTCCTAAATTCATTCATTCTTAAATCCTGAAAAATCAGTCCTGAATGAATCAGAACACAATTTCTTAAAATGAATTTTACCATAAAATTCATTTTACAGAGCATGGTTGGCAGCGTGTGCAGAAAGAGAACTTAATCTTTCTTATAGTTATTATTATTACCTTGACAAGTAGAAAAATAATAGGGAAGCATATGATTGGAATGGCTTGAAGGGAGCATGGAGAAGGCAATGACAACCCACTCCAGTACTCTTGCCTGGAAAATCCCATGGATGGAGGAGCCTGGTAGGCTGCAGTCCATGGGGTTGCGAAGAGTCGGGCACGACTGAGCGACTTCACTTTCACTTTTCACTTTCATGCATTGGAGAAGGAAATGGCAACCCACTCCAGTGTTCTTGCCTGGAGAATCCCAGGGACGGGGGAGCCTGGTGGGCTGCTGTCTATGGTGTGGCACAGAGTCGGACATGACTGAAGCGACTTAGCAGCAGCAGCAGCAGCAGGGAGCATGACAGGTAAGAATTAATAAAATTTGCTATCCTGTTTAAAATGTTAAAATTCTAAATTTAAATAAAAAAGGAATAGTTCTATATTATGCATATAAACACAATTAAAATACTTTTGTTAATCATGAAATGCAAGCAAGGGGTTCATTAAATTATGTAAGCCTTAATAAGGAATTGTCACAGATCCTGAATAATCTTGTGTGCCACAGCTAACATATACATTATATTTAGGAATCTTATACTCATTTAGTCAAACCATGTATTTTAGCATTTTTTGTAATGCAATGTCTATTAATAATGGAGTTGTTGGTAAAAGTCTGGGATATCTTTCCATTTGTTACAAAAGACATAAAGAACCTCCAAGAATGAATGAAGAATTCATTAATTAAATCAGAACACAATTTTAAGTATATAGCATGCTTGAGCAAATGTCCACACTGTATTCAGTAAGATGATAAATAAGACACTGTTGCCAAGACCACAATGAGGTACCATTTCACACCAGTCAGAATGGCTGCGATCCAAAAGTCTACAAGCAATAAATGCTGGAGAGGGTGTGGAGAAAAGGGAACCCTCTTACACTGCTGGTGGGAATGCAAACTAGTACAGCCACTATGGAGAACTGTGTGGAGATTCCTTAAAAAACTGCAAATAGATCTGCCTTATGACCCAGCAATCCCACTGCTGGGCATACACACCGAGGAAACCAGAATTGAAAGAGACACATGTACCCCAATGTTCATTGCAGCACTGTTTATAATAGCCAGAACATGGACACAACCTAGATGTCCATCAGCCGATGAATGGATAAGAAAGCTGTGGTACATATACACAATGGAGTATTACTCAGCCATTAAAAAGAATTCATTTGAATCAGTTCTAATGAGATGGATGAAATTGGAACCTATTATACAGAGTGAAGTAAGCCAGAAAGAAAAACACCAATACAGTATACTGACACATATATATGGAATATAGAAAGATGGCAGTGATGACCCTGTATGTGAGACAGCAAAAGAGACACAAATGTATAGAAAGGACTTTTGGACTCTATGGGAGAGGAAGAGGGTAGGATGATTTGGGAGAATGGCATTGAAACATGTAAACTAACATGTAAGAACGAAGCACAAGCCTATGTTCGGTACAGGATACAGGATGCTTGGAGCTGGTGCACAGGGATGAGTCAGAGAGATGATGTGGGGTGGGAGGTGGGAGGGGGATTCGGGATTGGGAGCTAATATACACCCATGGTGGATTCATGTCAATGTATGGCAAAACCAATATGGTATTGTAAAGTAAAATAAAGTAAAATAAAATTTAAAAAAAAAAAAAGAATAAAGGAATGTTCGATCGACAGGGGAAAAAAAAAAAAAAGACACTGTTGCTTCTATTTAGTAAAAGGGAAGACAGGAAAATGATTACAACAACATGCTAAATACTAAGATAAGCTGTAATCTATATGCAGTTAGAAGGGAAGAGAATAATTTTTAGTTAATGAGAAAAGTATTCAAAGGAACAGTGATATTTAAACTTGGTCTTGTGATAAAGGCCCAACAGTAGATGAGAAATAAACTGTGAAGGTACTTTTTGTTAATTTATCAAATATTGTGGTCAACTAAATTTTTAAACAAGTGATTTATATAAGTAGGTTTTCATTCCATAATAATTGCTCTGGTCACAGTTATGAGTGATAGATTTACACAAAGAGAAACTGGAAATGAGGACAACATTTATAAGGCTGTTGCATAAGTTCAGACAATAGAAGACTGGGTATGAACAAAGTTGTGGAAATTAAAATGCACGAGGAGAAAGATTCAACATAGTAAGTAATGTTAGAGATAATACCTAGAGAATTCAGTGTAAAGTAAATTATGAGTGTTTCAGAAAACATATATAAAAATATCAAACATAGAATTAAATATATATACATATATAAACTACAAAAATCAGTTTTAGATGTTACATTATTTTTTTTAGGACTCTCACAAATTATCACAGATTATTGTTACTGTTGTTCAGTTGTGTCCAATTCTTTATGACCCCATGGATTGCAGCAGGCCAGGCTTCCCTGTCCATCACTATCTCCCTGAGTTTGCTCAACCTCAAGTCCATTAAGTAGATGATACCACTCAACCATCTCATCCTCTGTCACCCTTTTCTTCTCTTGCTCTCAATCTTGTCCAGTTTCAGGGTATTTTCCAGTAAGTTGGCTCTTCACATCAGGCGGCCAAAGTATTGGAGCTTGAACTTCAGCATCAGTCCTTCCAATGAATATTCAGGACTGTTTTCCTTTAGGATTGACTGGTTTAATCACCCTGCTGTCCAAGGGACTCTCAAGAGTCTTTTCCAGCACCATGATTAGAAAGTATCAATTCTTTGGTGCTCAGCCTTTTTATGGTCCAACTCTCATATCTATACACTACTGGAAAACTGGAAAAACTGTTAACTTTGATGATAAGGACATTTCTTGGCAAAGTGACACCTCTGCCTTGTAATATGCTGTCTAGGTTTGTCATAGTTTATATTTGAAAGAGCAAGTGTCTTTTAATTTTGTGGCTACAGTCATCATCTGTGGTGATTTTAAAGCCCTGCCACTATTTTCATTTTTTCCCCATCTATTTACTTCAGTATTCTTGCCTTGAGAACCCCATGAACAGTATGAAAAGGCAAAATGATAGGATACTGACAGAGGAAATTCCCGGGTTGGTAGGTGCCCGATATGCTACTGGAGATCAGTGGAGAAAAACTCCAGAAAAAATGAAGGGATGGAGTGAAAGCAAAAACAATACCCAGTTGTGGAAGTGACTGGTGACAGAAGCAAGGTCTGATGCTGTAAAAAACAATATTGCATAGGAAGTTGTAATGTCAGGTCCATGAATCAAGGCAAATTGGAAGTGGTCAAACAAGAGATGGCAAGAGTGAACGTCGACATTCTAGGAACCAGAGAACTAAAATGGACTGGAATGGGTGAATTTAACACAGATGATCATTATATCTACTACTGCGGGCAGGAATCCCTCAGAAGAAATGGAGTAGCCATCATGGTCAATGAAAGAGTCTGAAATGCAGTACTAGGATGCAATCTCAAAAATGACAGAATGATCTCTGTTCATTTCCAAGGCAAACCATTCAATATCACAGTAATCCAAGTCTATGCCCCAGCCAGTAACGTTGAAGAAGCTGAAATTGAACGGTTCTATGAAGACCTACAAGACCTTTTAGAACTAACACCCAAAAAAGATGTCTTTTTCATTATAGGGGACTGGAATGCTAAAGTAGGAAGTCAAGAAACACCTGGAGTAACAGGCAAATTTGGCCTTGGAGTGCGGAATGAAGCAGGGCAAAGACTAATAGAGTTTTGCCAAGAAAATGCACTGGTCATAGCAAACACCCTCATCCAACAACACAAGAGAAGACTCTACACATGGACATCACCAGATGGTCAACACCGAAATCAGATTGCTTATATTCTTTGCAGCCAAAGATGGAGAAGCGTACAGTCAGCAAAAAAAAAAAAAAAAAGCTTACAGGCGCTGACTGTGGCTCAGATCATGAACTCCTTATTACCAAATTCAGACTTAATCATCTCTTTCAGAATTTTCTGCAGTTTATTGTGATCCACACAGTCAAAGGCTTTGGCATAGTCAATAAAGCAGAAATAGATGTTTTTCTGGAACTCTCTTGCTTTTTCCATGATCCAGCAGATGTTGGCAACTTGATCTCTGGTTCGTCTGCCTTTTCTAAAACCAGCTTGAACATCAGGAATATACATTTATTACCAAAAGAAAAAATTAAAAATTTGGTTGATACTATTAAAGTAACATTGAATAAAATCACAAGTTCACATTCAAATAAAGGAGCCGGTTCCATGGCATGTGATTATTCATAGACAATATTCCATGAAGTGGTTGACTGACACCTAAAATGCTGATTTGCATCACACACAGATCACATAGGCATATGATCATTTCTTAAAGTCAAAACTATTCCATAATGTGAATAATTACATAAATGTGCAGCAGCAGCTTACAAATACTTTATACTTGTATGGTGTTTCCTGTGTGTGAGGCATTGTTCTAAGCCCTCTGCTTATAGTGATTCAATTTATCCTCACAACCTTCCCGAGATAAAAACTATGGTAAGCCTCATTCTGACATACAGAAATGTTAAATAACCAGCTCAACGAGTGCTAATGAGTGCTGGAGTCAGGATTTAGACAGTCCGGACTCCAGATCAGGGCTGGTAATTCTATGTTATACCAACCTTCACAGCAGTTTTCATGTATTTGCTACTGGACTGTGTGGAAATGGAAGATAAATTTTAAAATCTTCTAAAATACATGCTTGCTCCAGTTTATTTGTTTTCCAGGAAATATACATATGTATATGTGCTCATACCCTGCTCAGTCATGTCCAACTCTTTGCAACCCCATGGACTATACTGGAGTAGGTTGTCATGCCCTCTTCCAGGGGATCTTCTCAACCCAGAGACTGAACCCACATCTCCTGTGTCTCCTGCACTGCAAGCAGATTCTTTACCACTGAGCCACAGGGGGGGTGGGGGGAGGGGTGGAATAAAAAAGAGAGTAGAGCTTTTCCCAGTGGTAAGTGAGATCAAGAGTGAGTATCTGAGACTGGCATTTAAGCAAAGAGAGGGTGAAAAAATGTCAAGTGCATAAATGAAGACATCCATTCTCTCTATTCTCATGATGCACATGTGACATCACCAACTGAATTTTGAGACCAAGTTTTTGCTTCATTTTTCCTTTGTAGTTATACTCTTCCCTGTGTTTCTTATGACTAGCTTCCATTGCCTTGATGCAATCATCTAGGGGTTAGCTTCTCCAAGTGTGGGCCGTGGGTCAGCACCACCCACATCTTCCGGGCTCTTGGGACAAAAGCAGATTCTTGGGCCCCAGCCCCACCCCGACTGACTTGGAATCTGTCATCTAACAAGATGCCAGGAGATTGCTAAGTATATGAAAGTCTGAGAAGCACTTGTCTACAAACCATGTTGAAATCCTTCCCTAATGACTAATGTTTTCTTTTTAAATTTTTAGAACTAACCAAATGGAGGCAAAATCAAAGCCAGCCATCTCTGTGGAGGAAGTGGGAAGTAGGAGGCAGGAAGGGTGCCTGGGTGAAGAGATATAAATGAGACTCTGTTCCTTGCCTGCTCTTCCAGCATCCTCCTTTGAACTCAAATCACCGCCCATGCATACAGTCAATTCTCAGGATAAATACACAGCTACACAGAATAGTGAAGTCTGTAAGATTTATATCCAGGACAGTGTAATAGGGAAGATTACATCTCAGAAGAGGTGCCTGCAAGTCAGTATTGGTAACAAGAAGTTTTCTTAACCCAGTTAACATATAGCTAGGAATTTGTGGAGTGGTTAACTAGGTCAAATGTTCCAAAGGATTCAAAACACAAAGGAAAGTAGAATGAGGCTGAAAGTTACTGTGGGTCTACCATGTGTTTTCTACACAAAATATTGCTAAATCCTCACAAAATAGCTGATGAGGCCCTTATCTCCTTTAACAGATTAGGACACTGAAGCACAGAGAGGTAAATAAAATTGAACACAGTCACACAGTAAGTTGAGGCTGGTTGAACTCTGGTTCTCTGACTACTAACCAGTGTTCTAACTATCACCCAAAGCTGGAGATGTAAAAGAAAGCAGGCAGGGGCTTTCATAAAACTGAATACCTCCTGCCTTATTTTTTCTTTCTATTTTGCTTTAACTTGACGAGAACTGTTCCCAAAGTCCACTTCTGGTGAATTAGCTACAGTAGATGGGATCTTCTGTTTAAATGAAAATCACAAAAGACTTGTAAAATGAGGTCCCTGCCTTGGTGGAGTTTACAATTTAACTAAGCTGAGAAATTAATCTGTGTGAAAAACAAAGAGGGATACAACTTGGAGAGTTGCCAGCTGTTAACAGAGAGGAAATCAGAGAGGAGATCAATTAAGTCATTGTAGTTATCTGGGAAATTTTTGAAATGAAGTGGACCCTGGGATAAGATCTAGAGATTCCACACTCAGGTGTAAGTGTCATTGAGTTAATGTGATTCTAGACCTTTAGCCCCACACCCTTGAGAGAAGATTAGACTGGTTCCTTTTTGTACTTCCAACTAAGATTGCATTTGGAGAAGGGTCCCCTGGCTAAAATCATGAAATAACCATCTTAATTTTATTTTTAATAAAGGTAAGCTGGTTAAGTAATGGACTGGAGGGAGGTGACACTTGGAGCAGATAAAGATGGAATGGGATACTGAAAGGATGTAGAGAGGGCGCCATGGGGAAATTAGCCCATGTCAAAATGATGCCTAGTGCTGGCCATGACCATATTAACAATGTATGTCAGCCCGTCACTAATATTGAAAAGTCAGGTACCAGCTAAGTGGAATGTTCAACAGGAAAATAGTTTGCGCAAGACCGTTCAGTCCTTGGCTGAATTCAAACTGTGTCCTGCCAACTTGACTTCCTCAACCACCCAGTCCTTGGTGGTGTCAGCAGCCTCACCTGCAGCTCTGGGGACAACAAATTGGTGCCATAACTGATCGGCATCACAGTGTCTGGACTCCTAAATAATGTTACCTCGAGGAATTCCTACTGTGGTTGCACATAATCTTGTCTGGGGACTCAGAATTTGGGAACTTCAGAGCATCACTCCTAAAAACAGGAAAGACACATCAATAAAGGATCTAAGAGAATAGCTACTGGAAATCACCCCTGCAGTCTAAATGCTGGTTTCCTACCTGTGAATGTAGAGCCTGTTACCTAACTTCTCTATTCATGAAACGTATCTTCGCCCTGTACCTACTAAGTGCAAGGTGGGACAAGAATATCTACCCAATAGGGCTGTTGTGAATATTAAACTGGATAATGCTTGTAAACTATTTAGCCCAGTGTCTGAAACACAGTAATTGCTCTATAAATGGTAGCCATTATGTTAACCGATAATCAAAGAAACTTCCACATGGTTGTGAAAAAGCACAATCCATTTTTAAATGGAAATAATTGTAGAACACCTGCATGCAAAGATCTAGCCTGCACAATTTGGATTTCTAATGTACAGTTCAGGTCAAATCTCCTTTTGCAGACCTGTAGGAGCCAATTTAAATTTTTCTGTATACTGGAATTCTGCTGAATTCAGTCTTATTCCAATAATAATAATAGTATATTTTATGAAGCTTTAAAAAACATTTTCACATTCATTAACTCTGAATGAATCATTGCCAGTAGGTTGGAAATCCCCTTGTTTTATAGAGATTTTGGTATGCAAAATTTGTTTTAAATGAATTTGGCCTGGGTCAGCAACTGAGGTAAAACAATTAAAATGTCCAATTTGAGTGAATTCTTGGTAACTTTCCAATATGCCGTTAGTTTTCATAATCAAGCTGTTATGTGATCTTTTTTTTTCATTATGCATAAGCAAATACACTCAATTTGAAGCAATTATTATCTGTGGCACAATATAATCAAAAAGTGACTGCTATTTGTTGAAGGATTCTTTGTTTGCCAAGATTATTAATAAAGTTATGCCAGGAGCACACGCAGTGCTGTTTGGCACTCAGCAGCTGGCTCTGGCAACGGGAAGATAAATCAGAATTCTTGAGGCTTGTATTTTTCAATATTCCTGCCAGTGTGTGTATTGGAGAACATTTCATCTTAAATAACACTAATTGCCTTAATTGGCTTAAGGCTAACAAGCCCACGGTGCTGTTGGTATGTTATCAGAGCACTGGATTTACTGGGGGAACCTATAAAGTGAAGTCACTCAGTCGTGTCCGACTCTTTGCGACCCCATGGACTGTAGCCTACCAGGCTTCTCTGTCCATGGGATTCTCTAGGCAAGAATACTGGAGTGATTACCTTTTCCCTCTCCAGGGGATCTTCCCAACCCAGGGATCGAACCCGGGTCTCCCGCATCGGAGGCAGACGCTTTAACCTCTGAGCCACCAGGGAAACTATAGTCTTACATATTTTGTGGTCCAGGTGTAACACAGAGAACAAGGCTGTTGGTGTCCATGAGTGAACCCTCATGTGTTATGGAGGAGTCGGGTGTGGAGGGGATTAGAAGCCCCCTCTGATCAACTTAAGGTGACAACTCTTCACATAACCATCCAAGGTAAATAATTCCATTTAGAGGGCCCATGGAGGAATATTAACCTGTTTTGACTAATTTCCAGATCGATCTATGAGCAAGAAAGCACTTGCTTGCTTACAGGACAGTTGTGTTTGCAATGGACAGAACGTGGTTTTGCTTTCCTATGGCAAACAATAAGTTTAATAGCACCTGCAGAAATAAAACCGCCATCTTATTTTTTCATGATCCAGAGACAAAAACTTGGATCCTCTCTTCACTGACATTGAATCTTTTAATTTTGCTTATAGTCAGGGGCATCATTCCAAGGGGCAGCCTGGCAGTGGGTGAAATCAGAGCCAAGGGGAACACTGCCACGGCCATTCTCCATGAGCGCCTCTCCTTGCTTGCAGATCCAGAAGTTACAGAGAAAGGGGTTTGTCCCTTCTTAAAATACAAATTCCCAAAGAGGCCAGGTGAACTTTTAGACATTTATATCCTAATATGCTTGAGTTTAAATGCCAGGAAGGAACGTGAAGGAAACACTCTTGGGATGCTCCCGATGGAAGGGGACAACAGGCAGGCCTAAATAGGAAAGAGAGCTCAAGATACGGGGGTCACCCCCCGCCCCCGACCAACTGTCATGCACCATCATCCTCAAGCACTATGGTTTGCTTCATTTACTGATTAGTCTAATTTAAAACAAAAAAACAATTGTCGATGATGCCAAATGCATTTAAGGAATCATTTTTCTGCTTAGTGGTGTTAAAATTATATGTGATTCAGGAGAAGTGAGGAGTGAAAGGACTAAGATAATAACATTTGCCATTTGTAGCTGGAAACAGAGTTGAAATTTCAACTTAGGAAGAATCAGAAGTATGTCTGATCAAATGGGGGAAACTTAGCATCTTGGGCACCAACAGAGGGGCGAAAGTGCCTGAAAATCATGGCTGTGGTATTTCAGGTGCTCCATATATTTGTGCCAGACTCACCAATGCCACCTCAGTGTGCAGAGTGTCTGCTTCTCAGGAGATGGAGAGGCAGGTCTCAGCCTTAGTCCTGCCCCTGTGTGACCTCATGGTGGTCTCACTGGGGAAAGCTGAAGTCTCTTGTGTCTTGAGAAAAAACCTAAATCACACAAGGGCACAAAGGCAGAGATCACTTTTGTATGGAAATTTTACAGATGTGAGGAGAGGAAATAAAGACTGAAGCCAGAAAATTCCTCTAAATGATAGAGTGGTTTGATCTATCAATATTTCACCCTCTTCTGGTGTTCTTATTAAATCTGAAGTTTATAATCACTTCCCACTCATGCTCATGAGCAATTAAGAGCATCTGCCAACACTATAAAGGCAAAATAAAAGTGAGTAATGAAACCGATGATGGAGCAGGGACTTGTTCATGTTTTTAATCTATAGATTTAGGACCACATGCTCAATCATTAAAAGCAGCAGTTATGTTTCATCTTCAAGAGCAGTTTTAAAATATTAAAGTTTTTTTTAAAAAAAGTGTAATTAGAGATTCTTTCTGTCCCTACTAAAAGGATTTCTCACTATGTCAATCAGGCTGAAAAACTGCACAGGATGACATCATTCTGAAGGAAACAATTTTTAAGGTACTTTCATTGCGGGTCTACCTCTTTGGATGCTATGGTTCGTAGAATATACTTATAAAATGTAAATGCATTTAGTTTTTCATTCATTCAACAAAAATCTATTAATTGGTCACTATCTACAAGACATCGACCTGGGCCCTTAGGATAGTAAGCTGACTAAGGCCAAGACCTCTGCCTCAGGGTGGCTCATGGTTTATTGGGCATCCTACAAAAGTTAGGATACTTTTGGTTACAGGTAATGTTTTTAGCTTATTTAAAGGGCATTGGGATATAGAACAGAAAAGCCAGACATAGGGTAGGCTTAATGGTGGGCTGATTCAATGTCATCAAGAACTCAAATCCTTTCTGACTTTCCATTCTGCACAACCCACGGTAAACCCACTTCATCTTCTGGCTGATTGTCCTAAAGTTCGTGAGAGCCTGCCGGTAGTATGGTGTTTACATGCAGTGGAAGAAATAGTCTCCTTTAGCTCTTAAGAATAATAAAATCCCTTGCCACAAAACCTAAACCATCCTTTATGTATTTCACTGGCCCAAATAGATTCAGATCTGCACTATCCCTTAATGATATCCCAGGTAAGCAGGTTGGGATTGCCATAACTGACTTAGCCTAGTCATGGTCCTCCTCTGCAGCAGGGACCCATCAGATTTCCTTGAGTCATGTTGGCTCTTTGGGAAAGGGTTTCTAACAGGCAAGAGGAGAAGAATAGTTCTGGATTATATCCTTTTCCTCATTATCTGCCCTAACACTGAACGCTATTTCAGTAATGTGGAACTTGACTGGCAAATGATATGATTTCTGAAGGACAGTGTTTCTCCCAAACCAGTGGTTCTCAAATGTGAGAACCTGGAATGTCTATTAATACACAATTTGTTGGACCCCAGACCTTGCCTGGAATATCCATGGACGGAGGAGCCTGGTAGGCTGCAGTCCATGGGGTCGCTAAGAGTCGGACATGACTGAGCGACTTCACTTTCACTTTTCACTTTCATGCATTGGAGAAGGAAACGGCAACCCACTCCAGTGTTCTTGCCTGGAGAATCCCAGGGGCGGGGGAGCCTGGTGTGCTGCCGTCTATGGGGTCGCACAGAGTCGGACACGACTGAAGCGACTTAGGAGCAGCAGCAGACCAGAATTGCTCAGAGGTGTGGTCTGACTATTTGCATTTCTATCAAGTTGCTTGTAAGGCTGATGCTGCTGACAACTTTGTCAAGATGATGCCTCTAATAGCAAGTTGGCAGCCTTTGATGTGCTAAGATTACCATGGGAGTTATACAAAATTTACTTCAGATTTTGACAACACTTTCCTTGGGGCAGACAGTTTTTGATTTACTATTGTTCACATGCCTGGTTAGCCTTGAAGACATCCTTCTTTCCATTGGCCATGGCCTATTACATAAAGAGCCTTGAAAATATACATGTGTATATATATATATATATATATATTTAATTCTATGTTCCTCTATTGGTTTTATTCATTGTTTTAAGCTTTTTATTTTGTATTGGGGCATAGTCATTTAACAAACAATGTTGTGATAGTTTCGGGTTAATGTCACAGGGGCTCAACCATACATATACAGGTATCCATTCTCCCCTAAACTCCCCTCCCGGCTGGGAAGAGCCTCAGATATCTTTTGAAAGCCATTACTGCTATTACTGTAATAAAAATAATCTCCTAAAATTATTTTTAAAGCTGTTAGTGCATGTGTAAAGTATAAACTTATTTTACAGCCAAGCTTTAAGAAAGTTACAATTCATATTTCTGCAATTTGGAAAATATCTTTTATTATATAAATCGGGCTCTCATGCACTGACAAGCAGAAGTGTACTACTGAAAATACTGGAAAACTAAATTGCTTGGTGAATAAAAAGATCATAATGCATCGACTCTCCACAGGCTGAATACTGACTATTTTTTGACATTGAATAAAACAATATAAACCATATCTTCACTCTCCAATTTTTATAATAGTAATTTGTTTAACTTAAGCCTAAAGTTGGCTGATCCCTGTCACTATACAGTTGTTATGTTTTCCAAAACAATTTGAGTTGGCAGTGGAACCACTTAAGGAGGTAATTCCAAGGAATCCAGATAAATACAGGTTGTCACAGAAAGGGTGCCTGCTACGGGCCAGGTACTGTTCTGGGGACTGCACTTATGCTATTTCATTTAATAAAGTTAAAAATACAAAAGGGAAAATCCACAACAAATGGGACTTCTCCTCATATTCTTTTATGAATTGGAGCTTTTCTCCTGAGGATCTCTCTGGTGGCTAAGACAGTAAAGAATCTGCCTGCAGCTCAAGAGACCCAGGTTTGACCTTACTCACCCTTCAAATCTCTGTTCAAATGCCTCTTTCTCAGGGAAAACTTGCTGGACCATGAAGGTTTATGAAACGAATACGTGAACACAAACATTTAACAATTTACCATAGGCCAGTCATGTGCACTATGATCTGTAATTCTTCTGTCAACTGATCAGCCTGCAAGGAGTAGCTAGTCTTTAGCATGTGAGGACTGTAATGTGCTCAATATTGTACCTGGGCAGTGCCAAACGTGGGACCTCCTGTACTTCTGGCAAACAAAGAAGGATGTTTTCAATTTCTACAGAGCAAACAGGATTACTGTGCACTGTCTACCTGGATTACGAATGGTCTAGAATTATCTAGGAAGAGGTGTATTTTATTTCCCCATACATGAACACTGGCAGTGAAAGATGTTGGTCCTTTTATTTTTCTTTCTCAGTGCTTGACTCTGTATTGAACTTAAAGAAATCTAATACATATGAAATGCTTTAATATAAAAAAATACAAAATAATATAAAATGATTTTTATTAATAAATGTTTGATAAATGACTCAAAGATGATGCTTAAGGAATATCTTGAGATTTTTCTAAACTCTGTGTGCAACAGAAAATTTGAATTTTGAGAGAGAAAGATGACCATGACTTAAGAAAAGGAAATAATTTAAGATCCACTACATAAGTTAACTTCAGTGAAAATCTTTCAAAATTCAATTAAGAATTAAACTTTTTAAAAGAACAACTTCTATAATGCTTGGGAGAAGCCTGAATTTAAGATACTCTCCTTCCTCCTGGCTGGGCCATAGCATTTAGTTGCACCATTTTCATTGTGTTGTATATTCTTCTCATCCACAATTTAATGGAGCCTTTGTCAAACAGAGTTTAGTTCTTTATCCAAAGGAGTTGTACAAGTTCAATATTATGGCTCAGTCTTAAATAAATCCTAAATTATATGTATTCTATGGTAAAGCGTCTGCCTGCAATGCAGGAGACCTGGGTTTGATTCCTGGGTTGGGAAGATCTCCTGGAGAAGAAAACGGCAACCCACTCCAGTACTCTTGCCTGGAAAATCCCACGAATGGAGGAGCCTGGTAGGCTATAGTCCATGGGGTCGCAAAGAGTCGGACACGACTGAGCGACTTCACTTATGATTCTAAGACATTCCTGGGCTCTATTTAAGCTCCTCATCTTCTAATGAGTAACAAATAAGATATGGTTTAAAAAAATTATATAAAGGTAATAGAAAAAAATTAGAATGAAATGTCACCATTAAGCTCTTTATAAAAACATGGGGACATAGTGAGGGACACTATGCCTTTTATTATATTTTAAAGTCTGCTCTCCTCATCTTCTAATGAGTAACAAATAAGATATGGTTTAAAAAAATTATATAAAGGTAATAGAAAAAAATTAGAATGAAATGTCACCATTAAGCTCTTTATAAAAACATGGGGACATAGTGAGGGACACTATGCCTTTTATTATATTTTAAAGTCTGCTGTATTTACCATTTCCCAAGATACAATATTTCAGGAAACATTTCATTTTTTAAGGGTTCCATTACAATTAATGAAGATAAGTTCATGTGGTGTAATACTGTAATGAATTTTTTGGTGGAAATTAATTAGATGTGTGAATGTGTGAATGCTAACATTTATTTACATCCCAGGCTAAATGTACAAAGAAGTGTATGTTAGGCACACAATTAGAAGCAATGATGCATTAAATTGGCTTCACCAAGAAATAGTATTAATTTTAATAGTGCAATGGAAGCTCCTTGGAAAATCCAAGATATGATTTTTTTCTTCCCATCTGCCTCTTTTCAGACTCCTTATCTACCTAAGCTACTTCTTTACAAAAAAGCTGTTGGAAAATTTAGAATAGAGAAGGAAAGTATATTTTCCACCTCACATAATATGCCTGCCTAATATTCTAATTAACCTATGGACTTCCTCCCAACCCCTTTTGATTTGCGCTACACAAGCAATATGTAACAACTCCTTTTGCAAACAGTCAGCAACCTTTCTAAACAGGGAGGGAATTCCTCACAGAATCTGCAGTGATTTTGGAGCCCAGAAAAATAAAGTCAGCCACTGTTTCCCCATCTATTTGCCATGAAGTGATGGGACCATGAAGTGATGGGAGAAAACCACTAGACCATTCAGGTATTACCTAAATCAAATCCCTTAGTGAGAAATAGATTTAAGAGATGAGATCTGATAGACAGAGTGCCTGATGAACTATGGACATGGGTTCATAACATTGTACAGGAGACAGGAATCAAGACCATCCCCAAGAAAAAGAAATGCAAAAAAGCAAAATGGCTGTCTGAGGAGGCCTTACAAATAGCTGTGAAAAGAAGGGAGGTGAAAAGCAAAGGAGAAAAGGAAACATACACCCATTTAAATGCAGAGTTCCAAAGAATAGCAAGGAGAGATAAGAAAGGCTTCCTCAGCAATCAATGCAAAGAAATAGAGGAAAACAATAGAATGGAAAAGACTAGAGATCTCTTCAAGAAAATCAGAGATACCAATGGAACATTTCATGCAAAGATAGGCTCAATTAAGGACAGAAATGGTATGGACCTAATAGAAGCAATGGCACCCCACTCCAGCACTCTTGCCTGGAGAATCTCATGGACGGAGAAGCCTGGTGAGCCGCAGTCCATGGGGTTGCTAAGAGTTGGACATGACTGAGTGACTTCACTTTCACTTTTCACTTTCATGCATTGGTGAAGGAAATGGCAACCCCCAGTGTTCTTGCCTGGAGAATCCCAGGGATGGGGAAGCCTGGTGGGCTGCCGTCTACGGGGTCACACAGAGTCAGACATGACTGAAGCGACTTAGCAGCAGCAGCAGCAAGAGAAGCAGAAAATATTAAGACGAGGAGGCAAAAATACACAGAAGAACTATACAAAAAAGATCTTAATGACTCAAATAACAATGATGGTGTGATCACTCACCTAGACCAGACATTCTGGAATGTGAAGTCAAGTGGGCCTTAGAAAGCATCACTACGAACAAAGCTAGTGGAGGTGATGGAATTCCAGTTGAGCTGTTTCAAATCCTGAAAGATGATGCTGTGAAAGTGCTGCACTCAATCTGCCAGCAAATTTGGAAAACTCAGCAGTGGCCACAGGACTGGAAAAGGTCAGTTTTCATTCCAATCCCAAAGAAAGGCAATGCCAAAGATGTGTATAAGAGACAGGGTCATAGCAAACACCCTCTTCCAACAACACAAGAGAAGACTCTACACGTGGACATCACCAGATGGTCAACACCGAAATCAGATTGATTATATTCTATGCAGCCAAAGATGGAGAAGCTCTATACAGTCAACAAAAACAAGGCCGGGAGCTGACTGTGGCTCAGATCATGAACTCCTTATTGCCAAATTCAGACTCAAATTGAAGAAAGTAGGGAAAACCACTAGACCATTCAGGTATGACCTAAATCAAATCCCTTATGATTATACAGTGGAAGTGAGGAATAGATTTAAGGGCCTAGATCTGATAGATAGAGTGCCTGAAGAACTATGGAATGAGGTTCGTGACATTGTACGGGAGACAGGGATCAAGACCATCCCCATGGAAAAGAAATGCAAAAAAGCAAAATGGCTGTCTGGGGAGGCCTTACAAATAGCTGTGAAAAGAAGAGAGGC
>SJYT01015747.1:0-11116 GCA_006410635.1 Cephalophus harveyi | reverse complement strand
ATCTAAGTTTGTTATAGCTTTTCTTCCAAGGAGCAAGTGTCTTTTAATTTCATGGCTTCAGTCACCATCTCCAGTGATTTTGAGCCCAAGAAAATCAAGTCTTTCACTGTTTTCCTTGTTTCCCCAACTATTTGCCATGAAGTGATGGGACCAGATGCCATGATTTTACTTTTCTGAATGTTGAGTTTTAAGCCAGCTTTTTCACACTCCTCTTTCACTTTCATCAAGAGGCTTTTTAGTTCCTCTTTGTTTTCTGCCCTAAGGGTGATTCTTCATTCATCTGCATATCTGAGGTTATTGATATTTCCCCTGGCAATGTTGATTCCAGCTTGTGTTTCATCGAGCCAGCGTTTCTCATGATGTACTCTGCATATAAGTTAAATAAGCAGGGTGATAATATACAGCCTTGACCATACTCCATTCCCAGTTTTGATCTAGTCCATGGTTCTATGTCTGGCTCTAACTGTTGCCTCTTGACCTGCATACAGGTTTTGTAGGGGGCAGGTTAGGTGGTCTGGTATTGCCATCTCTTTAAGAAATTAACACATTTTATTGTGATTCACACAGTTAAAGGCTTAGCATAGTCACTGAAGCAGAAGTAGATGTTTTTCTGCAATTCTTTGCTTGTTCTATGATCCAGTGGATGTTGGCAATTTGATCTTTTGTTCCTTTGCCTTTTTCTAAGCCCAGCTTGAACATCTGGAAGTTCTCAGTTCATATACTGTTGAAGCCTAACTTGGAGAATTTTGAGCATTACTTTGCTAGCATGTGAGATGAATGCAACCGTGCAGTAGTTTGAGCATTCTTTGGCACTGCCTTTCTTTGGGATTGGAATGAAGACCAACATCTTCCAGTCCTGTGGTCAGTGCTTAGTTTTCCAAATTTGCTCGTATGTTGAGTGCAGCACTTTAACAGTATCATATTTTAGGTTTTTAAATAGCTCCTCTCGAATTCCCTCACCTCCACTAGCTTTCATTGTGATGCTTCCAAAGGCCCATTTGACCTAGAACTTCAGAATGTCTGGGTATAGGTGAATGATCACATCATCATGGGTATCTGAGTCTTAAAATCTTTTTTGTATAGTTCTTCCATGTATGTTTGCTGCCTCTTCTTAATATCCACTGTTTCTGTCAGGTCCAAACTGTTTCTGTCCTTTATTGTACCCATCTTTGTATGAAATATTCCCTTAGTATCTCTAATTGTCTTGAAGAGAGCTCTAGTCTTTTCCAACACTTAAAACTGTATTTCATATAGTAGATACTGAAATATTTTTTGGTGACTGAGTTTATAAATAAATGAATGACTGAAATCTATTCATGAAACAAATTAATTATGCATGGTTCAGTTTTTACTGACCTGAATTTCTAATTATCAAAAATTTGGCCAGGTAATTCAAGTCATTTACAAAAACCATACAATAAATCAACACATTTTTAAATCACATACAAAATTTTCTTCCTTAAGAATAGATGCAAGCATATCACTAGTTATATTAAGTAATTTTTAAAGTGTATATATAGAAATGCAAAATATATACAATATATTCATGCATATGCTAAGATAAACTTACATGTGTATGTTATATTCACTACAGATACATGTGTGGCAGAATTTTAGAGCTTATTTTGTTTAACTGAAATTTTGTGCTTGTTGATTATTGATTTCACTTTTCCCTCTCACGCCAGCCCATTGACAACTACCATTTCCCCTTTGATAATATGAACTTGACTATTTTAGATACTTCACAGTAGGCAGAATCATGCTGTATGTTTCTTTCTGTGACTGGCTTATTTCACTTTGCATAACGTCCAAAAATTCCATACATACTATTGCTTATTGCAGACTCATCTTCTTTTATAAGGCATATACTAAATTTGTATTTATCCATTACTGGTATATACCTATGTTCCCACCATTTTGGCTGATATAAATAGTGCTACAATTAACATGGTTGTACAGATATCTTTTCAATGTTCTGATTGATAAATACCCACAAATATATTGCTAGATATAGAATAGTTTTGGAGAAGGGCATGGCAATCCACTCCAGTATTCTTGCCTGGAAAATCCCTTTGACAGAGGAGACTGGTGGGCTACAGTCCATAGGGTCACAAAGAATCAGACAGACCTGAAGCGACTTAACACACACACTCACACACTCTTAATCTTATGCGTGCTGCTTTGTGTTGGCATATAGGTTGCTTGCCCTCTGGATCCTGTGTCCAATCCAGGGGTGGGAATCCATGGGTAACACCAGATACTATCTGAAAGACAAGGAGACTAAATAGACTCCAGCCATATGATTAAGAACGACCAACATGGCTTCTTCTGGTGGCTCAGATGGTAAAGAATCTACCTTCAATGCAGGAGGCCCAGGTTCAATCCTTGGATGAGCAAGATCCCATGGAGAAAGAAATGGCAGCCCACTTCAGCATTCTTTTCTGCAGAATTACGTGGACAGAGGAGCATGGTGGGCTACAGTCCATGGGGTCTCAAATAGTTGGACATGGCTGAAAAAATAACACTTTCATTTGGTATAAGAACCAAATAATATGCAAATATTTTGCTTATCAATAAGATTTAGAACATCTTTATTTTTATATATTTAATTAACCTAATTAATATAATCTGATAAGAAGATGTAATTTCCATGAACTTCCAGATGTCCAAGCTTGTTTTAGAAAAGGCAGAGGAATGAGAAAGCAAATTGCCAACATCCGCTGGATCATCGAAAAAGGAAGAGTTTCAGAAAAACATCTATTTCTGCTTTATTGACTATGCCAAAGCCTTTGACTCTGTGGATCACAAAAACTGTGGAAAAATTCTAAAAAAGATGGGAGTAGTAGACCACCTGACCTGCCTCTTGAGAAATCTGTATGCAGGTCAGGAAGTAACAGTTCAAACTGGACATGGAACAACAGACTGGTTCCTAATGGGAAAAGGTGTACATTAAATCTGTATATTGTCACCATGCTTATTTAACTTATATGCAGAGTACATCATGTGAAAGGCCAGGCTGGATGAAGCACATGCTGGAATCAAGATTGCTGGGAGAAAATTCAACAACCACTGATATGCAGATGACAGCACCCTTGTGGCAGAAAGTGAAGAAGAACTAAAGAGCCTCTTGATGAAAGTGAAAGAGAAGAGTGAAAAAGTTGGTTTAAAGCTCTACAGTCAGAAAATGAAGATCATGGCATCTGGTCCCATCACTTCATGGGAAATAGATGAGGAAGCATTGTAAACAGTGGCATACTTTATTTTGGGGGGCTCCAAAATCACTGCAGATGGTGACTGCAGCAATGAAATTAAAAGACGCTTATTCCTTGGAAGAAAACTTATGACCAACCTAGATAGCATATTGAAAAGCAGAGACATTACTTTGCCACAAAGGTCCATCTAGTCAAGGCTATGGTTTTTCCTGTGGTCATGTATGGATGTGAGAGTTGGACTGTGAAGAAGGCTGAGCACCGAAGAATTGATGCTTTTGAACTGTGGTGTTGGAGAAGACTCTTGAGAGTCCCTTGGACTGCAAGGAGATCCAACCAGTCCATTCTGAAGATCAGCCCTGGGATTTCTTTGGAAGGAATGATGCTAAAGCTAAAACTTCAGTACTTTGACCACCTCATGTGAAGAGCTGACTCATTGGAAAAAACTGAGATGGCTGGATAGCATCACTGACTCGATGGACGTGAGTCTGAGTGAACTCCGGGAGTTGGTGATGGACAGGGAGGCCTGGCATGCTGCGATTCATGGGGTTGCAAAGAGTCGGACATGACTGAGTGACTGAACTGAACTGAACTGAACTGTGCTGCAATTCATGGGGTCTCAAAGAGTTGTACACGATTGAGCGACTGAACTGAATTGAATTAGAGAATGAATGCTTCTCACTTCCAACAGTTCCCTTAGCAATCCTGCAGGCAGATCAGGCAGTCAAGATAATATATGAAGAAAGAGTCAGCCTGTCTATATGCAGTGGAGAAGGATGCAGAAAACAACCTGTTACCTTGATGATGCATTGATACTCTTTTCCCTGTTTTTCCCTTTAAAACCTGTCATCACTGAGCAGAATCTTTGGAACTGATCTTGGGACATGAGTCCACCTTCTCTCCAGATTCCTGGCTTTTCTGATTAAAGCACCTTTCCTTTCTGTTGACATTTGCCTCTTCATTATTGACTTTCAATCAGTGAGTAGCTGATTTTGAATTTGATAGCAATGGTTAGAGAATTCTTATTGCAAGAGCCCTTCTTCTCCTCCTGCAATAGCCCATCCTCTCTTATTGCAATTGTCTTTTTGAATAAAATATCTCCTAACTAAGCTAGATCTGCTTTGAATTTTACAATATTTATTATACATAACTTTGCAATCTTTTTTGATATTTAAATTTGTTTTGGGCAGTGAACAGTGATACTTGTGTATTGAATAGGCTGTTATAGTATGTGAATATAATGGAATACTGTTTCCAATAGTTAAACTTCTTATTTCTGTGTTCTCCTTTACTTCAGTGAAATTATCATTGCTTAGAAAATGGCTCAGAATGCTGTGGAAGAAAATTTTGGGTGCAAAGTGCCAACTAAAGAATGTCACTGCCCATTTGGTTCTACAAGGATGATGTCACCAGACACTGCAGCGGCTGACCTTCAACATCTCCTGAAAGGCATACAGGGTGGAGATCAGAAGTGAGGACCTCTGTTCTCTGGGAAAAACCTTGCAGAACAGACGTTCAGATCGTTGACATTTTCGGGAGAAAATTGAACCCAATTCTTGCATCTCCTCATATCTAGAAAAGCACTTACGTCATTAATAGAGACATTTGTTCTACAAGATTAGCAGCAACCTTCTATCAAAATAGGTGTTGGTTGCATGTAACCCCCTGACTAAAATCGTGCATATACTCATGTCTCCATATTTTTTGGATCAGTTCCTTAGAGTCTGTTCCCATGGCTGTAGTGTTTAGTAAACCTAAGTGAAACTTAACTCATAGCTCTCACATTGTGTTTTTATTTTCAGTTAAAAAAAAAATGTATAAATCAAACTAACAAAGCATAGGAAAGAGCCCTTCCAGGTGTTATTCAGAATTGGGAGTTTTGGAGAGAAAGGAGAGAAGGCAGAAATAAATTAGAATAAAAAGGCATAGGCTTCAAAACCATATTTGGAAGCAAGAGAGGTGATGTTACTGAGTTCAAGCTTGCTCTGCTCTCTGCACAATAGGCCAAAAAATTTGAGAGACAAGGTGTTGAGGCAAAGAACGGACTTTAATCAGGGAGCTGGCAGACCAAGAAGATGGCAGGCTAGTGCCTCAAAATAACCTTCTTAGTGGGGTCTGGATGCCAGACATTTTTTATAGATTAGAGATGATGAAGCAAAGTAAAAAGGCCATTAATCTTGCAAACATCTCCTAGAATGGCAAATCTCAGGCAGTGGGTGTGTTAACTTCTTCCTTCCTGCCATCTGCAGATGGACAGGGTTCTGAACAAAGGCACTTTAGTTTAACAGTCAGGCAGAGGGGTAGGATTCTCTGAGGTAAACCACTCTGTATGATTATAATAACAAAATCAATGAAAAGGAAGTCCAAGAAACAGTTCCAATATGGAGTCAGAATTGGCTTCCTCACTGCAACAGTGAGACCTTCCTAGAAGTACAGAGAACAAAGGACCTGTACACACAAGTGGACTATTTTTTGTCTTTCCTTATTATAGCACAAATTCTCTGTCTTTATGAAAATGGAATGTGATGGAGCCAAACAATTCTGTGTGTTTGTGAGGCAGTGAATTAGAAGAGAGGCACAGAAGGAAGGTATGATCTCCTCTCACTCACTTTACTGGGACCTCAGCAGGAACTAGACTTACATCGTAGGAGGTAAGAAATCCAAAGCTTCCAAACAGGATCCAGAGA
Organism: Cephalophus harveyi; assembly: GCA_006410635.1. NCBI lineage: Eukaryota > Metazoa > Chordata > Mammalia > Artiodactyla > Bovidae > Cephalophus > Cephalophus harveyi. The sequence goes on along the minus strand of SJYT01015747.1, from coordinate 5,220 downwards.
GGTAGAAATGTGACCTCTCTTATGGTTAAGGAAATGAAAATCTAACAGGGCAGATGATGTGACTCAGAAATATTATTACTAGCAAATGACTGTAGGGGAGAGAGCAATTTTCCATCTATCCTCTTTCTTTTCTGGGACCCCTTTCTGTAACCAAACCTAGAGTAACAGAAGAAAAACAAAGATATAAATCTGCCATATAAATGGAGACAGCCAGGAAAACTGAGTAAATCCCTAGAATGGCCTGTCACTCCCGTGAAACCATCTTCTGTAAAAAAACAGAAGTTTGGGGTAGGGAAGGCAGTTCTGGGCAGTTATCAGGGAAGCACAATAACCAAAAATAACCAACTACCAATAATCATTATGCCAATGGAGCATGTTTGAGGATGGTATATTTTACTTCAGTTAGTGTCAGAGTTTAGAGAAGCAGAATGCCTAAGTGCTAAGTAGCCAATGACTTAATTCTTTACCAAAGAATTTACCAAAACTGAAGAGTGTTTTTTTTTTTTTAGTTGTCCTGAATTCTTTTGTTTGCAATATTTATATTTTCTACATTTTACTAACAATTGTTTAAAAATGTTTTAAAATAAAATTTATTTTATGGTTATTTTATTAATTTTAATAACATGCTTTAACACCCATATATTTTATTTTTACTTTATACATAGAAGTATAAAGGACGCATAACTAGAATTACATGACAATCTTAGTAGAACTGCACTCAAATCATATTATACATCAGAGAAGGAAAGCATAAGATTATTTAGAAGTTACTGATTTTTATTTTTATATTCCACATAGGATAAAACTCTATACTTTTATAGTGTGAAACTAAAATAAATGTTCTTAATTATGTTAGGATAGATAATATCATACTTATCACTAATTATTGGTTCGGTTAAAGTTCACATATCCTTTTCAGTAGAGTATTGATTATTATTTTGAACTACAGAAATATTATTGCTATCTACTATTGACAAACTACAAATGTAAAAACAAACAAACAAAAAAATCTAAAAAATATTCTACAAATTGATAGGGCCCACATGGGGTCTCCTTTTTAAGATGGCTCGTTACATTTGTTAGGTAGTTGGAACAGGAAAAAGAAGTCCAGAATGGCGGTGGCTAAAAGACAAGAAAGGGAAAAGCCTGTGAAAATACAACAAAGGAAGGTCCAAGGACCAGAATGAGGGCCTCAAGTAAAAGAAACAACTCTCCTTGCTAGCTCAATTTATACAGGGTAGGTTCAGGGGGAGGAGGAAAAAAAAAAAAAAAACATAAAAAGAGGAGCCAAAATTGAGCTGTGTGCTCTTCTCATCTTTTGGGTCAGCCCACCCTCATGATTCATGGATGTATCTTCTTTTGTTTGCCAAATAAAACTGAGCTGCAACATGTACCTATAACACTGGTCCATCCCTTCAGTTTTTTGCTATGGTGAGACAGAACCAAGGAAATTACACACTCCCCCAACATGTTGACCTTGCAAACAAAGAATAAAATCACAGTGGTCCTTGAGACTGATCAAATTGCCCAAATGACATTCTGTTTTCTCATTGGTGCCTACCTTCAAAGTTGTGAGACCACCAGATTCCAGACCTCTGGCAACATGACCACAGGACTCAACTACAGGCTAAAAATTAACCATCTCTTCAGATAATTTTTCAATGGTGGGGTATAAGAAAGACCCCATCAGAAAGGAAGGACACAAGCTCTCCTTAAGGGCTGGTCATCCTCTCTTTTCCCTCTAATGAATTTCCTTTTCTTGCCTGACTGCCCAGCTCGCTCTCTTTTTCTCTGCAATCATCTTATATTCTGGTGCCAAAACCTGGGAGGAAGATCCACCCCAACTGGGTGGGCTCCTCTCATGAACCCAACTCCAGTGGTCCCCTCCCTTGGACCTTGCCCAGAAACTGAGATAAGCTCTGGGATGGGACTCTCCACTTACCTTACTGGACTGATATTTCTTCCGTTGATTACAAGGGTGAGTGAAATCCCATTCTCTTGGACCTTCTCTCTCTTGCTTCATTTCCATGTCCTAGCGCTAGGCAGGAGGATCCCATGGCCCTCCGGCCCTCAGTCTTGTGCCCCATCTGACTTTGAAATAGGGGATGTCTTCTCTCAGACCTTTCTCCTCACTTTCTCTTACCCTTGTGTAACCTTCCTATTCAGCTGCAATGGGATATTCTCAATCCCAGCCCTAAAAATCTCCTCCTTTAGGATGCCTTTTCCAAAACCTAAAAGCCTTGAACTTCCAAGGAGAGATAAGACCAAAAAGACTTATGTACTATTCTAGCACTGTCTGACCACAATGCAGACTTTATAATAGGCCCCAATGGCCAGAAAACAGAACTATCGGTTGTAATACTCTACTGGACCTTGATAACTTCTGCCATTGCCATGGCAAGTGGTAAGAAATCACTCATGTTCGGGATTTCTTTGCTCTTTGCCCTCGACCCTAACTCTGTGAATCCTGCTCTACTTCTTAAATACTCTTAGCCTGCTCTGGGCTATATCCTCCTCATACAAAGTCTCTTGATCTCTATTCAGACTTTTCTTCTTCTTCCTTGGCCTTTTCTGACCACAGCCCCCACCCTATGGCTCCCAGTCCCTTTGTAGCTGCTCCAGATCCAGTTCCACAACCTTCACTTTATGCCCCGTCTTCCCTCCCTCCAAACCCCCCTCCCTGCCTGTGCTGGAGGCAAGATGAGACCTCAGCCCCACCTTGTACCCCAAGGGTCCCAAGGCTTTACCCGACCTCCATAATTCCGCTCCCTATACCCTGTCCTGAAAAACTTTAAAACAGGAAACTTCACAGCAGGGCCCCCCTCTTTCCCTGCTCCACTCCTCCCTTTATGGGAAGTAGCTGGAGCAGAAGGCATTGCTCAGGTTCATGCCCTATTCTCCCTCACCGATTTAACTTTGATTGAAATGTGTCTTGGCTCCTTCTTCTCAGACTCTGACAATTAGCTAAAAGAATTCGAGTATCTTACCCAGTCTTAAGACTTAACCTGGCATAATATTTACATCAAACTTTCCTCCACTCTTCTCCAAGAAGAGAAGAAACAAATGTGGTAACCCTCTCAAGTGCATGCTGATAAGATACACAGGACTGACAACATTAAGCCCATAGGGCCAACAGCTGTCCCCAAGATGATCCCAACTGGGGTTATCAGGCAGGAAGACCTGGATGAGCAGCCCTTAATCATACAGTTGCTTGCCTCATCATGGGCCTTCAAAAGGCAGGGCATAAACCTGTCAACTTTGATAAGCTCTGGAAAATAACTCAAAGAGTAGATGAAAACCCAGCACAATTTCTAGCCAGGTTAATGGAAGCCATACAAAAATATACAAAATTATACCCCATTTCAGCAGAGGGCATCATTGTCCTTAACACCCATTTTATCTCTCAGTCATCCCCAGATATCCAGAGGAAACTTTAAAAGGCAGAAGGTCCTCAAACCTCCAACAAGACCTTTTAAATTTAGCCTTTAAGATTTTCAGTAACCCAGAAGAATAGGCAACAAAAGAGAAGGCCCAATAAAATCAGGCCAGATACCACCTTTTAGCCACTGTCCTACATGGCTCCAAGCCTCCATCAACCAACAATGAAAGGAAACCACTTGGGCCCTGCTACAAATGTGGCAAAGGAGGCCACTGAGGCTCCTCCAGTTCCATGTCCCAGCTGTGGCATAAAGGGACATGGGAAGGTTGCCTGTCCAAATCCCCTTCTAGGAGTGTAAACATCCCCTTCTGGTCTTTAGAAGGAGTCCTCTGACCCAGCTCTATGCAGCCTCCTCAGACTGAAGGTGCCCACAGTCCCAGACCCCAACTCTCATAGCCTCTATGGAGCCCGGGTAACTCTTACAGTGGCGGGTAAGCCAATCTCCTTTCTCATCAACAGAGGGAGCACATTCTCTGCTATGCCTGACTACTCTGGAAAACCAAGGTCTCTCAGGTTTCTGCTATGGTAGTTGACAGTTTAATATCTACATCATAAATAACTGAGCCTATACCTTGCACAATTCAGGATATCCTATTTCCCCATTCTTTTCTCATACTCCCCAAATGCCCCACTCCTATCCTTGGGAGAGAACTTCTCTCAAAATTCAAAGCTTCTATCTAGCCTGGCTACTGCTCCTCAAACCCCACCTCCTCTTCCCCTGCCCCATTACCCTCCTCATCCATAAACCCCATAGTTTGGGATACAGACAACCCATCTGTTGCCTCTCACCATTCTTCAATTCATATCCATCTCAAAGACCCCCTCTAAATTCCCCAACCAACCATGATACACCATATCCAAAAAACATCAGCAAGGGTTAAAACTTATCATCATTAAACTCATGCATCAGGGCCTCTTATCCCTATAGCACCACTATCCTACCTGTAAAAAACCCAAATGGCTCCTATCCCCTGGACCAGGACCTGAGACTTATCAGTGGGGCTGTTATCCCCATACACCCAGTAGTTCCAAATCCCTGTACTTTTCTCTCTCTCAGTCCCTCTTCCACTACCCACTTCACTGTTCTAGACCTCAAGGATGCCTTCTTTACTATCCCTTTACATCCAGATTCTCAAGACCAGGACTGGTCCAGACAATCATTGCTCCCGACAGCTGACATGGACAGTCCTCCCACAAGGCTTTTTTGATAGCCCTCATTTCTTTGACCAAGCTCTAGCATCAGACCTAACCTCTCTTGACCTCACTCTGAGTACTGCCCTCCAATATGATTTCCTCCTTTGTAGTCCTTTGCTTACACACTCTCAACAACACACTATCAGTTCAGTTCAGTTCATTTCAGTCACTCAGTCGTGTCCAACTCTTTGCAACCCCATGAATCGCAGCACACCAGGCCTCCCTGTTCATCACCATCTCTCAGAGTTCACTCAGACTCATGTCCATCGAGTCTGTGATGCCATCCAGCCATCTCATCCTTGGTCGTCCCCTTCTCCTCCTGCCCCCAATCCCTCCAACCATCAGAGTCTTTTCCAATGAGTCAACTCTTCGCATGAGGTGGCCAAAGTACTGGAGTTTCAGCTTTAGCATCATTCCTTCCAAAGAAATCCCAGGGTTGATCTCCCTCAGAATGGACCTCACAATGGATCCTCAGGTTGGATCTCCTTGCAGTCCAAGGGACTCTCAAGAGTCTTCTCCAACACCACAGTTCAAAAGCATCAATTCTTCGGCGCTCAGCCTTCTTCACAGTCCAACTCTCACATCCA
>SJYT01015743.1:356676-390436 GCA_006410635.1 Cephalophus harveyi | reverse complement strand
CACTTTCTGCCATAAGGGTGGTGTCATCTGCATATCTGAGGTTACTGATTGGCAATCTTGATTCCAGTTTGTGCTTCCTCCAGCTCAGCGTTTCTCATGATGTACTCTGCTTAGAAGTTAATTAAGCAGGGTGACAATACACAGCCTTGACGGACTCCTTTTCCTATTTGGAACCAGTCTGCTCCATGTCCAGTTCTAACTGTTGCTTCCTGACCTGCATATAGGCTTCTCAAGAGGCAGGTCAGGTGGTCTGGTATTCCCATCTCTTTCAGAATTGTCCACAGTTTCTGGTGATCCACACAGTCAAAGGCTTTGACATAGTCAATAAAGCAGAAATAGATGTTTTTCTGGAACTCTCTTGCTTTTCCCATGATCCAATAGATGTTGGCAATTTGATCTCCGGTTCCTCTGCCTTTTCTAAAACCAGCTTGAACATCAGAAAGTTCATGGTTCACATATTGCTGAAGCCTGGCTTGGAGAATTTTGAGCATTACTTTACTAGCATGTGAGATGAGTGCAATTGTGCAGTAGTTTGAGCATTCTTTGGCATTGCCTTTCTTTGGAATTGAAAAGAAAACTGACCTTTTCCAGTCCTGTGGCCACTGCTGAGTTTTCCAAATTTGCTGGCATATTGAGGGCAGCACTTTCACAGCATCATCTTTTAGGATTTGAAATAGCTCAACTGGAATTCCATCACCTCCACTGGCTTTGTTCATAGTGATGCTTCATAAGGTCCACTTGACTTCACATTCCAGGATGTCTGGCTCTAGGTGAGTGATCACACCATCATGATTATCTGGGTTATGCAGATCTTTTTTGTACAGTTCTTCTGTGTATTCTTGCCACTTCTTCTTAATATCTTCTGCTTCTGTTAGGTCCATACCATTCCTGTCCTTTATTGAGCCCATCTGTGCATGAAATATTCCCTCGGTATCTCTAATTTTCTTGAAGACTTGTGTAGTCTTTCCCATTCTATTGTTTCCCTCTATTTCTTTGCATTGATCACTGAGGAAGGCTTTCTTATCTCTCCTTGCTATTCTTTGGAACTTTGCATTCAGAGAGTTTTCTCCTTTGCTTTTCACTTCCCTTCTTTCACAGCTATTTGTAAGGCCTCCTCAGACAGCCATTTTGATTTTTTGCATTTTTTTTTTCTCTCTGTCTTTTTTTTTAATTTCTTTTTCTTGGGGATGGTCTTTTTTTTTGGGGGGGGGGAGGATGGTCTTGATTCCTGTTTCCTGTACAATGTCATGAACCTCCATCCATAGTTCATTAGGCACTCTGTCTATCAGATCTAGTCCCTTAAATCTATGTTTTCATGTCCACTGTATAGTCAGAAGGGATTTGATTTAGGTCATACCTGAATGGGCTAGTGGTTTTCTCCACTTTCTTCAATTTCAGTCTAGAGAAAAATAAATGGAGGAGGCAGTCCATTTTAGCTGGGGTAGTCAATAAAGGCTTTTTTGAAATTTGGAGGATGGGAAAAATAAGGCTTCCAAAGGCTCTGAAATGGGAAAGTTTTTAGCAAGTTTTTGGAAACTATCTGTGGTTGGATAAGAAACTAAGGGCAAAAATCCATACTAACATCTTTTGTTGTTACTTAGTCACTAAGTCGTGACTCTTTGCGACCCCAAGGACTATAGTCCGCCAGGCTCCTCTCTCCATGAGATTCCCCAGGTAAGAATACTGGAGTGGGTTGCCATTTCCTTTTCCAGGGGATTTTCCTGACCCAGGGATTGAACTTACGTCTCCTACATTGGCAGGTGGATTCTTTACCACTGAGCCACCAGGGAAGCTAACATCATACTTGATAGTTAAAGATTTTCCTTTTCTTTCTTTCTTTTCTATCTATATGAGATGGTAGATTTCACTAAACAGACTGTAGTAATCATTTCACAATACACGTTAGTCAAAATGGTATGTTATGTAACTTAAATTTACACTGTGCTTTACATTAACTATCTTAATAAAAGCAGGGGATGGGGAGAGAAAGAGGAATGACATCCTGATACACAGTGAGTGAGTGAGTGAGTGAAGTCGCTCAGTCATGTCCGAGTCTTTGAGACCCCATGGACTGTAGCTTACCACGGTCCTCTGTCCATGGGATTTTCCAGGCAGGGGTACTGGAGTGGATTGCCATTTCCTTCTCCAGGGGATTTTCCCAACCCAGGGATCGAACCCAGGCCTCCCACTTTGTAAGCAGACACTTTACCATCTGAGCCACCAGGGAAGTCCTGATACACAGTACAACACAGATGAAACTAAGTGAAAGTCAGTCATAAAAATTGCATACTTATAAATTGACTCCAGTTAATATAAAAGTCCACAAGAGATAACTCTATCTATAGAGACAGAAAGTAGATCAGTGATTACCTAGGGCTGAGAGTGTTGGGGGATATTGAGGATAACTGCTAAATGCTACAAGGTTTCCTTCAAGGCAATGAAAATCTTCTAAAATTGATTGTGGTATGCCAAAGCCTTTGACTGTGTGGATCACAATCAACTGTGGAAAATTCTGAAAGAGATGGGAATACCAGACCACCTGACCTACCTCTTGAGAAATCTGTATGCAGGTCAGGAAGCAACAGTTAGAACTGGAAATGGAACAACAGACTGGTTCCAAATAGGAAAAGGAGTACGTCAAGGCTGTATATTGTCACCCTGCTTATTTAACTTCTATGCAGAGTACATCATGAGAAACGTTGGGCTGGAAGAAGCACAAGCTGGAATCAAGATTCCCAGGAGAAATATCAATAACCTCAGACATGCAGATGACACCACCCTTATGGCAGAAAATGAAGAGAAACTAAAAAGCTTCTTGATGAAAGTGAAAGAAGAGAGTGAAAAAGTTGGCTTAAAGCTCAAGGTTCATAAAACAAAGATCATGGCATCTGGTCCCATCACTTCATGGGAAATAGATGGGGTATCAGTGGAAACAGTGTCAGACTTTATTTTGGGGGCTCCAAAATCACTGCAGATGGTGACTGCAGCCATGAAATTAAAAGACGCTTACTCCTTGGAAGGAAAGTTATAACCAACCTAGACAGCATATTCAAAAGCAGAGACATTACTTTGCCAAAAAAGATCCATCTAGTCAAGGCTATGGTTTTTCCAGTAGTCATGTATGGATGTGAGAGTTGGACTGTGAAGAAAGCTGAGCACCGAAGAATTGATGATTTTGAAGTGTGGTGTTGGAGAAGACTCTTGAGAGTCTTGAGAGTCCCTTGGACTGCAAGGAGATCCAACCAGTCCATTCTAAAGGAGATCAGCCCTGGGTGTTCTCTGCAAGGAATGATGCTAAAGCTGAAACTTCAATACTTTGGCCACCTCATGCGAAGAGTTGACTCACTGGAAAAGACTCTGATGCTGGGAGGGATTGGGGTCAGGAGGAGAAGAGGACGACAGAGGATGAGATAGCTGGATGGCATCACCGACTTGATGGACCTGAGTTTGGGTAAACTTCGGGAGTTGGTGATGGACAGGGAGGCCTGCTGCTGCTGCTGTTGCTAAGTCGCTCTAGTCATGTCCGACTCTGTGCGACCCCATAGATGGCAGCCCACCAGGCTCCCCTGTCCCTGGGATTCTCCAGGCAAGAATCCTGGAAGGGGTTGCCATTTCCTTCTCCAGTGCATGAAAGTGAAAAGTGAAAGTGAAGTCACTCAGTTGTGTCCAACTCTTAGCGACCCCATGGACTGCAGCCCACCAGGCTCCTCTGTCTGTGGGATTTTCCAGGCAAGAGTGGGGTGCCATTGCCTTCTCCTGGCATGCTGCAATTCATGGGGTTGCAAAGAGTCAGACACGACTGAGCGACTGAACTGAACTGAAGGTNTCAGTTGTGTCCAACTCTTAGCGACCCCATGGACTGCAGCCCACCAGGCTCCTCTGTCTGTGGGATTTTCCAGCAAGAGTGGGGTGCCATTGCCTTCTCCTGGCATGCTGCAATTCATGGGGTTGCAAAGAGTCAGACACGACTGAGCGACTGAACTGAACTGAAGGTTGCACAATTTTCTGAATATACTTCATTCCATCAAAATGTATACTTTAGATGGTTGATTTTATGGTATATGAGTTATAATTCAATATTTCTGTATCAGAAAAAAATCTCAGGAAGAAAAACAGAGACTAGGTGAAGAGAAGAGGTTTGAGGTATAGACACGTGTGGGAGCTTGGACAGCTTTTTAGGTCATATCATGAATCTAAGAATTTATACTCAGGGCTGAAGGAGGCCACAGAAGAATTCTAAGTAAAGGAGTGATAAATGATTGACAGTTTTAAAAGTTCATTTTGGCTGCTGTCTAGAGACTGGCTTGATGTGGGAGCAGGGAGAATACTAGAAGGCTACAGGAATAGCCCAGATAAGACATGACTGTTACTTAAACTAGGAGATGTTACAAGAGAGATGGAGAGAGACAGTTGGATTTGAGAGATATTTTAGAGATTTATATTTTATATATGTATATATATATATATGCATATATAATTTAAAATGAAACCAAAGAATTAAAAGCAAGTATCAACAAATACACCAACAATGTCAGGGAAAGTTTAACAGGAGGATTCCTATGTGCTGTTTCTCATAAATTCTCTGTTCCTTATCAGTTCTTATTCCAAGAACAAGTAGTGTTGCACGCAGCTCTCAGGACTGAGATCATGAGAAACGGTATCTGCTTGGATTCCTTTCAGTAACTCCCTTCAGTGACTCTTTTCAGTGTCAGCGACCTTGTATGTATTAGATTATCCATATTGTGACTATTGATAAAATTTCATCCTATGCTGAGAGGGATTGGGGGCAGGAGAAGAAGGGGACGGCAGAGGATGAGATGGCTGGATGGCATCACTGACTCTATGGACATGAGTCTGAGTGAACTCCGGGAGTTGGTGATGGACAGGGAGGCCTGGCGTGCTGCGATTCATGGGGTCGCAAAGAGTCGGACACGACTGAGCAACTGAACTGAACTGAACTGAACTGAATCATCTTACTAAAGATATATAAGCCTGCATTTCTGCTAATAAAATACCTTTGCTCCATCAGAGCTTGGGTCCCCGTGTCTTTCTTTCTTTCTTTCTCCCTCTCTCTCTCCCTCCGGCTCTCTCTTTCACTTTCTTATTGTTGACTCTGGACCACCAGGTTCCGGTCCATTAAAGGACCCCAGCATGTTGGAAAAGTTGTTTTGTTCAAAATATTTGATATTTAAGTTGGAATCTGTAATAGACTAGATAATTTTCTGGGACTCACAGTTCACTTAACTATTCTTTTAATAAAGATAATTTCTATAAAGAATGACTATATTACTAAAATTGTATCCAGTTTTTAAATTTTGAGGTGGAATTAAAAGTACACAAATGTGAAATGTATTTATTGAACTATGAATCCTAATTTGGTAACACTAACATTTAGACACTTACAAAATTTCAAGATTTGAAGGATCCTAAAAGTCACTTATTTAGTCCAACAGCTTCCATCTAATCATTAATTTTTTTCTACAACTCTCTTGATAAGCAGCCAGCCAGATCTGATATTCTTTCTATGCTAAATATTTATGAATAAGAATATATTGGAATTTTGACATCTCTAAAGACTTGCTTGTTGCTGCTGCTGCTAAGTCGCTTCAATCGTGTCCGACTCTGTGCAACCCCAAAGATGGCAGCCCACCAGGCCCCCTGGCCCTGGGATTCCCCAGGCAAGAACACTGAAGTGGGTTACCATTTCCTTCTCCAAAATACTTGCTTAGGATATTAAAATTTTTAGTGGGTGCTTTAAACCAAACATTTTGAAACTCTACCTATAGAAAAATACTACAAGGAAATCAACATTTAAATAAGTTATAGTTACTTTTATACATAATCTTGTTAATGTGCTTCTTAATTCATTTTTCTCTTTACATGTTATAGAGAGAGTAAATTGTCTCAGTGACATCATGTCAATTTATTCTGTTAGATAAATTGATCAACTATGAAAAGCTTATATACATGGCTACTGGCAAAAATTTACTATTGAATTTAGGCCAAAACAAATTAACCAAGTATCTTGCAAATACAACAGCGGCAGATTTATCCACCAATGCTTACGAATGAATAAAACCAAGTAAATGAATTTTTGAATAATCTGCCATTACAATCAATTCATGGAGACTTTTAAACTTAAACCATGTCTCATTGAAATATTTCTAAACATGTCAAAGTTTGCTTTACTATCATAGCAAACACGAACATAATTTAAAAGTTGTTGATGAATCAGGATCATTATTTTAAAATTCCATATAATGATGCTACTGAAGTGAATAAAAGTTAGCTTGTCCATCAGTTGAATGTTTCCATTGACTATAGGGTTCGTGAACTTTATTACCAGATTAGATGCCCTACAGAGGTGTCCTCATTTCCTTTTCAAAAGCCTCACAGAAAAACATTTTGCCCCAATTATTTCAAAACTCTTCATCCTGGTTTACTCCTTAGGTGTACTCCTATCTATAAAAACAGGCCTCTCTCTTGCACTGGAGGTTCTCCTTTAAATTAGATCTTTTAGTTGCAATCAACAGAAACTAAATTTAGCCAATTAATCAGAAGAAGTAGTTCATTAAAGAGACACAGAATTGCTAGAATGACCAGTGACAGGACCATAAGAAGGCTTAAGACTAAGATTCTAGGATAAAGGATGGAAAACTACTCTGCAAAACTGACAAAATGAAAAACATACCACCACTACTGCTGTCCTACCAATGCCATCCACATACTCTGATATTTCCATACTTTCCTGTTGGAGGAGAGTTTTTTTTATATCACAGCTACAAACATACAGTAAGGATTCAATATATGTTTACTTATTCAACAAATATGTACTGAACACCTATTATGTTTCTTGACTTGAAAGCTAATATCCTTATGATATGAGGAGACTGTACATATTTTATCAACGTATATACAACGTGTTTAAACACAAAGTACTCCACTGATGCAAATGGTGTAACACTCTCATATTCCTTATCCACTGAAGAACTGAACTGGACAATAGGGAAACCAGCTTGAAATCAATATATATCTGGATTGCATACATCAGCTGTAGCTTAAAAGTAATTGCCTAAGGGAATAGGGAGGAAAAAAAAAAAACAACAACAACATGGAGTTCTAGAAGGCCCACTTTTAAATAATGAGATATTCATTGTAAGTACCCTATACCCGGTATGCATGAGTAGTTACACTAAGATTGGAAGAGGTTGGTGCATAGCTACATTTTATGCTTGGTTAATGCTAAACTCAGTTAACTGTTCTGGACAAAAATGAATGTACAAGTGTTGGTAGAGACTCATTTATTTCTTTTCACCTTGAACTTGAGCTGTTTATTTCAAAGTTGTGTTATACTGCAAACAATGAAGGCTCAAGATCTACATACATGTCAGTATGTAGATTAGTTAGAACCCCTTAAATGGACTCACATATACGCCACTTGGAGGCCTGTAGAGAGAATGAGTGACTGAGCGAGAACCCCTAGGAACAGGAGCTCAGATCAAATTAGCTGTTGCTATAGTAGGAAAAAAAGCAAGTCATTATGCTGTCCCATCATGCCCTTGTCCTCTGATTAGAGGTTTCTGGCCAAACCCCTGATCTTGATGTACAATCTAGAGGAACACAGCTTTCCTTTTTCCTCAGGCTCTACTATGGCTTGGCACAGCACTGCCGGATTCATTCATCATAGTCTCAGACCCAACAGTGAAACAAAACTGTAGGTGGAACCACCTGAAATTAATGTTTTTGTAGACCCAAAATGGCCAGTTGTTAGTAATTTCATATGGTTCCATCTAATATTGTATTTAATAAGTGCTAGAGGATGAGATGGTTGGATGGCATCACCGATTCAATGGACATGAGTTTGGGTAAACTTCGGGAGTTGGTGATGGACAGGGAGGCCTGGCGTGCTGCAGTCCATGGGGTCGCAAAGAGTCGGACATGACTGAGAGACTGAACTGAACTGAGTATTTAATAAAATTCTAATTATCATGCCTGACACTGGGTCATAGAAGTGTACTTTTAATAATGAAAAAATAAGGCTCAGGAAAGTTAAAGTGCCATGTGGTTAGGATAAAACTAAGACTAGAATTCAAGTCTTCCAATGGCTAGGTCAATGGACTTACTAGGATGCTTTATGTTAGAACTCCTACTGCTCTGGTTGCCAACAATATGTTTTTTAAATTTTTGAATAATTAGCCAACACATTTAAAATATGAGACTTCACAACAAGATCTGGATTGTCAGCTTCTTTTTAAAAGGGAGGAAATTTGTCTTGGGTCCAGAGCCATGATTAGAGTCAGGCAAACAAGGCACTTTACAGTTACAAACTTCAAAAGGTGCTAAAAAACGCAGTACTCAAGATAAGTGATATTTTAATGCAATCTTTAAAGAATCATAATTAATGCAAAAAAAATCCATGAACAAAATATCAAAAGTTTTCAGCGAAGACAGGCTATTGCTCATTTGTTTTAACCAACCCCCCCACCACCACCACCCCCACTGTTTTCCAATCGAATAGTCATTTCTTTTTTTTTTTTACTTTATTTTACTTTACAATACTGTATTGGTTTTGCCATACATTGACATGAATCCACCACGGGTGTATACAAGCTCCCAATCCTGAATCAGCCCTCGGTTTTGGAATCACCTGCCCATCAAGTCTTACTTTTGGTCAGTTTTATGAGGGCTGACAGTTATATGAAAAACAGATTTAGCAACACAGGGCTTTATATATACTAGTGTGTTTTAACTGTAGAGATTTTAATAAGTTTTCCCACTTAATTCAAAATATGGGAATATATTTTGATAAGTATATACATAAATGCACATTTTCCTTTTGCCTGGGGCTCTATTATGGCTGCACATGGTGGTGCCTGGCCACGAACAGGTGAAGCTGAGCAGCAGCGGACCCTGTGGCCAGAGATGTACTTTCTAGGCAGCACTCTGCACTCTGCTCTCTTCATTCATGTGGCTTGTTTGCTTTTCCTCTGCCATCTTTTGAATGTAGGCAAGTCCCAAAATTCAGAGCTGAGCCCTTTTCTCTCCTCTAGGTAATCTCATCCAGAGACTGAAACAGTGGATTCAGATGTCATCTATATGGCACTAACCTGCTTAGGTATGTGTCCAATTGTGACCTTCCCTCTGAGCTCCAGATTTAAACATACCACTGCCAGCTCAATAGTCATACTACTGAAGGATGACAAATAGGATTGTAAATTTGACCTATTAAAAACAGAAAACTTTTTTTTCCCCAAACTTTTTTTTCTCCCCCAGTCTTCCCCAACTCAGTAAATGGTATCACTATCCTCCCAGTTCTTAAGCTTAAACATCTAAAAGACCTATTTATCTAATCTCTCCATCCTTAACCTTTAGCCCACTAAAAAGTACTGTTAACTCAAACTATAAAAATATAAAATTTGTCATCTTCCTTCATCTCTATAGCTACTACCATGGTCCGAGAGACCATCATCTCTCTCTCTGATTGTTGCAACATGCTTTTAACTGGTCTGCTTTAACTTTGCACCTCCTCTTTCCACTTTTCAATTTACCATTCAAATTGATTTATCTAAAATATTAAATCAGATTATGTGACTATTGTGCTTAAAAATCTTACAGTGCTTTCTGTTGCAATTAGACTAAAAGCTATAGTTCTTACTTGGAAAATACGACTTTTGAATCATCACATTCCAAACACATAGTCTCAGAAACACTCCAGTTACAATCTCTCCTAGAGATCTTTTCTTTTACATTCTCTTGGCCTGAACTTATCTTTCTCAGATCCTCACAAGGTTGGTTTCTTCTCATTATTCAGACCTTAGTTGACCTATCACATCCCCATGGGGGCTTCTCAGGTCAGCCTGTTTACCCAAGGTCCTTTGGCCACTCGTTCTCATATCACTTCCTATGTTGTAAAATTACCCTACTTACTTCCTAATTTTTTTCTCTCCTCATACAGAGTTCACTGATCTTTCCCCAGCATCTAGCTTAAAACTAGGAAGAACAGATGCTCAATAAATATTAGCTGAATGAATGCCTCTGTCCATAAATGAGTAAATGAGACCCATCATATTTCAAGCAGATAGGAGTATTAGTTATTATAAACTATTTAATGAACCATCCAAATTAATTTTCTCTACAGAAACACAATGCTTTGTTTTTAAAACGGTTGTCTCTACAAGTTCATTTCAGAACAAAATATTCCAATTCAGTTCCAATACACAAATGCTTGCTGTTAAATAGCATCTGAGTACTGGAAAATAACCTTAGACAAAATTTAGAGTCAACAATAACCACATTAAACTGTATGAATTGTAAAGTAACTGACAAAATGAAGACTTAAAGGAATTTAGAAAATGGTTGCAGGTGGGAAACTTTCAGAGGACAAAAAAGATGATCTGGTAGCATTTTTTTCCTGTGATCTTAATTTCTAACTATTTTTAGACAGCATCAATTTCTATGCACATGTGTGGTTCTTAAATGAAAGAGGACTCTCTCTGGTCACCATAGTATCTGCTGACAGAAATAAAAGCATCAAATGAGAAATTATTTTTAATCAATTTGGTCTCATATCACTGTTGGGATCCTTCTAAATTGTCAGCAAAACTCACAATGCAATTTTAAATTATTCTGTCTTCATCTACTTGCTGTGTTTTAGTGTATCACCCTAAGTCTGTGATTTTTTTAAAGAGAAACAAACAAAAAACGACAGCTTTATTGCCATATGTGAACTACACCCATTTTAAATGTACAATTTAAATGATTTTTTAGCAAGTTTACTGAGTAGTTCAGTCATAAATTAGTTTTAGAACATTTTGATTTCCTCAGAGTAAAATCCTTCATACTTATTTACAGTTAATCCAGATTCCCACTTTCAGACCCAGGCAAAACACTAATATACCTTCTATCAGTTCAGTTCAGTTCAGTCGCTCAAGTCGTGTCCGACTCTCTGTGACCCCATGGACTGCAGCACGCCAGGCTTCCCTGTCCATCACCAACTCCTGGAGCTTACTCAGACTCATGTCTATCAAGTCGGTGATGCCATCCATCCATCCATCTCATCTTCTGTCTTCCCCTCTGCTCCTGCCTTCAGTCTTTCCCAGCATAAGGGTCTTTTCCAAGGAGTCAGTTCTTCACATCAGGTAGCCAAAGTATTGGAATAGTCCAGTGAATATTCCAATGAATACTCAGGACTGATTTCCTTTAGGATGGACTGGTTGGATATCCTTGCAGTCCAAGGGACTCTCAAGAGTCTTCTCCAGAATCACAGTTCAAACGCATCATTTCTTTAGTGCTCAGCTTTCTTTATGGTCCAACTCTCACATCCATATATGACTACTGGAAAAACCATAGCTTTGACTAGACAGACCTTTGTTGCCAAAGTAATGTATCTGCATTTTAATATGCTGTCTAGGTTGGACATAGCTTTCCTTCCAAGGAGCAAGCATCTTTTGATTTCATGGCTGTAGTCACCATCCCAGTGATTTTGGAGTCCAGAAAAAAATAAAGTCTGTCACTGTTTCCATTGTTTCCCCTTCTATTTGCCAAAAAGTGATGGGACCAGATGGCATGATTTTTGTTTCCTGAACAAAGATATTTTGTTTTCTGAACAAAGGTATTTTTATAAAGGTACCTTTTCCAGACATTTCATATAAATAGAAATATACATGCTTCTTTGCATTATGTTTCTGAGGTTTATCCATGATGAATAATGTGTAGGTAGTTTATTTTTATTGCTGAATAATATTCAATTATATGGATGCTATATTGTGCCTATTTATTAACTAGTTGATGGACATTTTGGCTGTTTCCAGTTTTTGACCATTATAAATAAGGTTACTTTGATTATTCTCACATGAATTTTAATGTGGTCTTATGTTTTCATTTCTCTTGAGTAGATACCCTAGGAGTGGATCTGCTAGTTTGCATAGTAGTTTTACTTTTAACTATTCAAAAAACTTTCAAATTGTTTAAGAAAGTAGACACAGCATTCTACATTCCCATCAGCAACATATAAGTATTCCTATTTCTCTACATCCTTACATTTGTTATTATTTATGGCCATTCCACTCAGTATGAAATGGTATCTCTTTGTGGTTTTTTTAAAGTATTTCAGCTATACAGCATTATAATTCAACATTTGTGTATACAGCAAAGTGATCACCACCACAAGTCTAGTTAACAACAGCTACCATACAGTTGGCCCCTTCACCCACTTCTTCCACTCCCCAACTCTTTCCCATCCATATGTTCTCTATAAGTTTGACTGGATTCTATTTTGTTCATTTGCTTTGATATTTTAGATTCCGAATATTTTTCTTTCTCCATTTGACTTAGTCAGTTAGCATAATACCGTCGAGGTCCATCTATACCATTGCAAATAGTAGGATTTCATTCTTTTTATGGCTGACTAATAGCCACCTCATGCGAAGAGTTGACTCATTGGAAAAGACTCTGATGCTGGGAGGGATTGGGTGCAGGAGAAGAAGGGGACGACCGAGGATGAGATGGCTGAATGGCATCACTGACTCGACGGACACGAGTCTGAGTGAACTTCAGGAGTTGGTGATGGACAGGGAGGCCTGGTGTGCTGCGATTCATGGGGTCACAAAGAGTCGGACACGACTGAGCGACTGAACTGAACTGAATATTCCATCATGTATATATACCACATCTTTACATCATTCATCCACAGATGGACACTTAGGCTGTTTCTGTGTCTTGGCTATTGTAAACAACGCTGCAAACAATCTGGGACTGCAACTATCTTTTTGAATTATCATATTTGTGTTCTTCAGATAAGTAATCGAGGTGGAATAGGTGAGTTTTATGGTAGGTCTTAATTTTTTGTGAATCACCACACTGTTTCACATACTGGCTGCACCAATCTATAAATTGGTAGATTTCCCTTGTCTCCACATCCTTGCCAACATTTGTTATTTGTCTTTTCAGAAACAGCCATTTTAATTTATGTAAGGTGATATTGTGGTTTTGATTAGCATTTTCCTAATAATTAGTGATGTTTAACATCATTTTATGTGCTTACTGGCCATCTGTATGTCTTCTCTGGAAAAATATACATTCTGATCCTCTGCCCATTTTTTTATTCTTTGGGTTTTGCTACTATGGTTAAGTTGTATGAGTTCTTTATGAAAGGTGAAGTCACTCAGTCGTGTCCGACTCTTTGCGACCCCGTGGACTGTAACCTACTAGGCTTCTCTGTCCATGGGATTCTCCAGGCAAGAATGAGTGGATTGCCATTTCCTTCTCCAGGGGATCTTCCCGACCCAGAGATCAAACCCGGGTCTCCCACATTGGAGGCAAACGCTTTAACCTCTAAGCCACCAGGGATATATATTAGATATTAACCCCTTCTTGGAAAATATGATTTTTAAATATCTTCTCCCATTTGGTAGATTGCCTTTTTGTTTTGATGATGGCTTTCTTCGCTGTGCAAAAGCTTTTTAGTTAGATGTAGTCCCATTCATTTCTTTGTGCTTTGTTTCCCTTGTCTTTGGAGACAGACTCACAAAAACACATTGATGTCAGAGAATTTACCATGTATGTTTTCTTCTAGAAATTTAATGGTTTCGAGTATTACTTTGTCTTTAATCCATTTTGAGTTATTTTTTGCATATTGTTTAGGATAGCAGTCTTGTTTCCTTATTTTGCATGTGGCTGTCCAGTTTTCTCAACACAATTTATTGAAAAAGACTGTTTTGGTTTTTTTTTTTCCATTGTATGTTCCTTGCACTACAGTCATAAAATACTTGTCTATATGTGTGTGGATTTAGTTCCAGGCTTTCAGTTATATTTCATTGATCTGTGTGCCTAGTTTTGTGCCAGTATCATACTGTTTTGAGTACTAAAGCTTTTCAATATACTTTGAAACATCAAAAGTATACGTTGATGTTTCTAGCTTTGTTCTTCTTTTTAAAGATTATTTTGGCTATTGAGGACTTTTGTGGTCCCATACAAAATTTACAATTTATTTTACTTTTGTTAAATATGCCATTGGAATTTGGTACCTATTGCACTGAATCTGTAAATGATGTCTCATTGGGGTTTTAATTTGCATTTTTCTAATGACTAAACTTTCTAATGACTAAATCAACTTTGACTGTCAATTGCAACTTTCTAATGACTAAATCAGTCTTTGTGCACATGTATGGTTCTTAAGTGACAGAGGGCTCTCTGTGTACCATGGTATTTGGCCACCAAAAACAGAAATAAAAGCACCAAATGAGAAATTATTTTTAATCAATTTGGTCTCATTTCACTTCTTTTATTTTCTTAATGTTGTCTTTTGAAGTACAAAAGTTTTTATTCTTGATTAAGTTCAATTTATCATTTTTTTCTTTTATGGGTTATGCTTTTGGTATAGCTAACAGGCAAGAAATCTTTGCCTAATCCAAGGTCTTGAAGATTTTCTCCTATGTTTTATTTTTAAAGTCTTATTGCTTTATTTACATTTCAGTCTATGATTTTTATGTATGGCATGAAGTGAGGGTATGAGTTCATCTTTTTGAATGTAGGAATCCAATTGTCCCAATACTGTATTTTTAAAAAGATTATAGTTGCCCAAATTAATTTTCTTGATATATTTGTAAAAAATTAATTGGCCCTAAATATTTATCTGAAGACTCAATTGTATTCCACTCATCTATGTCATATGTCTATCAGAACCACACTATTTTAATGACTGTAATTATAATAAGTTCTGAAATTGAAAAGTAAAATTTCTCCAACTTTTTCTTTTTCATGATTTTTTTGGCCATTGTAGGTGTTTTGTATTTTCATATACAAAACATATACATTTTTATAATCTGTTTTTAAATGTATGTAAAAAAGCCACTCAAAATTTTGATTGGGATTACAATGAATCTATAGGTCAATTAAGGGAGAATTTCCACCTAAATCACATTGACTATCCCAATTCAATGGAACATGGAATGTCTATCCATTTACTTAGAACTTCTCTAATTGCTCTCAACAAAGGTTTATATTTTTTGGTGTACAAGTCATGCACTTCTTTTGTTAAAATTATTCCAAATGTATTTTATTCTTTTTGATGCTATTTTAAGCAGAAAAGTATTTTCTATTTTCTGATTTGTCATTGCATAAAAATACAACTGAATTTCTTTCAGCTCATACACACAGCTCTGAATTTTTGTTTTATAATTATGCAATTCATATACCACAAAGGTATTCTTAAAAATGTATAATTTGGTAGTTTTCAGTACATTCTGAGTTATGTAAACATCACCACTAATTCCAGAATATTTTCATCACCCCCAAAAGAAACCCTGTGACCATTAGTAGTTATTTCTCCTTACCCTCAGCCCCTGACAATGACTAGTCTAATTTTTGTCATAGATTTGCCTGTGCTAGGCAATTCATACAAATGGAATCATACAATATGTGACTTTTTATGTCTGGCTTCTTTCACTTAGCCTAAGGTTTTCAAGTTTCATCCATGTTGTAACATGTATTAGTACCTCCCTTTCTTTTTAATGACCGAATAATATTCCATTATATGGATATAATGTATTTATCCATTAAACAACTGTTGGACATTTGGTTTGTTTCCACCTTTTGGTTACTATGAATAATATTGCTATGAACATTCCTGTGTAAGCTTTTGTGCAGATATATGTTTTCACTTTTCTTGGGTACATACCTAGTAGTAGAAAAGCTGGATCATATGGTAACTCTACATTTAATCTCTAGGGGGACTGCCAGACCATTTTTGAAAGTAGTTGCACTATTTTACATTCCAACTAGTTGTGTATGAGAGTACCTGTTTCTTCATATCCTTATCAACATTGGTTAATATAGCCATCTTAGTGAATGTGATAGAGAAGGAAATGGGAACCCACTCCAGTACCCTTGCCTGGAGAATCCCGTGGACAGAGGAGCCTGGTGGGCTGCTGTCCATGCAGTTGCACAGAGTCGGACACGACTGAACTGATTTAGCATGCATGCATGCATTGGAGAAGGAAATGGCAACCCACTCCAGTATTCTTGCCTGGGGAATCAATGTTCATCAATGAATGAACATCTTTTCATGTGTGTATTAGCCATTTGTATATCATATTTGAAAAACGTTTATTCAGATCCTTTACTCACTTTCAAATCGGGTTATTTGTTTTTTTCAATATTAATTTGCTACAATATTTTACATATTCTAGTTATAAACCCTTTATTAGATAAATGCTTTGTAAATATGTTTTCCCATTCTTTTGATTGTATTTTTATTTTCTTGTTTATGTCCTTTGAAGCACAAAAATGTTTCCATTTTGATGGTATAATTACCTATTTTTAAAATTTTTTCTTTTGTGGCTTGTGCTTCTGGTGATCTACCTAACAAACTACTGCTTAATCTAAGGTCATAATGATTTACACATTTAATTTCTTCTGAAAAATTTTTAGCTTCAGTTATTATACTAAGATCTTTGATCCATTGTGAGTTAATTTTTGAATATGGTGTGAAATGGAGGTGTGACTTTATTCTTTTGCATGTGGATGTTCACTAGTCCCAGGCTTCCCAGATGGTGTTAGTGGTAAAGAACCTGCCTGTCAATGTAGGAGACATAAGAGATGCAGGTTTGACTTACGGGTCAGGAAGATACCTTAGAGGAGGGCATGAAAACACACTCCAGTATTGTCTGGAGACTCCCACGGACAGAGGAACCTGATGGGCTACAGAGTCGGACACAACTAAAGTGACTTAGCACACACACACACGTCCACTTGTCCCAGCATCATTTGTTCAAAAGATTACTTTCCCCTTATTAAATGATCTTCAGTTCAGTTCAGTCACTCAGTCGTGTCCAACTCTTTGCGACCCCATGAATCGCAGCACATCAGGCCTCCCTGTCCATCACCAACTCCTAGAGTTTACTCAGATTCATGTCCATCGAGTCGGTGATGCCATCCAGCCATCTCATCCTCTGTCATCCCCTTCTCCTCCTGTCCCCAATCCCTCCCGACATCAGGGTCTTTTCCAATGAGTCAACTCTTCACATGAGGTGGCCAAAGTATTGGAATTTCAGCTTCAGCATCAGTCCTTCCAATGAACACCCAGGACTGATATCCTTTAGGATGGACTGGTTGGACCTCCTTGCAGTCCAAGGGACTCTCAAGAGTCTTCTCCAACACCACAGTTCAAAAGCATCAATTCTTCGGCACTCAGCTTTCTTCATAGTCCAAATCTTACATCCATACATGACCACAGGAAAAACCATAGCCTTGACTAGACGGACCTTAGTCGGCAAAGTAATGTCTCTGCTTTTCAATATGCTATCTAGGTTGGTCATAACTTTCCTTCCAAGGAGTAAGCGTCTTTTAATTTCATGGCTGCAATCATCATATGCAGTGATTTTTGAGCCCAGAAAAATAAAGTCTGACACTGTTTCCACTGTTTCCCTATCTATTTCCCATGAAGTGATGGCACCAGATGCCATGATCTTAGTTTTCTGAATGTTGAGCTTTAAGCCAACTTTTTCACTCTCCTCTTTCACTTTCATCAAGAGGCTTTTCAGTTCCTCTTCACTTTCTGCCATAAGGGTGCTGTCATCTGCATATCTGAGGTTATTGATATTTCTCCTGGCAATCTTGATTCCAGCTTGTGTTTCTTCCAGTCCAGCATTTCTCATGATGTACTCTGCAGAGAAGTTAAATAAGCAGGGTGACAATATACAGCCTTGATGCACTCCTTTTCCTATTTGGAACCAGTCTGTTGTTCCATGTCCAGTTCTAATTGTTGCTTCCTGACCTTCATATAGGTTTCTCAAGAGGCAGGTCAGGTGGTCTGGTATTCCCATCTCTTCATACCATCATAATATTATGAATCTTAATAAAGCATCAAGTCATGATGTTATAATGATAATACTATACCACATTTGTTTCTGATAATTAAAAATCTTTACATAATCTTTTCATATTTAGAATAATACTTGAAAAGAACTTCAGAGGCAGTTTCCATTTTAGATTGCCTTAATAATCAGTTTGATACAGTTGCAGTCCAGCCTGAACAAACTTCTGTCACAATTCTATTCATATTACAGAAGACTTTGATATTAGATTTTTATAAATTAAAATGTATTTTGATGAATGTAAGAGAAGCCTCAATCACATTGGTTTAAATGCATTATCTTATATAAGAGAAGCGCAGAGACAGGGCAGGTCCCGGTATTAATTGATTCAGTGACAGGCTGAGGAAGGTCAATGGCTCCCCAGGGAAGACATATTCTCCACAGCCTTGTTCAGATGTGTCCAGGAAGGATAATGCAAAAGAAGTAAGCAAAAAGGCAAGGGGGAAAATGTAGTAAAGAGCTACTCCCAGAAAGCAGAAACACCAGCTCATCCAGGGACATTCCTCAACCCTAGGGTAAAAAGCCCTTGTGATGTTTGTAGGATTTCAGATAATAATGACATAGTAATGACTTCTATATCTTCCATTATTCCTTTTTCAGGAATGGGAGCATTTATTGCAGTTTATTACAGTTACCCATCCCTGTTCCATCTATGTATAGTATGGAGAGTAGATAACTTAGCATTTTTAGTTCATAAGTCTCTGGAGTAAGAGGAGTCTCATCCATGCTCCACAGAAAAAATTATCAAGATACCTTGAACTTTGTGCCTGATACTGTGATTGGAGGGACTATTGAACTGTCTACCTTAGGTATGGAATGAGCATATTTTTCATGTAGAAGGGAATGAAGTGAATATTTGTGGCCAAGAGGGTAGAGTATAGTAGATTATATTGTATCATTGTTCAAAATATTTGGTGCCTGCCCACTGACTTCCCTGGTGGCTCAGACGGTAAAGCGTCTGTCTACAACGTGGGAGACCTGGGTTCGATCCCTGGGTTGGGAAGATCCACTGGAGAAGGAAGTGGCAATCCACTCCAGGACTATTGCCGGGAAAATCCCATGGACAGAGGCGGCTGGTAGGCTACTGCCCATGGGGTCGCAAAGTCGGACACGACTGAGCGACTTCACTTCGCTTCGCCCACTGACATCAGGTTTTGTCATATAATTTCCTTTGGCCAGTAAAACATGGGAAGCTTTAAGGGATATTGCATACTTGTACTACATTCTTCATTTTCCTTTATCATGGGATTGGCAGTGTTCAAGGTAGGGGCTTCTCCCTCAGCATGATACCCAGAAGGAAAACATCATCAAACTGAGCTAAAGCAGCCAGGAAATAAACTTTTGTTGTAAGCTGCTGAGACTTTTGAACTGTTTTGTTACAGTAATACTAAAACACAGATAACTAAAATGAAGACTATTTTATAATTATTTCTGACCTTTCAATTCTTTAAATAAATCTAAGGAGGTCATAATATAAAAAGAAACACTTTGTTTCCTTTATTAAACTGAATTCCAAAATCTAAAAAAACAGAAAAAGATTTAAGGCAAGGTTTGGCACAAATCTTATCTGCCAATCTGCAATCTATGTAAATTAAATCTTTCCTACTTAAATATCTGTAAGGTTCTAACATCTTAATAAATGATGCTATCATCCCAATATTGAACTAGATAATTCGCAGTTTTCAATACACTCAAATATATGAAATGTATATTATTATACACAAGCACTGTATACTATACTTATTATTTGCATAACTGTTACCAAATTAAAATAATCTGTTATAGATAAAAACCCAAAATTCATCCATGGGGTTTCTTATATGGAATTGGTTTTTAATATCATACATTGAATATTTTTGATACACCAAGAATCTTCTAAATTAAAGCCATCCAATTCTCAGCACGTAGCAAGTAAGTTCAACTATCTTAAGCAAAAAGAGAAGATGTGTTACATATAATAATCTATATTTTGTTGAACATGTCAACAAAAGAAAGTGGTTTGTGAGAGTATGACAGCATATCTATTGGTATATTCCTAACTGAAATGAAAATTAAAATGTCTAAATTTCATATTTTATTAGATTAACATTATTTATGACAGTAACTAGATATGCTTATAGGTTGAAAATTTACTTTGGATTATGTTTTATTGTTTTAAAGAACATCATAATTCTGACACTGATTCTACTGTTTATAAACAGGATTGCTTTCTGGCAAACTAAGGAACAACTTTCTAAGCCAGTAAATAAAAGCAAAGCCCCTATAGTCCCTTTGCAGATTTTTATTTTTCTCTTTAGTGTTTACATTTTAGCTCAAAGGAATTAGAAGTAACATTATAGTGAAAAATACAAAGATTGGAAAATACTTAAGCAAGTCAACCAAAGAGATAAACAAATGAGGCAAAGAAATGAAGAGAAAAAGCTAAAAAGCTAAAACAATTTAATAAACATTAATAACTTAATTCTAATCCCATATCAGGAGAATAGCAAGCAAAGAAGATTCCCTAAACAATATGACATAAGGATTAAATTTTCATTCTATAGGAATGAGCCGTATTTTCAATAGAAACATTTTATTATCTAAATGTAGCTATATGTTGTGTGCTTAGTTGCTCAGCCATGTCCAACTCTTGGTGACACCATGGACTGTAGCCTGCCAGCCTCCTCTGTCCATGGGGATTCTCTAGACAAGAATACTGGAGTGGGTTGCCATGCCCTCCTCCAAGGGATTTTCCCAACCCAGGGATCAAACCCCAGTCTCCCACATTGCAGGCAGATTCTTTGCTGTCTGAGCCACCAGGGAAGCCCAAGAATACTGGGGGGAGTAGCCTATCCCTTCTCCAGGAGAACTTCTTGACCCAGGAATTGAACTAGGGTCTCCTGCATTGCAGGTGGATTCTTTATCAGCTAAGCTACCAGGAAAACCCAAATATAGCTATAGTTAATTTTAATTGAGGTGACTGCATTATCCATGATTATCTATTCGAAAGACTATCTTTAGCAACCTGTCAGGTCAACAGAAAAAGAGTGGGACTGGGAAGAGACCAAAGATAGCAGTGGAGGACTGTACAAGTCAGTGTTTGTGCATTTACAACCATGCATACCAGCAAATACAGCACAGCGTAACACATTTGAGCTTCTCAGGACTGGAATTATCAAATATTTTTTAAATAATTCTGCTTTGTAACTTCAGACATACAAAGTAAAGTTAATGGATGACAGCATTAGCCAAACAGAGATGATTTTGAGTAAAGACACTTCAATACAAATGGTACATCTTTTACTCTGGACTTTCATTCCCCATGCTCATAACTCCCTTTACAAATTTCATCCACTATATAGGAGATGATACCTCCCCCACCCAAGAAAACCTAATTTATATCTCTCCTATGACATTTTTTCAGAAAAGCAGTATAGGCTGTTGAGCATGGGTTTACCTTTCATTCTATGACTTGAGCAAGTTGTATATCCTTTCTCTGCCCTATTTCTTTTATTTATAAAATAAGGATTAAATTAAAACCTACCTCAGAGGGTGATTGTGAGGATTACAAGAAAGAATACACATAAGGCAGTTAGAATAGGGCCTGACACCCATTAAGTTCTGAGTTAATTTTAATTCTTTTAATTACAGAGAAAGCAGAGGATAAACTGCATCATTGACCATACCTAACAATACCTGACACCTATTGTCTCTCAAACATCTACTTTTGAATAAACAAAAGAACTGTTCCTCAAGAAGTAAGAGGGTAAAAAGAGGAACAGCCAGGAAGAGTTCAAGGTAGAGGCAACCAGTAAGTCTTTAAAACTGAAGGGCATTCAGTGTGGGGATGGTGGGAAAAGGGGCTGGGTTCTAAGGTCATTGCATTTAAGTAACTTGCTTTTCCTGGTGATTATATTAGGAATTTTATTAGGAAAACAGATCACAGTTCAAAATGCTCTACTCTAAGAATATGAGATTTAAAATACTATAGCCATTTTGTAAACCCAAGAGAACTAGCATAGGGCTTGAGACAACCTAGAGAAGGAGTGTAGAGAAAGGAATTTGGTAATGCTCTTTGAGCTCTGGATCTGCTCTGAGTTGTAAATTATTTATTGATATAAATCAATAAATAATCAACCATTTATAATTGAGCCACCTTCACTTTTTTTAGTGTATAGGAATACAAGAGACTTTTGTGTATTACTTTTGTATTCTGCAACTTCATCGAATTCATTGATGAACTCTAGCAGTTTTCTGGCAGCATCTTGAGGATTTTCTATATATAATATCATGTCATCTGCAAACAGTGATAGTTTTTTTTTGCTTGCTTTTTAAAATTTAAGTTATTTTGTACTTAAAAAATTAATTTATTTTACTTTACAATATTGTATTGGTTTTGCCATACATTGACTTGACTCTGCCATGAGTGTACATGTGTTCCCTATCCTATTTTGTACTTTTAAAAGTCATTCAGTTACCATTAGCATTGGAGAAGAAATTGAAATTGTATCTGTACTCTTTTATGAAGATAGTATTATTTATGAACTAGATCATAATGTTAAAAAACAAAACAAAACACATCATAGCAAACAGAGTATTGGACCTTGAGGGTACTTGAACTGCTTTGGTGATCATGTTATTAGTTTACTATTATACTGTTGTCTTATATGTATAATAGAAATACAAAGAAAACAATCCCATTTACCATTGTATCAAAAAAAAAAAGAAACCTAAGAATAAATCTATTGAAGGAGGCAAAAGACTTGTACTCTGAAAACCATAAGATGTTCATGAAAGAAAGTAAAGGTGACACAAATAGATGGAAAGACCTTTCCTTAGATTGGAAAGATCAATATTGTCAAAATCACTGTACTACCCAAGGCAATCTGTAGATTCAATGTAATTCCTATCAAATTACCAAAGGCATTTTTCACAGAATAGAACAAAATTTTTTTAAATTTGTATGGAAACACAAAAGACCCCAAATATATAAAGCAATTCTGAGAAAGAATACAAGCTGGAGGAATCAGAGGCCCTGCCTGCAGACTAATACAAAGCTACAGTGATCAAAACAGTATGATACTGGCACAAACTGGAATAGGATATAAACCCCAATAATAAACCCATGCACCTATGGTCAATTAATCTATAACAATTAATCTGTGACAAAGAATATACAATGGAGAAAAGACAATCTCTTCAATAAGTGCTTCTGGGAAAACTGGGCAACTACATGCAAAAAAATAAAATTAGAGCACTCCCTAACACCATACACAAAAATAAACTCAAAACAGATTAAAAACCTAAAAGTAAGGCCAGACACCATAAAACACTCAGTTCAGTTCAGTCGCTCGGTTGTGTCTGATTCTTTGAGACCCCATTGACTGCAGCATGGACATGCTTCCCTGTCCATCACTTCTGGAGCTTGTTCAAACTCATGTCCATCGAGTCAGTGATGCCATCCAACCATTTCATCCTCTGTCATCCCCTTCTCCTCCCACCTTCAATCTTTCCTAGCATCAGGGTCTTTGCCATTGAGTCAGTTCTTTGCATCAGGTGGCCAAAGTATTGGAACTTCATCTTCAGCATCAGTCCTTCCAATGAATATTCAGGACTGATTTCCTTTAGGATGGACTGGTTGGATATCCTTGCTGTTCAAAGGACTCTCAAGAGTCTTCTCCAACACCACAGTTCAAAAGCATCAATTCTTTGGCGCTCAGCTTTCTTTATAGTCCAACTCTGACATCCATACATGACTACTGGAAAAACCATAGACCTTTGTTGGCAAAGTAATATGTCTGCATTTTAATATGCTGTCTAGGTTTGTCACAGCTTTTCTTCCAAGGAGCAAGTGTCTTTTAATTTCAAGGCTGCAGTCACCATCGGCAGTGATTTTGGAGCCCCGCAAAAATAAAGTCTCTCACTGTTTCCCCATCTATCTGCCATGAAGTGATGGCACCATATGCCATGATCTTTGCTTTTTGAATATTGAGTTTTAAGCCAGCTTTTTCACTTTCCTCTTTCACTTTCAACAAGAGGCTCTTTAGTTCTTCTTCACTTTCTGCCATAAGGGTGGTGTCATCTGTGTATCTGAGGTTGCCAATATTTCTCCCTGCAATCTTGATTTCAGCTTGTGCTTCATCCAGTCTGGTATTTCGCATGGTGTACTATATAAGCTAAACAAGCAGGGTAACAATATACATCCTTGACGTACTCCTTTCTCAGTTTGGAACCAGTCCATTGTTCCATGTCTGGTTCTAACTGTTGTTTCTTGACCTGCATAAAGATTTCTCAGAAGCAGGTAAGGTGGTATTCCCATCTCTTTAAGAATTTTCCACAGTTTGTTGTGATCCATACAGTCAAAGGCTTTGGTGTAGTCAATGAAGCAAAAGTATATGTTCTTCTGGAATTCTGTTGCTTTGTCTATGATCCAGCAGATGCTGGCAATTTGATCTCTAGTTCACCTGACTTTTCTAAATCCAGCTTGAACATCTGAAAGTTCACGATTCACACACTGTTGAAGCCTGGCTTGAAGAATCAATTAATTACTTTGCTAGCATGTGAAATGAGATGAATGCAGTTGTGCAGTAGTTTGAATATTCTTTGGCATTGCCTTTCTTTGGGATTGGAATGAAAACTGACCTTTTCCAGTCCTGTGGCCACTGTTGAGTTTTCCCAATTTCCTGACATATTGAGTGCAGCACTTTGAAAGCATCATCTTTTAGGATCTGAAATCACTCAACTGGAATTCCATCACCTCCACTAGCTTTGTTCATAGTGATGCTTCCTAGGGCCCACTTGACTTTGGACTCCAGGATGTCTGTCTCTAGGTGAGTGATCACACAATCGTGGTTATCTAGGTCATGAAGATCTTTTTTTGTATAGTTCTTCTGTGTATTCTTGCCACCAAGAGGCAATATCTTAATATCTTCTGCTTCTGTTAGGTCCATACCATTTCTGTCTTTTATTGTGCCCATCTTTGCATGAAATGTTCCCATGGAATCTCTAATATTCTTGACAATATCTCTGTTTTTCCCATTCTATTCTTTTCCTTTATTTCTTTGCATTGATCACTGAGGAAGACTTTCTTATCTCTCCTTGTTATTCTTTGGAACTCTGCATTCGAATGGGTATGTCTTTCCTTTTCTCCTTTGCCTTTAGCTTTCTTCTTTTTTCAGCTATTTGTAAGGCCCCCTCATACAACCATTTTGCCTTTTCTCATTTCTTCTTCTTAGGGATAGTTTTGATCACCACCTACTGTAGAATATTACAAACGTCTGTCCACAGTTCTCCAGGCACTCTATCTATCAGATCTAATCCCTTGAATCTATTTGTCACTTCTACTGTATAATCATAAGGGATTTGATTTAGGTCATACCTGAATGGTCTAGTGGTTTTCGCTACTTTCTTCAATTGAAGTCTGAATTTTGCAATAAGGAGTTTATGATCTGAGCCACAGTCAGCTCCTGGTCTTGTTTTTGCTAACTGTATAGAGCTTCTCCATCTTTGGCTGAAAAGAATACAATTAATCTGATTTCAGTATTGACCATCTGGTGATGTCCATATGTAGAGTCTTCTCTTGTTTTGTTGGAAGAGGGTGTTTGCTATGACCAATGCATTCTCTTGGCAAAATTCTGTTAGCCTTTGCCTTACTTCATTTTGTACTCCAAGGCCAAACTTGCCTGTTACTCCAAGTTATCAAAAGAAAAAATAGAACACTCTTTGACATAAATTTCATTGATATCTTTTTGGATTCACCTCCCAGGGTAAAGAAAATGAAAATAAATAAAACCAGACCCAATTATACTTAAAAGCTTCTGCACAGCAAAGGAAACCATAAACAAAAAGAAAAGACAATGCACAGAATGAGAGAAAATATTTGCAAATGAAGTGACTGACAAGGGATTAACCTCCAAAATATACAACAGCTCAAGCAGTGCTGTGTTTAAAAAAAAAAAATCAAAAATAGGCAGAAGATCTAAATAGATATTTCTTCAAATAAGACATACAGATGGCAGACAGCACATGGAAAGTTGCTCAACATCACTAATTATGAAAGAAATGCAAATTTAAACTACAATGAGACATCACCTGACACAGGTCAGAATGGCCATTATCAAAAAGTCTACAAACAATACGTGTTGGATAGGTTGTGGAGAAAAGGGTGGGAATATAAATTGGTGCAGCCACATAGAAAACAGTATGGAGGTTTCTAAAAAAACTAAAAATAAAGCTACCATCTGATTCAACAATCCCAATCCTGGGCATATATCCAAAGAAAACCATAATTAAAAAAGATACATGAGCCCCAGTGTTCATTGCAGCACTATTTACAACAGCTAAATCATGGAAACACCTAAATGTCCATTGCCAGAAGAACGGATAAAGATGTAGTACATATATATATATATATAAAGGAATATTAGTCATAAATAATAATAAAATCATGTCATTGGCAGCAACATGGATGGACCTAGCAATTATCATACTAAGTGAAATAAGTAACACAGAGACAAGACAAATATTGTATGACAGCACTCTTTATGTGGAATCTAAAAAAAAAAAATTATGCAATAAAATTATTTGCAAAACAGAAACAGACACCCAGACTTTGAAAGAAGATTTGTGGTTGCCGGGTATGGGAAACCTGGGAGAGAGAGATAAATTAGGAGTTTGGGATCAGCATATTCATACTTTTCCATATAAAATAGATAATCAACAGGGAGCTACTGAATAGCACAGGGAACTCAAATCAGTATTCTATAATAGCCTATGTGGGAAAAGAATCTGAAGAAGAATGGATACACATATATGTATAATTGAATAACTTAGCTATATACCTGAAACTAACACAAAATTGTTAATCAATTATAA
This sequence comes from Cephalophus harveyi, assembly GCA_006410635.1. Taxonomy (NCBI): domain Eukaryota; kingdom Metazoa; phylum Chordata; class Mammalia; order Artiodactyla; family Bovidae; genus Cephalophus; species Cephalophus harveyi. The sequence goes on along the minus strand of SJYT01015743.1, from coordinate 363,710 downwards.
TATAAAAATTAAATTTAAGCAAGTATACAAGAATATGTTTTATAAAACAATAAAATAGACTATTTTAAAATTGTGTTAAAGGTTTTGATAAAGTACATAAAAGGTAAGTTTTGGGGAGAATTTATGATTGCAAATAAGTGTTATCCTCTGTCCTTCAACTTTGAGGTTAATTTACTACATGATTTTGACTCTTTAAAAGTTCTTTCACTAAACTTTTTATTTTTACCTTCAATTGTAAATTCCTCTATTGTTCTACAAAACTATGATAGAGGGGTATTTCTTTAAAGATCAGTACATATACATTTCTATTCATTATACTTGAACAAAAGCATCCATTAGCAGTATGGGAGAATGAGTCTTTAATACTCAATCAAACCACATTAAATTAAGGCTCTAATACAAAAGATTTTATTTTGCCTTTGTTCCTTTTGTGGAAAAAAAAGGATATTATAATTGTAGCTTTCAGAAGAATCTACATACTAAGATATTATTCAAGAATATCAAATTAAATTTCAAATAATCTCACAGGAAATGTAGTAAGAGTCCACATACTAGCTTATCTATAAATTATACATTGTCTTTCATTAAAATGGATCATACACTTCTCCTGTCTAGCCATAATCCTTTGCTCTGTGCTCTAAGTCTCATCACTTCCTCCTTTTCAGGCACCTCACTGTGATTATTCTTCCTTTTGTCTCTATCTTCAAAATCCATGCATCTCCCATTGGGAACAAATTGTAAAAATTCTCTATAAAATGCCTAACACTGTAGCTCTTGTAGTTCCTTTATTCCCTTTCACTATCGAATTCCTTTAACTGTTGTCTTCATTTGCTATCAGCCCTTCCTCACTTACCAATCACTTCTTAATCTACTAGAATGTGGCTTCTAGATGAATGGCTCTACAAAAGAAATCTTGCAGAGGTCACTGTTGATCTTCGTGTTACTCTGCAAGACTTACCTTATTTAACATCTTAGAAGAAGAGGCATTTGATGGCCTATCCCTGTTTACAGTTTTACACCACTGGTGTGAGCCTCAGCAAATTCAGGGAGTCTTTCTTCTACTTTTTTGACTACTTCCTTTTGATCCTTTACTCATCTCTTATATGTCATTTCTGCCCAAATCTTTACTTATTTTTTGCAATCGCTCCAGGTTTTCTCCTGAACTATCTCTGAGTCTTTACTTACCATTTATATTTTCATAACTCTTAATTCTGTATTTCTAACCCAAATTTCCATCTTGGAGTCTAGAATCACACATTCAACTCTCTATTCAATAGCTCCAATTATATGTCTCATAGGAAACCCAAATATAATCCATCCAAATTTAACTCAGAACATGCTCTTCCACTTGAACAACCCCCACCACTCACCCAGTTATCTGAGCAATAAATTGTGACGTGATCCTTGAATCCTCCATTTCCCTTATTTCTTACATCCAGTCAACCACCAAGCAGGACCTTGTAACCCAAGCCTTTGTCCTAGCAGCAACTAGAAATCACTGAAGAGCATTAAACAGTGGAGGAACAAGACCATATTCATATATTAGAAGGATTACTCTAACTACAGAATGGGGGATGAAGCGGAGGTATGAACTTTAATGAATGTTACATGTCAAACATGTGCATGAGCTCAGTCACTCAGTCCTGTCTGACTCTTTGCAGCTCCATGGACTGTAACCTGCCAGGTTCCTCGGCCCACTGGAGTGGGTTGCTATTTCCTACTCCAGGGGATCTTCCCGAACTAGGGATCAAACTGTAGTCTCCTGCATCTCCTACACTGGCAGATGGATTCTTTACCCTAGCGCCATTTATGAAGCCCTAGGCTACTACAGTCCATGGGGTCGCAAAGAGTCAGACACAACTGAGCAACTTCACTCACTCACATGTTAATGAAAACAAAAATACTGGGGAAGAATGCTTTTTAAAAACCAAGAGTTAAAATGAATATACTGCTGCTGCTGCTGCTGCTGCTAGGTCGCTTCAGTCGTGTCCGACTCCTTGCGACCCCATAGACGGCAGCCCACCAGGCTCCCCGGTCCCTGGGATTCTCCAGGCAAGAACACTGGAGTGGGTTGCCATTTCCTTCTCCAATGCATGAAGGTGAAAAGAGAAAGTGAAGTCACTCAGTAGTGTCTGACTCTTAGCGACCCCATGGACTGTAGCCTACCAGGCTCCTCCATCCATGGGATTTCTAGTATAAATGAATATAATAGAAATGATAAACATTTCTTCCCTCTACATCATCCCTTTAGAAAGTATGCTCTCTTATAGCCCTGTTAACACCCTATAACCCTATACCACCCCCTCTTTGCCCTACCCTCAGCTGACTCATAATTAAATTATTTGACTGTGATGATGATATTGAGTTGAAGTGTACAAGTCATATTATTGTATATAGTGATATGTAGGAGATTATCCTTGTTCTCAGGAGATATATGCCATTACATTATGAAAATTTTTAAAGTTCAGCTAAACACACACACACACACACACACCACACACACTCTTATTCTATACCAGTGTTTTTCAAGCAGCTTCTAAAGAAGTTTTCAAGGGTGTCAAACCAGTCAATCCTAAAGGAAATCAACCGTGAATATTCATTGGAAGGAATGTTGCGGAAGTTGACACTCCAATACTTTGGCCATCTGATGCAAAGAACTGACTCACTGTGAAAGACCCCAGTGCTGGGAAAGGTTGAAGGCAAAAGGAGAAGAGGGTGGCAGAGCATGAGATGATGAAATAGCACATGAATAGACATGAATCTGAGCAAACTCCAGAGATAGTGGAGGATCCTGGAATGCTGCAGTCCATGCAGTCACAAAGAATCAGACATAACTTAGCAGCTGTACAACAGCTGATTGTATCACCTGTGGAATCTGACTTCAAAAAAAAATAAAAATACATAGATGGGAACTACCAATTAAGACTTTTTCTACTAGACATGACTGAGAGACTTTCACTTTTCAAAAAAAAAGTTTTTCTTTTAATTGTGGTTTTAAAAAAAAGCACATAATGAAATTTGGCAGCTTAAATATTTTAAAGAGCAAAGGTCAGTAATATTAAACATATTCACATATACTTGATTGTTGTGCAACAAATGTCCAGACATTTTTCATTTTACAAAAGTGAAACTCTATATCCACTAAATAGCTTCCAATTTCTTCCTCCCTCACATGTTCCCTGGATATCACCATTCCACCTTTCAATTCTATGATTTTTGACTGCTCTCAATTCCACACATAAGTGAAATCATACAATAGTTGAATTTTATGACTGACACATTTCACTTAGCATAATATCCCCAAGGTTCATTCAGGTTATGGCCCGTGTCAGAATTTCCTTCCTTTTTAAGACTAAACAGTTTTCCATTGTTTCTATATGCTACATTTTGTTTATCCATTCATCTATCCATGGACAACTGAGTTACTTCCACCTTTTGACTATTGTAAATAATGCTGCTAGGAGCATGGGTATACACATATTTTTTTGAGACCCTGCTTTCAATTCTTTGATATATACCTAGAAGTAGAATTGCTGGGTCATATGATAATTCTATTTAAAATTTTTTTTTTAGAAACTGCCGTATTGTTTTCCATAGTTGCTGCATCATTTTACATTGCCACCAACAGTGCACAGGTGAGGTGAAGTCGCTCAGTCGTGTTCGACTCTTTGCGACCCCGTGGACTGTAACCTACTAGGCTTCTCCGCCCATGGGATTCTCCAGGCAAGAATACTGGAGTGGATTGCCATTTCCTTCTCCAGGGAACAGTGCACAAGTATTCCAATTTCTCCACATTCTCACCAACATCTTTATTTTCCATGTTTTTGATACTAGCCATCCTAATGAATGTGAGGTGATTGTTCACCGATATTCTGATTTGCATTTCCCTAATGGTTAGTGATATTGATTTTCATGTGCTTTATTGGCCATTTGAATATCATTTTTAGATAAATGCCAATTTTGAACCGGGTGTTTTTTGTTATTGTTTTGTTATTGTTGTATAAGTTCCTTGTATATTTCAAATGTATACATTACAGATATATGATTTCCAAATATTTTATCCCATTTCATAGGCTGCCTTTTAATGCTGTTTATCATGTCCTTTGATGCACAGAAGTTTTAAGTTTTTGATGTAGCTTAATTTATATTCTCGGAGAAGGCAATGGCACCCCACTCTGGTACTCTTGCCTGGAAAATCCCATGGATGCAGGAGCCTGGTAGGCTGCAGTCCATGGGGTCACTAAGAGTCAGACAGGAAGGACTGAACGACTTCACTTTCACTTTTCACTTTCATACATTGGAGAAGGAAATTTATATTCTGTTGTTTTGGTTGTTGCCTGTTATTTTAATGTCATATCCAAGAAATCACTGTCAAATCAAATTTCACGAATCTTTCCCCTATGTTTTCTCTTATAGTTTCGTGTTTAGGTACATTTTGAGTTAATTTTTTATATACAATAAAATAAGGATCCATCTTCATTCTTTTGTATGTGGCTATCCAGGTTTCTATAGCCCTCTTATCACAAGTCAACACTAGTTGGCTATTTAGATTAGGGATAGAAAAACTTACTACTTAGATCAAATTTAACTTTTATGAAAAAATAAGAGCATTTATGTTATTTAAACACAAACTGGCATTAAATATCACCTCTCTTCATTTAATCTTTTCAAAGATGCATTTTACAAATATGTTCATTTTTCTAAACTTGTGCTTGCTATTTAAAACTGATTTATCTAGGAAAGTATTTATAGGTAATACATAGAGAAATGTTTAACTACTGGAAAAGTTTTTTTTTTTTCCCCCTAGAAAACCTGCAGGTAGTAACTCATTTTGGAAATTTCAAGTTTATGCATGGATTTTGGTTATCTAAAGGTACAGGCAGGAAACAGTCACCGTGGAGATGCACAGATCAGAAAGAAAAAAAGAAAAACATTTTTGGAGAAAACTTACAGTCCTCAAAAACTTTCCCCACACTGCACCTTCCTAAAAAAAGATTCACTATTCTCAAATCAAAAATGAAACACATGACTATGACTCAGATAGCATTAATTTTTTTCAGCTTGCTTGAAACTACAAAACAGGCACAATTTTTAAATTATTCTAGCAACTTGGCATTAATATCATTCATAAAGTTAGTTCATAATGTGGAATAAAATAACTCCCCAAGTATTAAATATTTCTAGATTACTGCATAGCAAAATAAATTCTGATCATCAAATCAGTATCTTTTTTCCTTCCCATTACACCAAATAATTTGATTGTGAATGGCAGCCAAAAAATAAACTTCAAATATACTGTGGCAAATACTACACTTTCTTAGTTCAAAAGAATACTATCTCTTGTCAAATTAATAACCATATCATCTAACTTGAATGACTACATTGACAAAGACTCTTGAAAAGTGCTTCTAGTCTATTCCATTTTAAATATCATCCAATATACTTTAATAATATTAATATACTACCAAATTACTTTCTTTGTAGAACAAAGAGAAGCACTTTAAAGCTTGTAAAGTGACTAATTCTAAATGTTGTCAAATTAAGTTAGGCGATTTAATGCAATTACTAATTGTACCAGCTTCTTTAAAAATTATAGCAATTAGAGAAACAGTTTAACTGCCATTAATAACATACATAAATAACTTGCTGAAGCAAAATGCTTTGAGCAGGCTGGGTTTTTTTTTTCAGGGTTTGTGGGGGGTGGGTGGGTGGGTATTGCTTAATTCTAGTAGCCAGTCCTGAAGTCATAGCCAAATCCAAGTTTTTAGTTACAGCTTGCATTCATCCAAATCAAACAAAAGCAGTTGATATTATAAAATTAAATCTCTTCCTATCTGTGGTTTTGAGTTCATATTATTAAAGTAGGGCACATGCTTATATTTGCTTTATAGCCACCAATGTCAGTATCAAGGTTAGTTCTCACCATAGAGAAAACAATTTTGATCTAAGTTGGGTTGCCTTCCAAGTTGTCCAATGCCTGGACAGACCATACAGCACACTTGATAACAAAAATCCAACTATAAGTCTCCTGAACTTGTTATGACTTAAGAGGATTAGGAGATGATCCAAACCCTGGACAGCTGGGCCTTGGACAATCCTTTGTCTCGAGAAAAATAAGGAGATTGAAGTAAATTTTACTGTTTTTTTTTTCCAGCATTAAACTGAATAGATAGGTGATCTTAAAAATATCTGAGTAATAAGACATTGATACACTGTGGTTAATCTCTTCAATTCTGTAACTAGTTTCTCTATCAATACACTGAGTTTGGGCTTCCCAGGTGGCTGTAGTGGTAAAGAATCTGCCTGCTAATGCACTAGAATGCAAGAGAAGAAGATTCAGTCCTTGAGTGGGGAAAATGCCCTGGAGTAGCAAATTCAAGCCCACTCCAGTATTCTTGCCTTGCAAATGCCATGGACAGAGGAGCCTGGAGGACTGCGTCCCGGATGGCCCACGCAAAAGAGTTGGACATGACTGAGCACAAAGCAAATCTAATTAAGATTATTAATTATGTTATTAACTAAATATGTTTTCAATTGCTTTCTTCATGTTTTCTCAACACGAAAACTATGGCTGTCTTTTAAGAGTATATTTCACCTTTCATTTCCTCTCACTTTCATTCAGTCATTCATTCAATTACTATTTTGTTATACCAAGTACATGGTTGGAGTAGTATACCAGGCACTAGGGAGGGATTCAAGGGTAAAAAAGCAAAAAACAAGCAAGTGAAAACAGACATGGTACCTGATCTCTTGAAATCTACAGTCCTTTAGAGATGGCCAATATTACAAACACATATAAAATTTCAACAATGATTTCAATAATGCTAAGAGCTAAGATGCTATGAGAACATGTAAATAGGGGGATCTGATCAATTCAGGGATATCAGAAGAGTCCCTTAGAAAGAGACCCTTGATGTAAACTCTGTAGGATTAGTAGGATTTAACCAAAGAAACCAAATTCAGACTTAAATTGAAGAAAGTAGGGAAAACCACTAGACCATTCAGGTATGACCTAAATCAAATCACTTCCACTG
>SJYT01015743.1:340727-355896 GCA_006410635.1 Cephalophus harveyi | reverse complement strand
TCAAGCCAGGCTTTAGCAATACGTGAACCGTGAACTTCCAGATGTTCAAGTTGGTTTTAGAAAAGATAGAGAAACCAGAGATCAAGTTGCCAATATCCATCGGATCGTCGAAAAAGCAAGAGAGGTCCAGAAAAACATCTCTTTCTGCTTTATTGACTACGCCAAAGTCTTTGACTGTGTGAACCACAAAAAACTCTAGCAAATTTTTCAAGAGATGGGAATACCCAGCCACCTGCCCTGCCCTTGAGAAACCACTATGCAGGTCAGAAAGCAACAGTTAGAACTGGACATGGAACAACAGACTGGTTCCAAATAGGAAAAGGAGTAGGTCAAGGCTGCATATTGTCACCCTGATTATTTAACTTCTATGCAGAGTACATTATGAGAAACATTGAACTGGATGAAGCGCAAGCTGGAATCAAGATTGCCGGGAGAAGTATCAATAACCTCAGATATGCAGATGATACCACCCTTATGGCAGAAAGTGAAGAACTGAAGAACCTCTTGATGAAAGTGAAAGAGAAGAGTGAAAAAGTTGGTTTAAAACTCAACATTCAGAGAACGAAGATCATGGCATCTGGTGCCATCACTTCATGACAAATAGACAGGGAAACAGTGAAAACAGTGAGAGACTTTATTTGGGGGGGGGGCCTCCAAAATCAATGCAGATGGTGACTGCAGCCATGAAATTAAATGACTCTTGCTCCTTGGAAGAAGCGCTATGACCAACCTAGACAGCATATTAAAAAGCAGAGACATTACTTTGCCAACAAAGTCCATCTAGTCAAAGCTACGGTTTTTCCAGTGGTTATGTATGGATGTGAGAGTTGGACTATAAAGAAAGCTGAGCTCCAAAGAATTGATGCTTTTGAACTACAGTGTTGGAGAAGACTCTTGAGAGTCCCTTGGACTGCAAGGAGCTACAACCAGTCCATCCTAAAGGAAGTCAGTCCTGAATATTCATTGGAAGGACTGATGCTAAAGCTTAAATGCCAATACTTTGAACATCTGATTTGAAGAACTGACTCATGGGAAAAGACCCTGATGTTGGGCAGGAGGAGAAGGGGGAGCCAGAGGATGAGATGGTTGGATGGCATCACCTACTTGATGGACATGAGTTTGAGTAAACTCTGGGAATTGGTGATGGACAGAGAGGCCTGGCATGCTGCATTCCATGGGGTCCCAACGAGTCAGACATGACTGAGAGAGTGAACTGAACTGAGCTGACATTAGTACTGACACTGGGGAATTTCCCGGTGATTCAGTGGTTAAGCCACCTTGCAATACAGGGGTCATAGACTCTATTTCTCCTGGGAAAACTAAGACTACACATGTATGCTGTGTGCTCAATAGTGTCCAAATCTTTTGTGACCCCCATGTAGCCTACCAGGCTCCTTTGGCCATGGAATTTTCCAGGCAAGACTACTGGAGTACGTTGCTGTTTCCTACTCCAGGGGATCTTCCCAACCCAGGAATCGAACCTATGTCTCTTCCATTTACTGCATTGGCAGACATATTTTTGAGCCCTTGGTCACCTGGGAAACTAAGATCCCACAGGGCTAGAGCCTTCCGGTCACAACTACTGGAGCGTGAGCAGGGCAAGGACTATCCCCTGTGCTGCTACTAAGACGTGACACAGCCAAATAAACAAACAAGCTATTTTAAAAAGGAGAGAGCGAGAAGGTACTTTTTTTTAAAGCTTACACTTTAAGAGTGTTTCCAAGTCAGAACCAAACTTAAGCCAGCGCCCGCCTCATGTCTTTATTATCTGGAGCAAAAAAACCTTGGCTTTTTGAAGCGTGCAGTGACCTGGAGTAAATACTCTTACCTCCTTGGACCTTTTGAACCAATGAAAGGGTCTGGCGACACTAGAACTGACTGAAGTCACGTTTAGAAACCTGGTTCCATGAGTCCATGATTCTTTACTTCAGCAACCTATCACTAGTCAGTGTTCACAACGACGAGAGACCAAGTCGATGTGATATGTTTTCTAGAAAAGTCCAGCCTTTGTGGTAGTTGTTAAGCCAGGTTAAGTTTTCACTTATCTTTGTAGTAGACACAAGTCACTACCTGACCAGAGTGAGGGTGTCAGGTTCGACGTTCCACCCTTTCCGCGGGAGACTCTCGGTTGCCTGGGCAACGCCTACGTCATTGCGTAGCTCACGTGTCCCTCGGCGTGACGCTCAGACAGCGCCTCGCGCGGGCGCCTACTGGGAACCAATGGGCGCGGTCGGAAGGTCCGTCCTCCTCGCCCCCGCCCTTTTCCGAGAGGATTCGGGGGCGGGACGGCGGCGGGAACGCGCCCGCCTTTCCCGGGCCAGCGGGCGGGCGGTTGTCCGAGGCTCGGCGTCTGTGCGTCCCGTCACGTAGATTACGCACACCCTTCATCCCGGGCTACCGCCGGGAGCTCCCCCAGGAAGCAGAGCCCTCACAGACCCGGGCAGGCTGGCGGCTGGGCCGTGATGGTTCGGGTCGCGGGGCTGAGGTGGAGCTGACTAAGGGCTGGGAAGAGCCTGGGAGTCGCGACGGAGCACGAAGCCCTTCCTTGGCCGTCGGGCCCCGAGCTTCACGCCCTCCCGCCGACTTCCAGCCGTCTGTGTCAAGCTGTTTTTCTGGAATCCCTGAACTCCGTGCCCCTCAAGCCCCGGGCCCCCTGCGGGAATGTTCAAAAATGAGTACCAGGTAACCCGAAACGGCTGTCCAGCCTGTCTAGTTCTCTCGGGTGAGGTAGCTCACGTTCTGTTGACAACTCTCAACCACCCCACTCCCTACCCCACATCCCCAAATAATACTGTCTTTTTAGGGGTAAGAAGGAATTACTGGGTAAGCGCTCTTGACCCTCCTCCCTCACCAAAAAAAAAAAAGGCAACTGTGTGGGGATATGATTTGATTTTTGTTCACTCAACAGTTCCGTGCTTCTCAGTGTGTAGGGGTGCCTGTGTTTGTGACTGAAATGCAGTCTTAAACCCTCAACCAGATCCCCTGGACCAGAAACTTGAGGACAGGACCCACCAATCTTGAGTTTTACCAATTTTGAGGCACTCTGGTAACGCGGACGCTATTTAGAAGAGAGTAAATAAGTGAATGCATGAATGGCTTAGGCCCAGAAAGAGCATAAGCACTTTGGCTATGTGCTGTTTTCTACCCCCCCCCCCCCCCCAAACTGGGGGTTAGTGATTCTCAAACATGCGGTACATTAAGATTATTTGGAGTACCTATAAAAATACGAATTTCCTGAGCCTCACCCTCAAATAGAGTGAATCAGAATCACTGTCGATGGAATAGTTAATTTACCTTCATGGAACCTTTCCGCAGTTGATTCAGATGCAGGTGGTCCAGATAACACACTGAGGGAAACTGCTTCTGGCTCTTCAGTCACCGTGCCTACCCTGAATAGTTTTCAAAGCTCTCCAGCTTTCCTCACCTCACTGGGCATCTCCCTGCTCTTCCTTGGCTCCAGTCTCCTGCCCTCCTACCTGTACCTGAGGTTACACTTTCCATGTGTCTGCCATCTTAGTACTGCTGTTAGGAACAAATTTGTCCCTGTGCTGGAACAGTCCTCTACTGGTCACCTCTTCGTTGCTTTTATGTTTTGGCTGCGCTGGGTGAAGAGAGAGCTCCTTAGTACCAGTAATGATTATTCAAAAAAAGGGCAAATTGAATAGTACTGGGTCAATTAAAAAAGCTTGAACTTGGAGTGATTCTTACTTTAAGAATTCCTATAAGATTTTTTATATATTTAATACAATTTGGAGATCTGTATGTACAAAAAAGAATTATTTCTATAGACATGCTAAATGTTCTCTACTGTGATCCTGAGACCATGGAGGGACATGCTCACATAAAATCACGGGACACATTACTGAATGCCCATAAGCTTTAATTATAAAAGAGAGGCATTATAGATGATTATCTCTAAGGAAGAGTTTACTGAAAGAAACTGAAAACCTGAGCGTAAATGTGATTTTCTTTTATGGCCTGTTAATTTATAAGCAACGCATAAGCAAATGTATGATTTTGGTAGTGTCCAGGCTCTCTAGTGCGCAGGCTCAGAAGTTGCTGCGGGACAGCTTCGTTTCTCAACCTGAGGTGGAACTGGTGCCCCCTCCGTTCGAAGCGAAGACTCCTGGACCGTCAAGGAAGTCCCCTCGCTTCTTTGTTTGCTTTTCACCATATACTACCTGCCTTCTTACGAGTCTCCTCAGAGTGTTCCACAGTTCTCTTCTTTTACGTTTGATGTCATTCAACGTGTTAGAACAATTTTAGAGAGTTTCTTTCACTTAACATAGGTAAAATATATATTGTTATATAAAAACCTGTGTCCACTGTGGGAAACAGGTGATACCAGAAAGGAATGGGCACAGGGGAGGTATATTTTTCTGTCTCTTCAGGTGTATGGATTTTTCTCTTAAAAAAAAAAAACTTCCTCAAATATAAAATTCATAGTGAAATATACCCTGACTTCAGAAGCTATAGTAATTCTTAATTCTTTTCCTCAGTTTGCACATAACACTCGCTCAAGAAGACATTAAATGTCTCAGCTTCAAGTGATTATATGTTAAAACACAGAAGCAAAAATACCTTTGTATTATTGAGAAAAATTAAAAGCTGTACACTTTATGAAAATCAGACAGTTGCTTATGTGCTGCTTATAAATTAACAAGCCATAAAAGAAATCATATTTACGCTCAGGTTTTCAGTTTCTTTCAGTAAACTCTTCCTTAGAGACAATAATCTATAATGCCTCTCTTTTATAATTAAAGCTTATGGACATTCAGTAATGTGTTTCGTGATTTTATGTGAGCATGTCCCTCCAAGGTCTCAGGATCACAGTAGAGAACATTTAGCATGTCTATAGAAATAATTCTCTTTTTTTGTTCATATTTTGTAGATCACCAAATTGTGTTAAATATATTTAAAAAATCATATAGGAATTCTTAAAATAAGAATCCCTCCCTCTCCAAGTTTAAGCTTTTTTTTAATTGACCCAGTACTATTCAATTTGCCCTTTTTTTAAATGATCATTATTGGCTAATGAGCTCTATGCAAGGTACTGAATGTGGTGGTTTATGTTTACTGTCCTGTGTAATCTGACAACCCATTTTACAGAAGGAGAATCAGGTTAAGTATCTCCAAGGTCAGTTAATAAATGGAAGAACTGATATTGGAACTCAGGTTAGTGTGACTAAAAAGCTTGTAGCCAGATATAATTATCCAGTTTGATTGGCCTTGCCTGAGAGTTGAGTTTTGACCCTTTAGTGTGTGTTGAATAAAATATTTGTGAGCATGAACTATATACATTAAGTAAATGAATCTTACACTGAGAGATTGTAAAGTTTGTATAGCTTAAAATTTATTTAATGTTTGCTTTCAGAAAAAAATTTCTTAAACTATTAACTTGAGGTGACTTGAATCAGAACACTTGTTGCTTAGATACACCCAAGATATAAAGGAATAATAACAAGGATAATGTTTCCTCTCAGATCTACTTTACTGACAGATTCCCAGCACAGTGGTTACAGACTGTGTGGTAGATAATACTTCCTCCTTCTTAGCATTGTCTTTCACTGCAATTAAAAATATTTTTTTTCACCCTAGGGAGGTGCATTTGTTGAAATCTTTAGTGCCCAGGGTAAAAATCCTGGAGCAAAATGGAAGATCGTCGGCAGTCCATCTGTGATTTGGAAAGTAAGTGTTAGAAATTAAAGCCGGCTAAATCTGGGAAAGAAATGAGACTAAAGATTATAACAAAAAGGACTTGGTAAGGTTTCAGAACTGGTTTACCTGTTCATTCACTTCAAAACCCTTTCATGACTACTGGCTACAGCCCTTTGAGATACCCCTCCTCATTGAAGACTTTGGCACACAGCTCATAGCCCTTCTCTACATGTCAAGTCCTGCTATTGTTTTAGGTGACTTCAGTATCTGAGGAAAATCTTCAAACCCTGGGCTTCTCATTTTCTTGACTTCCTCTCTCATGACCTTCTCCACTCTACTTCAGCGCTGTTTCCCTCTGTCACACTTTGTACCTTCTCACTGAAACTGCATGGCCTCTGAAATTCCTGAGACCTTAAGTCTTCAATTCTTAATGTTGCTTGCCTAGTTACTCCCACTCTATTTGTCTTCAACCTAATTGTGACTATTAGGCCATTGACCATTCTACTTTTTTCTCAGTGTTTAGATTGATTTACTTACTTACCTACTTACTCACTCACTTAGTCTGTCTTCACTTTCTTTTTCTCTCCAGCCCAGAATCCATGGTCCAAAATTTCAGTCACTTCCCAGTCAAGACCTTGAATGCCCTGCTCCTTCTCCTTTCATCATGCCTGCCTAGTAAATGCCAACCGTTTCTGAATTCCTGATCACATCTCTTTCCTGTGTCTGCATGTGGGCTTCACAATACCTTTGGAGAAAATATCTGTAGTCTTTCAGGTTGATAATGCTGTGAATTAAGTATGAACAGCCCAAGAACTTAATCTTGTTCTCCTGGTCTCTAAAATGATTCTTTCTCTAGTATCTTTCACGTTTCCAGCCATAAACTCCTTACCCCCACCCCCAAGACAGGCCCTCCTCACTCATTTACCAGAAGACTTCACCCCCCATTTCACAGGGAAAACCAATAACATCAGGTAGGAACTACCTCAGCCTCTTGGCCACCAGACCTAAAAATCCATATCCTTCCCTATCTTTTTCTCTTTCTCTTCTTTCTTGTACAGTTGAGAGAAAAATATCTTTCTAGAGACTTTATACTATGGATAGTTTTTTAAACTACTGTTAATTGAGTGCTTACTGTTTACCAACCATAGGATTGAGCACGTTACATTTTATATAGTCTGTACAATAACCTTGTATTTCATAAAGTACACTTATGCTTATCTTACAGGCATGATAAGGTTAAGTGACTTGCTCAAAATTTTATAGCTTTTACTATGAATGAAAGTAAATTGGTGCTGTGAGGGTATAGAGCAGAGAGGTCAGGAAAGGGTCCCCTGAGGAAATAATATTTGATCTCTAGCTAACTAGGCACCAGATGGATCTGGTAGAGAGATAAACATTTCAGACAATGATAAAAGCAGGTGTAAAGTCCTTGCTCTGGAGAGAACTTAGAATTTTTAAGAAACTGCTGGAAGGCTAGAGGCTAGGATGCAGAGTGGAGGAGAGTGTGAAGCAAGAGATAAAGTTAGAAAAACTGGGCAGGGGCTGGACTACAGAAGGGTTTATGGTCATGTTCAAGATTTTGATAAGCTATTAAAAGGTTTTAGTGTATGCCCAATATGTGTGCAGATGAAATAAATAATATACTCTATGTTCATTGCAAATACATGAGAGATGTTATTGTGATAAATATACAAATTTATTTAAATGTTACTTAATCCTTAGCAACCATTGGTTACAGTGTATTTTTAAAACATGTACCAAAAGGAAGAGGATATATGAAAAGTTTCTTTGTGAAAAAGGGGTCTTTGTATTTAAAGATTGGAAATTTGCTTCAAGATTAAAAAATAATAACCATTTGCATTAATACTTTGATAGAAATTGGATTCTCGTGTATAATAAGTTTTTCATTTCCAGGTGTGTTTTGTTTATGTTTGTTTTTTAGATAACCTTCCTTAGTTGTAACACTTTAATTTGTACTGATTTTAAGTAAATGATGTATGGAACTTCACGTTAGAAGACTGGTAAAATAAGGCACTGATTAATTCTATATGAGCCATGGCTTGAAGCCAAGGAACTTCCAGACTAGATACAACATAATTTAGATGGTTTATTTTACTGTTAACAGAGAGCAATGTTCAGCCTGTGCTATTAGACAGAAATACATTGATTATAGAGGGGAAGGATACCTGGACTCTTGAAACTCTAAATTAGTAACTTGGGAATCCCTGACATTGGAAAACTTATTATTTGGAGGAAGAGTGTGCCAAGAGAATTTGTCAAGTAGCTAAGTGTGGCTTCTGTATTCCAATTCCCAGCAAGTCTTAGCAGCATCATTAAGACCTGGGCCTATTTTTAAGTCATTTGAGTGTGGGGCTTTTTGTAAAGTCAGATAAAACACACAAGTACCACTGTGTTCAATTTTGTTTTGTAGGAATTTGATAAAGAAGTTAAAAGTTTTGTGTTTGTACTGGAAGGCAGCAGCCAAACAAATAAAATACAGTTACCAAAGGAGAATAAGCAAATCCGTAAGTAAGATTTTTAACATTGAAGCTTAACATTTGATGCTTAAAGTGGAACTTTTAAGTCTCATAAACAGACGTGTAAGTTTGGCTTTTACTGGCATCTGTTGATGTATAGTAATAAGATTTTTTTTTAATTTAAAGAGTAACTTTATACCAGGCTTTTGAAAAGAGATTCTGCTTCATTGTTTATTAGAAATATACTTCTATTTTAAAGAAGATTTAGAAGATTATTTAACCTTCTAAATTACAAAATATGTATAAGATTATTTCATTAGAATAGTAATGATGTTTATTAAGCACTTACTGTGTGCCAGTGACTTTCTAAGCATTTCATTTTTTTAAATTCTTTTAATCCCAACAATAAGTCTTTTATAGATGAACACATTAAGGTTGATTCCTCATCAAGAGCTCAGGTTGTTAAGGCTATACTTTGAAATGAACTCATGAGTTCTTATAGTGAATTGATTTTTGAGGAAAAATATATGTGAAGTACTATATAAGGCTTACTTAGTAATATATCAACTTATATACCTTTAGAAATATATCTAATAAGTAAAGATATGAGTATGTGATTTAACAAAAAATGCCAAAATAGATTTCAATTCTTATCTGTTCTGGGAATTAGGAATAGTGGTTTAAAGCAGAAGGAACCCTGAGCGATCACCTAAATTTATGATCAGAAGCCTAACTGTTGGCCAAACTGGGGTTAAAATTCAGTGCTTTGCCACAAAATTAGGCTCTGCATACCCTGATGTGATTTAAGAAATATAAATTATCAAAATGATTAACCATATTTTCATTAACTTTGTCCTATATTTATCTATTGTGTTTTAACCAGTGTAGGTAATCAGTTATTTTTTACATTCATTATTTACTTCTTCTTTCATTAAGAACATTTATTGAATACATGTTGTGTACCATGAACTATGAAAAGACCTAGTCTTGGTTTCTGATTTTCTCATTTTAACCCTGTTTTCTAAACCTTTATAGACTCTGTGTTTTATCTACTATTTCAAGCTACTACATGCATATTTTAGATTTCTAAGACATAAATCAAGCCATAGAAATTATAGTTGGAAGATGATTTATTTTAAAATGGTATCTTTCTGAATAAAATAAAAAACAACTTCAAACAGAAGGGATACTTATACACATCTAGATGTGTATAAGAGACAGGAGAAGGGATAGTCATTGTTAAAATAATTGTTATTGGTTTATTACCATTTTAAAACCATGATTTCCTCATAGTTTGCATTTTTTAATAGAGATTTTTTTTTAATTTCTCCATAAATCTGTACTGGTAAATAAGGTGAACTGAGATAAGCCATGGAAACATGTCTGAAAATGTCGGTTATTTTTAACAGGAAACATGGGCTATCTTTTTAAAGACTATTGACTATAAAACGAACACATCTGATAATCAGGAACATGACCTTGCTCTAAACTGATTTTAGTTCTTTTTTATTTATTATTGTTGGCCTCTACATCCATGTGATGCCTTCAGCATCTATGCCTGTGAAGATGTTATTGACAAAATCAAATCACTTCTAGTAACCTTTCTCAGATAGCCCTGAGAAAGATTTCTCCTCTAACAGAGGCTCAGTGATTAAAGACAAGCTCCCCTTGCCTACTTTTATCTATGTTTTTTTTCTTTAAGAAATAAAACAAATTTAATGTGTTATAATTGCTTTTTAAAAATGGAAAGATGATTGTTTTAACTCGAAGAAAGGAACATCTTTTAATGTATTTCTTGTACAGTGTCCTGCAATTAGAGATTAATCTTTTCTGTAACATGTACAGCCCTGTAACAAATGAAGCAGTTTATATAGTCTGCCCTGTACTAATGCCTTTAAGATTAATTATTTGGAATTTTTGATAATAGCAACTTATAATTATTTTCACTTCTATAAAATGACCTATGTGAAGTTGTTATGGTTAAATTTAAATTTAATGGCATACTTTGAATAAAGAATTGACTTTAAGTTAAGGATTCTAAATTAAGTTCAATTACCATTTTGTATTCCTACTTTAAGAGTAAAAACATACTTTATTTTTGCCAACTTGACATTAGACACTTCATATGTATTTCCTACTGTATTAAGTACCTATGAAGGAATTTTGATAATGAAATTCAGTATTTTAAAATTTTATTTTTAAATAGGAATATTCCAAATTATATTTGAGCATCTCTGAATATGTCAAAGTGTTTTTTTAAACTATATATTATCAAATAAAGGAAGGTGTGATAATCAGATTGTGTATTTCTCCATGACAGAACTCTTGCATCATCTACTTTGTACCCCTAACTTAGTGTATCTTATATAGTTGGTATTCAGTAATTTTCTTAAACTTTTCATACTAAGAATCTGTAACGATTTAGTTTATAATTTCTAGTGGTAAATATTTGGCCTTGATACTGAAACTCGTAGATCATTAGCCAGTTAAATAAGCCCATGTTGTTATTGAGGCTGAAATGTGCCCATATGAAAAGAAACTCTAGTACATGTAAATATCTGTCATTTGGATGGTCTCCCTGGGGACTTTCTATTTGAGGCTCATGTTTGAAACCATACTTTTCTCTGCCTGTGACATCTTAAGCAAATGGTGTGTGTCTCGGGATCAGCATCCCTGAAGCTGGTCTAAGTTTCAGCTGCTCTGGTGGATGAGGTCATCTTTATGAGGTTCCCCTCATGCTACCCCTGCCCTAACTTTTTGTAATTCTTTGAAATAAACTTCTTATGATTTCCTCTTTCTAAAACCCTTCAGTGGCTTTGACTTTACCACTCTGTTGACAGCGCTCTTGTCAAGGTTTCTAGCGCTCTCTCTTCTTGAATCCAGTGGCCAGTTCTCAGCTCTCATCTTGTTCAACTTAGCAGCAGCATTGACAAAAATTGACATCCTCTACTTGATATATATTGTACTTTCTCCACTCATCTTCCAGGATACCCATACTCCTGGATTTTTTGTTTGTTTTTCTTTTTCCTACTTCACTGGTCTTTCTTCCTGTCTCCTTTCATGGTTCTTCCTCTTCTCTCCAACCCAACTTAATGTGGCAATGCCTCTGGACTTGGTCTTTGACCTTCTTGACACTACATTTAGTTCTTTAGTTTCAGACTCTAGTCTGATGGCTTTAAATTTCATCTCTGCTGTGTACCAGCTTGCATTCTTCTGTTTTTTTTTTTGGAAATCTTTTCCCTAAGGATTTTTATTTTATTTTATTTTATTTTTAAATTTTATTTTTACTTTATTTTACTTTACAATACCGTATTGGTTTTGCCATACATTGACATAAATCCACCATGGGTGTATACGAGCTCCCATTCCTGAATCCCCCTCCCACCTCCCACCCCATATCATCTCTCTGGATCATCCCCGTGCACCAGCCCCAAGCATCCTGTATCCTGTATCGAACATAGGCTGGTACTTCATTCTTACATGATAGTATACACGTTTCAATGCCATTCTCCCAAATCATCCCATCCTCTACCTCTCCCACAGAGTCCAAAAGTCCGTTCTATACATCTGTGTCTCTTTTGCTGTCTCGCATACAGGGTCATCCTTGCCATCTTTCTAAATTCCATATATATGTGTCAGTATACTGTATTGGTGTTTTTCTTTCTGGCTTACTTCACTCTGTATAATAGGTTCCAGTTTCATCCATCTCATTAGAACTGATTCAAATGAATTCTTTTTAATGGCTGAGTAATACTCCATTGTGTATATGTACCACAGCTTTCTTATCCATTCATCTGCTGATGGACATCTAGGTTGTTTCCATGTCCTGGCTATTATAAACAGTGCTGCAATGAACATTGGGGTACATGTGTCTCTTTCAATTCTGGTTTCCTCGGTGTGTATGCCCAGCAGTGGGATTGCTGGGTCATAAGGCAGTTCTATTTGCAGTTTTTTAAGGAATCTCCACACTGTTCTCCATAGTGGCTGTACTAGTTTGCATTCCCACCAACAGTGTAAGAGGGTTCCCTTTTCTCCACACCCTCTCCAGCATTTATTGCTTGTAGACTTTTGGATCGCAGCCATTCTGACTGGTGTGAAATGGTACCTCATTGTGGTCTTGATTTGCATTTCTCTGATAATGAGTGATGTTGAGCATCTTTTCATGTGTTTGTTAGCCATCCGTATGTCTTCTTTGGAGAAATGTCTGTTTAGTTCTTTGGCCCATTTTTTGATTGGGTCGTTTATTTTTCTGGAATTGAGCTGCATGAGTTGCTTGTATATTTTTGAGATTAGTTGTTTGTCAGTTGCTTCATTTGCTATTGTTTTCTCCCATTCAGAAGGCTGTCTTTTTACCTTGCTTATAGTTTCCTTTGTTGTGCAGAAGCTTTTAATTTTAATTAGATCCCATTTGTTTATTTTTGCTTTTATTTCCAGTATTCTGGGAGGTGGATCATAGAGGATCCTGCTGTGATTTATGTCGGAAAGTGTTTTGCCTATGTTCTCCTCTAGGAGTTTTATAGTTTCTGGTCTTACGTTTAGATCTTTAATCCATTTTGAGTTTATTTTTGTGTGTGGTGTTAGAAAGTGATCTAGTTTCATTCTTCTACAAGTGGTTGACCAGTTTTCCCAGCACCACTTGTTAAAGAGATTGTCTTTACTCCATTGTATATTCTTGCCTCCTTTGTCGAAGATAAGGTGTCCATAGGTGTGTGGATTTATCTCTGGGCTTTCTATTTTGTTCCATTGATCTATATTTCTGTCTTTGTGCCAGTACCATACTGTCTTGATGACTGTGGCTTTGTAGTAGAGCCTGAAGTCAGGCAGGTTGATTCCTCCAGTTCCATTCTTCTTTCTCAAGATTGCTTTGGCTATTCGAGGTTTTTTGTATTTCCATACAAATCTTGAAATTATTTGTTCTAGTTCTGTGAAAAATACCGCTGGTAGCTTGATAGGGATTGCATTGAATCTGTAGATTGCTTTGGGTAGTATACTCATTTTCACTATATTGATTCTTCCAATCCATGAGCATGGTATATTTTTCCATCTATTAGTGTCCTCTTTGATTTCTTTCATCAGTGTTTTATAGTTTTCCATATATAGGTCTTTAGTTTCTTTAGGTAGATACATACGTAAGTATTTTATTCTTTCGTTGCAATGGTGAATGGAATTGTTTCCTTAATTTCTTTTTCTACTTTCTCATTATCAGTGTATAGGAATGCCAGGGATTTCTGTGTGTTGATTTTATATCCTGCAACTTTACTATATTCATTGATTAGCTCTAATAATTTTCTGGTGGAGTCTTTAGGATTTTCTATGTAGAGGTTCATGTCATCTGCAAACAGTGAGAGTTTTACTTCTTCTTTTCCAATTTGGATTCCTTTTATTTCTTTTTCTGCCCTGATTGCTGTGGCCAAAACTTCCAGAACTATGTTGAATAGTAGCGGTGAAAGTGGACACCCTTGTCTTGTTCCTGACTTTAGGGGAAATCCAGCTTGCATTCTTATCACTGACTTGTGTCCCAAACTCCAGATTTGTATATTTGACTGCTTAGTTGACATTTCCACATGGATAGCTTTACCTTGGAAATTTTTGTTCCTCCTGCAGACTGCCCCATCTCAGTTGTTAGCAAGTTGTCTTTCAGTTGCTCAGACCAAAAACTCTTATATCATCTTAATTTTTTCCTTCTTTTCATTTAACCATCAAGAAAATCTTGTTGGCTCTATCTTTAAATTCGTTTTAGAATCTGACTGCCTCTTGCTACTTTCCCTGCTGCCACCCACCATTATCTTGCAGTATTGCTGCTAAGTTGCTTCAGTCGTGTCCGACTCTGTGCAACCCCATAGATGGCAGCCCACCAGGCTGTGCCGTCCCTGGGATTCTCCAAGCAAGAACACTGGAGTGGGTTACCGTTTCCTTCTCTAATGCATGAAAGTGAAAAGTGAAAGTGAAGTCACGGAATCATGTCCAACTCTCAGCGACACCATGGACTGCAGCCTACCAGGCTCCTCCACCCATGGGATTTTCCAGGCAAGAGTACTGGAGTGGGGTCCCATTGCATTCTCCTGCAGTATTGCAGTAGCCTTCTAATTAGTCTCTGTTTCTGACTTGCCTCCCCACAGTCCGTTGTCAATTTAGCAGCCAGACTGATACTTTTAAATCAAGCACTCTTCTGCTGAAAATGCCCCATCTCTCTCTGGGTAAAACCCAAACATCTATAGGGCACTGTAGTATCTGATGTTCTCTTAACTCTGATCTTACCTCCTGTTACTTTGCCTTGTTCACTCTCTTCCATCATACAGGTCTCCTTGCTGTTTTCAGCCACAGTCTGGTACCTTAGCACTTGTGCACAAGCCATACCCTCTGCCTAGGGTTTTCTTTTTCCAAGTAGCTACATGGCTCACTCTCTCCCCTTCTTCAGGCCTTCACCAAATAAAGTGTCGTCATCTCAGTGAGGACCGTGCTTGCCCATACTTAAATTACAACCTGTGCTTTGTATCCCTTCTGCATTCTTGATCTCCTCTACCCTGCTGTCCATTTTCCTACAATAATTATCACCTTGAACTTGCTGTTTAGTATGTTCTTTTATTGTTTTTTCCACCATCACCAGAAACTAAGACCTACCAACACAGAAACTTAGTCCACTTTGTTCACCTAGAACAGTGCCTGGCACATAGTAAACGTTCAGTAGATCTTTGTTGAATAAATGAATGAATGGATGAGTGGTTTCCTGTTGATTTTAGGATGATATGTATCTTTCACGGGGCTTTCAGCCCCACATCCCTGACTATTTGCCAGACATATCCCCTACTCCTTTTCCCTTTCTGTCTCTTCTGTCAGTCCTTTAGGCCTTTAAGTTCATCTAATCTACTATCTTATTTAACTTATATGCAGAGTACATCATGAGAAATGCTGGACTGGAAGAAACACAAGCTGGAATCAAGATTGCCGGGAGAAATATCAATAACCTCAGATATGCAGATGACACCACCCTTATGGCAGAAAGTGAAGAGGAACTAAAAAGCCTCTTGATGAAA
>SJYT01015743.1:323093-340020 GCA_006410635.1 Cephalophus harveyi | reverse complement strand
CTCTCCTCTTTCACTTTCATCAAGAGGCTTTTTAGTTCCTCTTCACTTTCTGCCATAAGGGTGGTGTCATCTGCATATCTGAGGTTATTGATATTTCTCCCAGCAATCTTGATTCCAGCTTGTGAGTATTCCCTCTCTATTTGATATTTTTTCCTCTCTTCCGCCCCTGTCTTCCTTGCCCAGTCAATCTCTGCTGTTCTTCCTAATCGAACTCCACTGTTACTTCTACAAGAAAACCTTCACTTATCATCCTCTTCCTCCCAATGACTTAGGATTATATAGGCTTTCATAGCAATGTGACCTTCTCGACTTCATGAAACCTAGTAATGTAAGTTCCAAGAGAGCAGAGAGCACGTCTGTCCTATTCACTATGAAAGCTTTAACACTGAGTTTTTTTCATAGTAGATGCTCAATAAATCTTTATTGAATGATAGATCTCATTTGATTTACACAAATAATTCTGTGAGAGGTAAACCTAAATTATCAACCCAGTTTTACATATGAAAAGTAAAAAGGCCCAAACAGGTTTTCTGATGTATGCAAGGGGTGTGCAATAACCCATTATGAAGCCATAATTGTTTCCTGTTTTCTGTGCTTCAGCAGCTAAGGTGCATTTTAGAGTCCTGTCTGTGTCAGGACTCCAGTAGCATCAGGAAGTACCTTCAGGTTACTGTTACCAAGTTACTTACAAAAGGTTGCTGTACTGTGTTTGGTCCCAACACTTTGGACAGTGGAACACTTGCAAAGTGTATGTTGAGGTATACAACTGTGATTTGCTGTAATGGAACAACTGTAAAACCACTATTCAAAAGAAGAAAGGATCTGACCTCTTAAAAATAGAGGTAGCTTTTGTCCTGGGCAAAGAACATATTATAAAACTGCAGAAACCTGCATATTTCAGTAAAAAAGGGTGAATTTTTATGAATTTTATGTACTTGATGGACATTTTCTGACTTAACAATAGTTCTAGCTTTGCTTAGAGTGATTTTAAATATAATGTAGACATGAAGAGTCAGTTTAAATTTACTTGGCCAAAGAGTCAGTTTAAATTTACTCGGCCACTGGAAGAAAAAATGTTGCTATAGAGTTTATGTAGCATTTCTGACACACAGGATCAGTGTCTGTCAAATGTTATTAGAGTACTTTTTCCTTTGTCAGATCATTACCGTATGGTATTGTCATACTTCTTTTCATCTTAGAAGTGAAGCCTTTTGGAAACTAGGGCTTCTATATGTGAGAGAGTTGAATTACAATACTTTCTTTTTTTTGAGGGCAAACATCTTTCATATCTAAAAATGTTCATACAAAAATGCCCTATGTGTGTAGCTCATTGTGTTTGAAGAGAACAGTTTGCTGATTCAGTGAGATCTGTGACATAAATTAGGACATTTTGTAAAGACAGATTTCATTTATCCCAGTGCTCTCCCAGCTCTCTTTATGGGGCCTTTCTGCAGTGGAAAAAATACTGTAGGGCCAATCAATGGAAGATACATGAGAGAGACTGATTAGTGGTCTTTTATTTAAGTTGGCCTCATTTGGGTATTTCATTTTGGTTTTGTGGTCCAGAGCTCTAGTTGTCTTGTTGGCTGTTCCCATAAATGTGGTAGAACCTGATTCCTAGAGAATTTTCTAAGATCAGAGACTGTTACCTCTACTGATGACTCTTTGCAGCTTAGTATTTTAAGTACAATTTAAGTATGTTTGATTTTTAAAATATTAAGCACATTTGTTCAAATATGTTTATTGCTTAGAACTAGATTTGAAGTAAAATATAGGAACTATTTAATGGAATGTTGTAAAAAATTTAACATAAGAATTCTAAACCAGAATGTTTTTATATGTAGACTATCCAAATATAAATTGTTACTTTAAAATACTTAAATATGTTAAGTCTACTAAGTTGGAATGAATAGAAAACAGCGTTCATGTTAGACCAGTTACCTTTCTTGAAGTGTTTTCTCCACTTATTGGCTTGTACTATTAGATTTGTAGGAGAGGTTCACAATTGTATCAAGACATCTTTACTTCCTAAGCAACATTCCATATTAGGGAAAAAACAAATTTTTGGAAGTCATGTTTCAGGAGGAAGTGATACTAAAACATTCATTAAAAGCATCATAATTGAGATATCAAGTGAAAGTTCAAAAGCTAAGAGGAAAAGAATTAAGTGAATAGGTCTGAAGAGGTAATACAAAATCAGTTAATTTTTTTTTTTTTTACTTTATTTTACTTTACAATACTGTATTGGTTTTGCCATACATCAACATGAATCCGCATGTACACGTGTACGGGTGTACACGTGTTCCCAATCCTGAACCCCCCTCGCACCTCCCTCCCCATATTTTTGAAGCAGTTGTAGACTTCAGTTATCAAAAGTGCCATAGGTCTTTCTCCAGGCATTTTTAATTCAGATGAAGCTGGTGATGGGGAAGAAAAGCTATAAGTTTTTAATTTGTGAGCATTAAATTAATTAAATATATTTTAAATTAACAAAGGGTATTTAACTGAAAATATGTTCCTCTATCCATCTCATTTTAGACACATTTAAAACCATATGAAATAGATATGGCTCATCAACTGTTTTTCTGATCTATTATTTTTCGTTAAGTTGTTAAATACAGTTAAAATTGTCAGTGAGTAAGAATAATTGCTACATGCTTTTATGACCGCCTTAATGAGAAAACCTATAGTTCAGTTTTATATGTGTCTATTGAATGTGTACACTTTCTTGCAACCTAATAAAAACAGTAAATAAAGTATTATTTTATAAATTTTCATAAAGATTTCACCAAGCCCACAGATGGGACTTTAAAAGACAACATTTGTTGTTAGAGTTGGATTTGATTTCGTCATTTTTTTTTTTCTTTTGTAGTGAGATTGTAACTCAGGATAGTGCTCTTGCAGTTGTGTATATTACTGAAATGATAAAAGCTTCAGCTTATTGATGGCATGTGATTGTTTTGTTTATATGTACATATAAATGATTCAGACATACAAATGTATATTTTCCTCCTTTCATTTTAGTTGGACTGATCCAGAGGTTTCTTGTACTTCAGATTTACATACCCCTGGGACAAGACTTCTCTACTGAATTGCTGTAAGATATATAGAACTTCTTTCAATGTTTTATGTGTATTAGACATTTGATCAATTGACACAGTGCTAAGAGTCATTAATTATAACTGGCAGTTTTTGCATTAAAGAGCAGTGACTTATCAAGTCAACATGAAGTAATTAAACTAATTTAATAGTATTTCTGGATATACTGTAGCCTGGCATTTCCCTAAGGAGAGAAAACAAATTTCATCTGTTTAAGAAAATATCAAAGGATCCTGAATTTAATAATGAAGAGCCTATGATTTGAAAAGGTAGGAGGTTTCCCTTTTCTCCACACCCTCTCCAATGTTTATTGTTTGTAGACTTTTTGATAATGGCTACTCTGACTGATGTGAGGTGATATCTCATTGTAGTTTTGATTTGCATTTCTCTGATAACTAGTCATATTAAGCATCTTTTCGTGTGCTTTTTGGCCATCCGTATGTCTTCTTTGGGAAAAATGTCTGTTTAGATCTTCTGTCCAGTTTTTGATTGAGTTGTTTGGTTTTTTTGACATAGAGTTGCATGAACTGTTTGCATATTTTGGTCTGTTTGCATAGCTGGTCACTTTGCAAACATTTTCTCTCATTCTCTGGGTTGTCTTTCCATTTTGTTTATGGTTTCCTTTGCTGTGTAGAAGCTTTTAGTTTAATTAGGTCTCATTTGTTTATTTTTGTTTTTATTTTCATAATACTAGCGGGTGGATCCAAAAAGATATTGATGTGATTTTTGTCAGAGTGTTCTACTCTGTGTTTTCTCCTAAGAGTGTTATAGTGTCAGGCCTTACATTTAGGTATTTGATCCATTTTGAGTTTATTTTTGTGTCTGGTGTTGGAGAATCTTCTAATTTTATTCTTTCACATGTAGCTGTAAAGTTTTCCCAGCACCACTTATTGAAGAGACTGTCTTTTCTCCATATTCTTGCCTTTTTCATAGATTCATTGAGAATAGATGCATAGGTTTATCTCTGAGCTTTCTACCCAGTTCCATTGATCTATATTTCTGTTTTTGTGCCAGTCCCATACTGTTTAAATAACTGTAGCTTTGAAGTATTGTCTGAAGTCAAGGATTCTGATTCCTCTAGCTCCATTTTTCTTTCTCACAATTGTTTTAGCTATGAGGGGTCTTTTTTGTTTGCATACAAATTTTAAATTTTTTGTTCTAGTTCTGTTAAAAAATTTCCATTGATAAGTTGATAGAAATTGCATTAAATCTGTAGATTGTCGTGGTAGTTTGGTTATCTTGACAGTATTGATTCTTCCAATCCAAGAATGACACTACAGAGCACAGCACACAACCCCAAAACGTGGTATATCTTTCCATCTGTGTCATCTTCAGTTTTCATCAGTGTTATATAGTTTTCACAGTACAGGTCTTTTGTTTCCTTAGGTAGGTTTGTTACTAGGTATTTTATTCTTTTTGATATGGTGGTGAATGGGTTTGTTTCCTTAATTTCTCTTTCTGATTTTTCACTGTTACTGTATAGGAATGCAAGAGATTTCTGTATATTACTTTTGTATCCTGCAGCTTTACCAAATTCATTGATGAGGTCTAGTAGTTTTCTGGTAGCATCTTTAGGATTTTCTATGTAGAGTATCTTAATGTTACTTACTTTTGTTGAGATATATTCAGTTTTTCTGTTTACATATAGATGGCTTGGGATATATTTGTTTTAAATGGCCTTGCTATGAACCAGTTGTTTAGCAAAAGTAAGAATATACAAATTTTACTCAGTTGAGCTACCTGTTATTTGATATAATTCTGAGAATGAAAATAACATTTAATTTTTGTACTCAGAATGGAATATTATTTAGGGACTCAATTATACATTATATTTAGTGTATATGTTTTCTAATTTTTCCTTGTAATTAATAGCTGTCCAAGATCAAAGTCTTATTTTTAGTCTTTTATTTCCCCTGCTGAAATAAGTGACTTTTCCTATTAATGAAGTTAATTTTGTACTAGATACACTGGTGCAGACCAAGGGGAAGGAAGAGCTTTCTTAATTAAGTGAGATTAATATAAATTTGAGGTTATTAATTTTTTTATGTGAATTAAAATATTAATAATGTATGCATGTGTTGATAAAATATGAATTTTGGCTAATGACACATAGTTTTGTTTTCTGGAATGATGAAGAATAGATGGAACAATTTATGTTTTTATTTTATTCAACTTTAAATCTCAGTAAACTTCTAAGATTTTCTCTTATCATCTGCCATGGTCAGCAAGATTCTTTAAACTACTTCTAATAGTAATAAGACCAAGCAGCATTTAATGCTCCTGTGTATCTTTTTCTAGTTCTGCAGAAAAACCATTTTCAAGACTCTAAAAACATTGTAAAGGTACAGTGTACCATATAAAGCTTTATATTCAGTGTAGAGGAAAGTGGTTTCCTACCAAATAGAAGTGAGCATACTACATTTTATTTTTAAGGTTGTTAGGTTCCTTGCATAGAAATACAGTCCAGCCCTCTTATTCTCCTGATCTCTACCACCTATACATTGAGATTCTTCAGAAGCACTGGTAGGGATGCTGGTAGTTAGCCTTTTGATCAAAGTTGTGCAGGAAACTTGGCTGAACCTCAGGACAGAATCTTCTGTGGATGAGCACTCTTTTTCTAAGCAAAATTATGCTTTTTTTGTGCCCCCAAACACTTGAGCTTATCACTGTGGCCTGAGCAATATATTGTTTTAACTAAGTTAATAATAATTAGGGTTTTAATTAGAGAAAGTAGTAGGTATCTTAGGTTTACCTTAGTCCTAGCAAGAGAGCAGTTGATATAAATAAGCCTGACCCTTTGTTACCATGTGATTAATGCACTTGAAGGATGAGAAAATATTTCATGGGTGATAGAACTAATGGTCAGATGTTGAATTTGGTTGACTATAATCATAGAGTTTATTGTTCTTATAGCCATGTGGACAAACATTTGGATTTTCTAGATGGCTTTAGTTTTATAGTTTTCACAAAGTAAATGTCTGGGACCAAAGGTCAGAATTATTAAATAAAATGGGGAAAACATTCTCTATCCTGACCCCATGAAATTACCAGATTATAAGAAAATGTATTAACTCCACATTTGAATTTGTTGCTTATAGACAGTCAAAACGTTTTTGCTATTTTAGAAAGTAATGACAGAGCCCATGTTTTACAAGAAAGAAGGTATAGTAATGAGTTTTGATTGTCTTTCAAACTACAGCTTTTTATTTTCCTTAAATGAAAGGGCTTTCTTTCAGCACCCTTAGTGTTACTGTGTTTCTGGCAGCATAGCTCCAGGCCATTTTAAATAATATATATCTCTAACAAGTTTGGAAAGTCACATAGCAGAAAGATATTTGACTTCTAAATTTTTCATTGTCAAAATGGGAGAGGCATTTTGTTTCACAAAGATATACTTACACATCAAGAGTTTTTCACAAGTAGAGTCTTGCCAGATGGTGTATATATTTTAATACTCATTTATTCAGCATCTTCCTATGTATCTCATGTTCACTGGGTGATTATACTACTCAGGAGAAGGTCAGACATCTGTGAGTTAGTGGATGCCTTAGAACCAGCAACAGCTCTGCTTGAGGAATCCCTTGTGATTAGTCAGTCAACAAATTACTGAATTACTGTTAACTGTCATACGGTGTGATAGGCATGGGAATGTCACTCTACCTTGAAT
The DNA here is from genome assembly GCA_006410635.1 of Cephalophus harveyi. Taxonomy (NCBI): domain Eukaryota; kingdom Metazoa; phylum Chordata; class Mammalia; order Artiodactyla; family Bovidae; genus Cephalophus; species Cephalophus harveyi. The sequence goes on along the minus strand of SJYT01015743.1, from coordinate 333,254 downwards.
CTGTTTACTTCTTCCCACCTTCACTACCCTCCTCATTCCAAGCCACCATCACATTTCCCCTGATCTACTGTTACATAGAGCATCTGAGTGGATTTCCCAGATTCTTTTCTTATCCTTTTCCAATCTAATCTCTATACTGCAACTAAAGTGATCATTCTAAAAACCAGCTAGAATCTTCACTGTACTAAGGACAAGCTCCAAGATCCTTATAGTTCCTATATGCTCTGGTTTCTCACCTCTCCTTGCTCATCCCATACTGCTCTGTTGTCAGATATATGAAAAATAAGTCTTATGAGATATAAATAAATGAGAAATAAATCTTATGTTATTTTCTAGCACTTTGATATTTTCCTTCACTACAACTATACCAGTTTGTAATTGTATATTTATTTGATTATCTGTCATTTTGGATGGTCTTTGAGTTCCATGATATTCTAGCACCTAAAAGAGTGTCTTACCCAAAAGCTCTGAAATATGTATGAGTGGGCAGCAGTGGAATGAGTACAGAAGACCTAGTCTCTGTCCTCAAATAGTCTGCAGTAAGGGTGAGAAACCATTTAAAAAGCAATTTAAGTACGTCTTTGTAATGTTACAGTGGTACAAGAGCAAGGCATAGGGAACATGTGATGGGTTGGGTAAAAGTAAGAGCACTGGCTTGGAACTAGACAGATCCAGAGTCATATTCTGCTTTATCTCAGTGGGACTTTTGGCAAGTTCCTAAACTTGCCTCAGGTGTGGGAGGAGAGTTAATAATTCCTACCTCACAGGTTTGTCAAAAGAATTAAATAAGATAATTAACATAAATTAATAATGGCTAATACTTATTAAACACTTACTATATAGTGGCGTTTTACTACATATTATAAATGTAATATATCCAGCACATATGTTATATATGATGGTTGTATGGTATCACCGACTTGATGGACACGAATTTCAGCAAGCTCTGGGAGTTGATGGACAGGAAAGCCTGGCATGCTGCAGTCCATGGGGTCTCAAAGAGTTGGACACTGCTGAGCTATTATTTACTGGACTGAACTATTATATACTGGGCATGTTCTTAGCATTTTAATTGTTTTCATTCAATCTCCAAAATAAGCCTGAATAATAGCCATAAATATTGCCTCTATTTTACCATTGAGGAAACTGAAGTCTGGAAAGGTTAAGGAATTTGCCAGAGGTTACTGACTTAAACCAATAACCTTAGAGCCAGAAATCAAACTTAGAGTCTAAATCTAGAACCTGTGCTCTGCAGCACTATACCATGCCTCCATATTTGTAAATTTTCTTTCTCACTATACATACAAACATATGTAGCAGGGATATTTAATTTGAATCTTAGAACAAGATGAAAGTGCTTAGACTTGTATATCTTATTTAGATTCTTTCATTCTCAGCTGTTCTTGTTTCTGTAATTACCCTTTTCAGAGATAAATACTTGAAAATGAAGAATTTTACTCAGCTATTTTTTACTTAATATTTCACATCTCAAAATAAGATAATACTTTCTTATACTTTTTTCCCAGAAAATGAGAGCTAGGAAACAACTTCATTTCTTTTTTATTGTTTCTTTATTTTGGTTCATGACTAGGCCTCTTTTTTTTCTTTAACATACATAAATTATATTATTCAAAAATCCTGTATCTGTGGATAAGGTGGCTTCAGAGCTTTATAACCTGACAAGAAATTATTGAAGTACGTTGTATTTTGTATGTAAACGGTGTGTTTACTGTGTTAGCACACAGTATATTTAGCATTAAACTAACAGAATTCTCACATACTTCTCTCTTTCATCATAAACCCACAAAAGAAAATATCCTCTCTTGCTTTTTACAAATAAACCACTCATTTTGACTTGATTATTTCTCAGTTGCAGTTTTCATTTTCAAAGTGTTTAGTGTACCTGTGTCTCACTTTGACCTGAAGTTAAATGATTTCATAAACAACAGATTTTTAAGAATTTCTTTCATTCTGTGCTCTTTTCCACACATTTCATCATGGCAGTGGGAAGCCAGCACTCCCCTGTGAGGGTTGTTAGATGTTTCAGAGCCTGGGGGCAGACATCTGGTGCACAAGAGGAGTACCAAGAACCTGAGTTATTGGAAGAGAACCAACTGCATCTTGAAATAGAAATCTGGTTCACTATATTTGATGCTGCCAGTCACACTAAATGATTTTGGAATATTACATTTTGAACAGGAATTGCGTTCATTTTACTGAATATTGTTGAGCTGCATTAATTCCTTTGTCTGTCCTGATTTTGTCATTATCTTGATGAATACTGAAAGTTATTTTGTACTGTTAATGCCTCTGGTGAACTGACATTACTTTTTAAATTTTCACTGAGCTCAACCAGTGTTTTTTCAATATTTGGGATGAAAACACTTTGAAAGCTGGTGGGAGCATCGTGTGCTATCTTGAAGAAGTTGAGATTCTTAGCTTGCAGATCCTAGGGAATATTATTGCCAGAAGTTTTCATGTGTTGAGCCATTAGCTATCTGGAGTACTGCTTTCATTTGGAATCTAATAAAGTAGATTCCTTAAAAAAAGAGAGAGAGAAAGACCCTTAAAAGTGTCCGTAGTCCTTAGAAATTTTAGCTGATCCTTTGTGATGTCTTCATTGCAGTTTTCTGAATTTGAAAATTGTGTCTAAGTAGAGTTTAATGATTTTTAACCAAGAATCCAATGCAGCCTAATATTTATGATGCCCATTCCAGAGTTTTTGCCTTGTCCTTTTGCTCTGTCCTCTAGTTTTATGCTCTGGGGCTAGACACTTAAATTCTGTCTGTTTCCTCTTTAGTAAATGGTAATGTGAATGTTCTTCTTACAATTGCCGGAGATAATCGGTGATACTAGATTTTTTTTTTTTTTTCTTCCCTTAAGAAATACTGGGAGATTTAGGTTCAAATGCATCTCAAAGCTTCATTTTCAATTTCTGTATCAGTAAAATGGAAGATTGAAGCATACTCATCCTACAAAAAAAAAAAGAAAGCTTTAGCCTCAGGATAATGTAATGAAAGTTACTCTTATATCGCTTTTTCTGTATTGTTATTAATGAGCTAGACAAAGAGTTCAGAAAAGAAATGTAATAGAAATTTCAGGTTCTTATACTCTATTGAATTTTACTCTACCACCTATACATTGAGATTCTTCAGAAGCACTGGTAGGGATGCTGGTAGTTAGCCTTTTGATCAAAGTTGTGCAGGAAACTTGGCTGAACCTCAGGACAGAATCTTCTGTGGATGAGCACTCTTTTTCTAAGCAAAATTATGCTTTTTTTGTGCCCCCAAACACTTGAGCTTATCACTGTGGCCTGAGCAATATATTGTTTTAACTAAGTTAATAATAATTAGGGTTTTAATTAGAGAAAGTAGTAGGTATCTTAGGTTTACCTTAGTCCTAGCAAGAGAGCAGTTGATATAAATAAGCCTGACCCTTTGTTACCATGTGATTAATGCACTTGAAGGATGAGAAAATATTTCATGGGTGATAGAACTAATGGTCAGATGTTGAATTTGGTTGACTATAATCATAGAGTTTATTGTTCTTATAGCCATGTGGACAAACATTTGGATTTTCTAGATGGCTTTAGTTTTATAGTTTTCACAAAGTAAATGTCTGGGACCAAAGGTCAGAATTATTAAATAAAATGGGGAAAACATTCTCTATCCTGACCCCATGAAATTACCAGATTATAAGAAAATGTATTAACTCCACATTTGAATTTGTTGCTTATAGACAGTCAAAACGTTTTTGCTATTTTAGAAAGTAATGACAGAGCCCATGTTTTACAAGAAAGAAGGTATAGTAATGAGTTTTGATTGTCTTTCAAACTACAGCTTTTTATTTTCCTTAAATGAAAGGGCTTTCTTTCAGCACCCTTAGTGTTACTGTGTTTCTGGCAGCATAGCTCCAGGCCATTTTAAATAATATATATCTCTAACAAGTTTGGAAAGTCACATAGCAGAAAGATATTTGACTTCTAAATTTTTCATTGTCAAAATGGGAGAGGCATTTTGTTTCACAAAGATATACTTACACATCAAGAGTTTTTCACAAGTAGAGTCTTGCCAGATGGTGTATATATTTTAATACTCATTTATTCAGCATCTTCCTATGTATCTCATGTTCACTGGGTGATTATACTACTCAGGAGAAGGTCAGACATCTGTGAGTTAGTGGATGCCTTAGAACCAGCAACAGCTCTGCTTGAGGAATCCCTTGTGATTAGTCAGTCAACAAATTACTGAATTACTGTTAACTGTCATACGGTGTGATAGGCATGGGAATGTCACTCTACCTTGAATCTGTTTACTTCTTCCCACCTTCACTACCCTCCTCATTCCAAGCCACCATCACATTTCCCCTGATCTACTGTTACATAGAGCATCTGAGTGGATTTCCCAGATTCTTTTCTTATCCTTTTCCAATCTAATCTCTATACTGCAACTAAAGTGATCATTCTAAAAACCAGCTAGAATCTTCACTGTACTAAGGACAAGCTCCAAGATCCTTATAGTTCCTATATGCTCTGGTTTCTCACCTCTCCTTGCTCATCCCATACTGCTCTGTTGTCAGATATATGAAAAATAAGTCTTATGAGATATAAATAAATGAGAAATAAATCTTATGTTATTTTCTAGCACTTTGATATTTTCCTTCACTACAACTATACCAGTTTGTAATTGTATATTTATTTGATTATCTGTCATTTTGGATGGTCTTTGAGTTCCATGATATTCTAGCACCTAAAAGAGTGTCTTACCCAAAAGCTCTGAAATATGTATGAGTGGGCAGCAGTGGAATGAGTACAGAAGACCTAGTCTCTGTCCTCAAATAGTCTGCAGTAAGGGTGAGAAACCATTTAAAAAGCAATTTAAGTACGTCTTTGTAATGTTACAGTGGTACAAGAGCAAGGCATAGGGAACATGTGATGGGTTGGGTAAAAGTAAGAGCACTGGCTTGGAACTAGACAGATCCAGAGTCATATTCTGCTTTATCTCAGTGGGACTTTTGGCAAGTTCCTAAACTTGCCTCAGGTGTGGGAGGAGAGTTAATAATTCCTACCTCACAGGTTTGTCAAAAGAATTAAATAAGATAATTAACATAAATTAATAATGGCTAATACTTATTAAACACTTACTATATAGTGGCGTTTTACTACATATTATAAATGTAATATATCCAGCACATATGTTATATATGATGGTTGTATGGTATCACCGACTTGATGGACACGAATTTCAGCAAGCTCTGGGAGTTGATGGACAGGAAAGCCTGGCATGCTGCAGTCCATGGGGTCTCAAAGAGTTGGACACTGCTGAGCTATTATTTACTGGACTGAACTATTATATACTGGGCATGTTCTTAGCATTTTAATTGTTTTCATTCAATCTCCAAAATAAGCCTGAATAATAGCCATAAATATTGCCTCTATTTTACCATTGAGGAAACTGAAGTCTGGAAAGGTTAAGGAATTTGCCAGAGGTTACTGACTTAAACCAATAACCTTAGAGCCAGAAATCAAACTTAGAGTCTAAATCTAGAACCTGTGCTCTGCAGCACTATACCATGCCTCCATATTTGTAAATTTTCTTTCTCACTATACATACAAACATATGTAGCAGGGATATTTAATTTGAATCTTAGAACAAGATGAAAGTGCTTAGACTTGTATATCTTATTTAGATTCTTTCATTCTCAGCTGTTCTTGTTTCTGTAATTACCCTTTTCAGAGATAAATACTTGAAAATGAAGAATTTTACTCAGCTATTTTTTACTTAATATTTCACATCTCAAAATAAGATAATACTTTCTTATACTTTTTTCCCAGAAAATGAGAGCTAGGAAACAACTTCATTTCTTTTTTATTGTTTCTTTATTTTGGTTCATGACTAGGCCTCTTTTTTTTCTTTAACATACATAAATTATATTATTCAAAAATCCTGTATCTGTGGATAAGGTGGCTTCAGAGCTTTATAACCTGACAAGAAATTATTGAAGTACGTTGTATTTTGTATGTAAACGGTGTGTTTACTGTGTTAGCACACAGTATATTTAGCATTAAACTAACAGAATTCTCACATACTTCTCTCTTTCATCATAAACCCACAAAAGAAAATATCCTCTCTTGCTTTTTACAAATAAACCACTCATTTTGACTTGATTATTTCTCAGTTGCAGTTTTCATTTTCAAAGTGTTTAGTGTACCTGTGTCTCACTTTGACCTGAAGTTAAATGATTTCATAAACAACAGATTTTTAAGAATTTCTTTCATTCTGTGCTCTTTTCCACACATTTCATCATGGCAGTGGGAAGCCAGCACTCCCCTGTGAGGGTTGTTAGATGTTTCAGAGCCTGGGGGCAGACATCTGGTGCACAAGAGGAGTACCAAGAACCTGAGTTATTGGAAGAGAACCAACTGCATCTTGAAATAGAAATCTGGTTCACTATATTTGATGCTGCCAGTCACACTAAATGATTTTGGAATATTACATTTTGAACAGGAATTGCGTTCATTTTACTGAATATTGTTGAGCTGCATTAATTCCTTTGTCTGTCCTGATTTTGTCATTATCTTGATGAATACTGAAAGTTATTTTGTACTGTTAATGCCTCTGGTGAACTGACATTACTTTTTAAATTTTCACTGAGCTCAACCAGTGTTTTTTCAATATTTGGGATGAAAACACTTTGAAAGCTGGTGGGAGCATCGTGTGCTATCTTGAAGAAGTTGAGATTCTTAGCTTGCAGATCCTAGGGAATATTATTGCCAGAAGTTTTCATGTGTTGAGCCATTAGCTATCTGGAGTACTGCTTTCATTTGGAATCTAATAAAGTAGATTCCTTAAAAAAAGAGAGAGAGAAAGACCCTTAAAAGTGTCCGTAGTCCTTAGAAATTTTAGCTGATCCTTTGTGATGTCTTCATTGCAGTTTTCTGAATTTGAAAATTGTGTCTAAGTAGAGTTTAATGATTTTTAACCAAGAATCCAATGCAGCCTAATATTTATGATGCCCATTCCAGAGTTTTTGCCTTGTCCTTTTGCTCTGTCCTCTAGTTTTATGCTCTGGGGCTAGACACTTAAATTCTGTCTGTTTCCTCTTTAGTAAATGGTAATGTGAATGTTCTTCTTACAATTGCCGGAGATAATCGGTGATACTAGATTTTTTTTTTTTTTTCTTCCCTTAAGAAATACTGGGAGATTTAGGTTCAAATGCATCTCAAAGCTTCATTTTCAATTTCTGTATCAGTAAAATGGAAGATTGAAGCATACTCATCCTACAAAAAAAAAAAGAAAGCTTTAGCCTCAGGATAATGTAATGAAAGTTACTCTTATATCGCTTTTTCTGTATTGTTATTAATGAGCTAGACAAAGAGTTCAGAAAAGAAATGTAATAGAAATTTCAGGTTCTTATACTCTATTGAATTTTACTCCTACTGTCACTTCTTAAGTGATATTGTAGACAGCAGAGTTTTTTGAAACTTTAAGAAAAGTGAATATGGCCTCACAGCTGCAGGCCTGTTCTTTTCACGTGTCACTGATCTTTTTCAACCACTTTAAAGCCACCAGAGTTGAGAGAATACCTAAATTTGATAATTTCAGGTCAGAATGACATTGGTGAGAGCTTTTGAGATTGTGTCCATGTACCAAGCACAACTCTTCCTGTGGAACATTTACTTTCTTATCTTTTTTGGTTATTTTGGTGCCTTCCTTTGAAGAAAATAGTGGTTGCTGAATAGCTCTTAAGTTATTTGTTTAAAAAAGGTGTTACCCAAGTGAAAAGTCTCCTATTATCCAATGAAATCGTTTTTTGTCACTTCTATCTCTAAGCTGTGTATAGAACTGGTCAAAAATGACCAGTGGTTGCTCTTTTTTAAACTACTAGTATTATATCTTAAAATGGTAATGACACTGTAAGTTTCATTAACATTTTGAATGCATCTCATGGCTAATTCCAACTTCTTTTTCTTTTTAAAATCATAGATATTTAAATCTCATTATTTTAATTATATCCAATTAAATGTGCTTGCATAATCAGTATATTTTGTTACATGCATTAGTAAAGAGAGCACTTTAAGATACTTAGCATACTGACTTTCATCATATATTAAATTTGCATGCCTTAAAATAGATTTTATATGGAAGTTTTAGATAATACATGTGATAGGTATATAAATCAGATGCCAGAGTCTTTATCTGTTAAATAGATGTTCTTTGAGAATTCTTATCCTCTTGGTTCTTAGTTTGGTTCATTTTAATTTCCTAAATTATTTTATAGTACTCTGTAGATAATCTGGATGCATTCTGATGAATGCATGCTAAATAAGATGTTAGCAAGAAAAAATTGCACATATATAAATATTTGGAAGTGTCGTTCCTCTGTAAAATCCTCCATAAAATCGTCATAAAAGGCCATACATTTGTTAAAGCACTATACAGTTAAATGATTGCCTTATCCACTATCAGGGCAAAAGTCAAAGGCCCTGTGATGGATCCAATTATGGGCCTGAGAGTCACTGGCTATGCCATGTATTAGTTTGATGACCTGGGCAAGTTACTAGACTCGTGTATGTGTTACATCCTCACCTGTACAATGATTATATTTATGCCTATTTATTGAGTAATTATAAGAATTAAACTGGATAGTGCCAAGTGGTAATTGTTCAATAAATATTAATTTATACTTTTATATCTCTAAATTTAGACACGGATGCAAGGATATTTAATTTTTAAATTTCTCTTCTGAAACATTTTGCGACAAGTTGGGCATGTCTCCAGTCCATGTGAAATTTCCATGGTACTCGTCTCTGAGAAGAGGTGGGGAAGCAGCTTTTTCTTTGGAGACTTTTATTTACCCTGCCACCTGTAAAGTGTGTTTCTCCTAGAAACACCTCTCCTAGCAGGATGGTAACTATTTCAAGAAGGAAAAAGGCGAGAGAAATTAGGGAAGGAGACGTAAATTCTTTTGAATTTTCTCGGCATGTTTATATGAGCAGAAGTTATGCAAATAAATACTTTCAAGCCTGGACTAAAACTAAGAAACACCACATTTGGCACATAGATGAAAACTATAAGCCCATAATAGAACTCCCAAGAGCTTTAATTAAAACCAATAGTCTGCCCTTTTTTATTGGAACAGACTAGTGATCTTGCATTTTATATCCATTTCATACTTAAAAAGCTGTTACAATAAGCTGTTTCAAACAATGACAGTGCTGTGTATAGTTGGGGATTGGTTGCATTTGTTAGCAGTAAATAAGAATAGCTGTTCTGTTTGATACACATAGATATTACCATGCCATTTTTTTCTAAGGTTAAATATTGATTTATAAGGTGGGAAATAAAATATCTCAGCATTGCTTAAAGCCAAATATGACTCTTGATATAGCATAAACAGGGATTTGTAAAGTGTAAATCACTGTATTTTAGAAATTGATGTTTTAGTGTAAAACATTTTAAACATTTTAGTGGCTCAAGTTTCTGTTATTATGGAGAATCTACAGATCTTACCTAGCTCCCTATTTTTTCTAAATTTATTTTATTGGAATATAGTTGATTTACAGTGTTGTGTTAGTTTCTGGTGTACAGCAAAGTGATTCAGTTATACATATATGATAATTTGCATTGCTCATCTGAAACTCCCAGTCCATCTCTCCCCCACCCGATTGGAAACCACAAGTCTGTTCTCTATGTCTGTGAATCTGTTTCTTTCATAGATAAGTTCATTTGTGTCTTGTTTTAGATTCCTTATGTAAGTGACATTATATGTATTTGTTTTTCTCTGACTTACTTCTTTTAGTATGATAATCTCTAGGTCCATCCATGTTGCTGCAGATGGCATTATTTCATTCTTTTTTATAGCTGCTGCTGCTGCTAAATCGCTTCAGTTGTGTCCGACTCTGTGCGACCCCATAGACGGCAGCCCATCAGGCTCCCCCATCCCTGGGATTCTCCAGGCAAGAACACTGGAGTAGGTTGCCGTTTCCTTCTCCAATGCATGAAAGTGAAAAGTGAAAGTGAAGTAGCTCAGTTGTGTCCGACTCTTAGCGACCCCATGGACTGCAGCCCACCAGGCTCTTCCGTCCATGGGATTTTCCAGGCAAGAGTACTGGAGTGGGGTGCCATTGCTGAGTAGTGTTCTATTGTGTGTGTGTGTGTG
>SJYT01015743.1:311362-322165 GCA_006410635.1 Cephalophus harveyi | reverse complement strand
AATAGCAAATGAAGCAACTGACAAACAACTAATCTCAAAAATATACAAGCAACTCCTGCAGCTCAATTCCAGAAAAATAAACGACCCAATCAAAAAACGGGCCAAAGAACTAAATAGACATTTCTCCAAAGAAGACATACAGATGGCTAACAAACACATGAAAAGATGCTCAACATCACTCATTATCAGAGAAATGCAAATCAAGACCACAATGAGGTACCATTTCACACCAGTCAGAATGGCTGCGATCCAAAAGTCTACAAGCAATAAATGCTGGAGAGGGTGTGGAGAAAAGGGAACCCTCTTACACTGTTGGTGGGAATGCAGACTAGTACAGCCACTATGGAGAACAGTGTGGAGATTCCTTAAAAAACCTGCAAATAGAACTCCCTTATGACCTTGTGTATGCTGGGCATACACACCAAGGAAACCAGAATTGAAGGAGACACATGTACCCCAATGTTCATCACAGCACTGTTTATAATAGCCAGGACATGGAAGCAACCTAGATGTCCATCAGCAGATGAATGGATAAGAAAGCTGTGGTATATATACACAATGGAGTATTACTCAGCCATCAAAAAGAATAGATTTGAATCAGTTCTAATGAGGTGGATGAAACTGGAGCCGATTGTACAGAGTGAAGTAAGCCAGAAAGAAAAACACCAATACAGTATGCTAACATATATATATGGAATTTAGAAAGATGGTAACGATAACCCTGTATGTGAGACAGCAAAAGAGACACAGATGTATAGAACCGTCTTTTGGACTCTGTGGGAGAGGGAGAAGGTGGGATGATTTGGGAGAATGGCATTGAAACATGTATACTACCATGTAAGAAACTAATTGCCAATCTAGGTTCGATGCAGGATACAGGATGCTTGGGGCTGGTGCACTGGGATGACCCAGAGAGATGATATGGGGAGGGAGGTGGGAGGAGGATACAGGATTGGGAACACATGTACACCCATAGCGGATTCATGTTGATGTATGACAAAACCAGTACAGTATTGTAAAGTAAACTTAAAAATAAAAAAGAAATTAGAGGCAAAGCCGACAGTAAAATTCACAACTTCTGACTCTGCCATATTTTCTTAGTATCATTGCTGCCTTTAAGTGCTCATGTTGGAAAAAGGTCAAGATATAGTGTGATTTTATAAGCCTGGTTTCTGATAGTTTTAAGAAGTGAATTGTTTCTACAAATACTTTGGACTCTAAGTTGAAGGAAATTAATTCTGTTAATGTAATTCAGATTTCTACCCTTCCCCCCTCTTCCTTGCCCTCTAAAATTAATCACCAGGAATAAGTCAGATTCCATGTTTGGGTCAGGATTAGCAAGGTTGTAACAGATAGTAGTAAAACAACTACTTCTTTGAAGGATTATTTCATTGTTAGGGACAGTAGTCTATTTAAGTTATGTCAGGCAAAAATATAGGTTTTAGAAAAACATGGAGAGATAATATGGAACCTAACAGCAAAAGCTGATATAGGCCTTTTGGGAGATGATAGTTGTCAGCGGCTTCTCTCTCCTCTTCTCTCTTCTCTTTGGCAGCTACTATGTCATCTCTCATTCTGTTTGTAAGTTTGCATCATTCTTCTGTTTCATCCTATAAACCAGCTTTTTTGATTGCTTGTCACTGTGCACATGGGGAAATAGAGCTGCTAATACATCCTTCTGTGACCCTATAATCCCAGTACTCATCACTGGCAGACCATGTTCAGTCTCTGTATCTCCTAGTTCACAAGTTTGAAAGAACAATCAGGATTGATCCTTAACCAATCTTTGGGTTTCATCCAACTGCTTCATCTTTGTTTTTATCTTCAGAGGCTGTAAGCTGGAGCCCATTCCCTAAGAAAAGGGCCTGGGTAGGGCAGGCAGATGGACTGATAGACCTACCGCACTACTGAGTATAGACCCTTAGTAGTCACTTTAGAACCTTCTTTTTACCACAGTCACCTGCCAGTTACTTCTGCAGATATTCCTGAGTGCTTCTGGGGGTATTTAGGAGTGAATAGTGGCGAGAATTTTTATTAGAGTCAAATCTGCTTTGATGCCATGATTGTCCTAGCTGATATATTTCATCTACCAGGAATTTTGAAGTTACCTAAATAGTACCTATATGCAAGTCAGGAAGCAACAGTTAGAACTGGACATGGAACAACAGACTGGTTCCAAGTAGGAAAAGGAGTATGTCAAGGCTGTATATTGTCACCCTGCTTATTTAACTTCTATGAAAAGTACATCATGAGAAACGCTGGACTGAAAGAAGCACAAGCTGGAATCAAGATTGCCGGGAGAAATATCAATAACCTCAGATATGCAGATGACAGCACCCTTATGGCAGAAAGTGAAGAAGAACTAAAAAGCCTCTTGATGAAAATGAAAGAGGAGAGTGAAAAAGTTGGCTTAAAGCTCAACATTCAGAAAACTAAGATCATGGCATCTGGTCCCATCACTTCATGGGAAATAGATGGGGAAACAATGGAAACAGTGTCAGACTTTATTTTTCTGGGCTCCAAAATCACTGCAGATGGTGATTGCAGTCATGAAATTAAAAGACGCTTATTCCTTGGAAGGAAAGTTATGACCAAGCTAGATAGCATATTCAAAAGCAGAGACATTACTTTGCCAACAAAGGTCCGTCTAGTCAAGGCTGTGTTTTTTCCTGTGGTCATGTATGGATGTGAGAGATGGACTGTGAAGAAAGCTGAGTGCCGAAGAATTGATGCTTTTGAACTGTGGTGTTGGAGAAGACTCTTGAGAGTCCCTTGGACTGCAAGGAGATCAACCCTGGGATTTCTTTGGAAGGAATGATTTACAGCTTTAGCTGTAAATCCAGTACTTTGGCCACCTCATGAGAAGAGTTGGCTCATTGGAAAAGACTCTGATGCTGGGAGGGATTGGGGGCAGGAGGAGAAGGGGACGACAGAGGATGAGATGGCTGGATGGCATCACCGAGTCGATGGGCATGAGCTTGGGTAGACTCCGGGAGCTGGTGATGGACAAGGAGGCCTGGCGTGCTGCCGTTCATGGGGTTGCAAAGAGTCAGACATGACTGAGTGACTGAACTGAACTGAACTAAACTGAAATAGTACTGTATAAACTGTCTTAGTTAATCAGGGAAGGCTCAGCTTCATTGCAGTCACTCAAGGACTAAGCCACATTTCTTTAATGCTTCTCTTGCTAAACAGTAGCATTGATTAGAATGGTTTGGTTTATTGAACATCTACAATATGTTAGACTTGCTTCATATTGTATTTGCCAGGTTTGCTAAGGTGTTTAATACCAATTTCATATATCTCTATCTCACGTTGCCTTAGAGCTACAGGTGAGCTGCAGCTCTGATTTATCTAGAGGTCAGCTAGGTGTCTTCTTATTCCAGAGCCTGGATTGAACAAACAGCTCCTGTCTGGAACATGCTGTTCGTGATGCAAAGGCAGAAATGCAGGAACCTGAGCAGAACCACACAATCTAATTTAAAGCTTCTGCTCAAATATGTATAGCTCATGTCACTTTGACTAATGTCTATTGGCCAATGCAAGTCATATGGCCATGACTAGAGTCATTGGAGCAGGGGTTATATACCTCCTACATGAAAAAGAGGCAGTAAATAATTATGGACAATGATAGTGTATAATCAAACACAAGCATCCGTCATCTCATTCAATTATAACAATACTCATAAGTGTGAATTTCATCACTGTTGTACAGTTTATTAATATAGCAGTTACATGTTGAGCACCTGCCATGTCTTGGATCCTGATCTCTGGGAACTCTCACTGTTCTATTATATTTTGACAGTATGGGTTTATTTTATGTAAAATGTTCTAACTCTTAGAGATATTCGCTCTTTGTTGTTAAACAGTGGATCTCAAACTTTTTTTTGGTCTCAGAACACCTTTACATTCTTTCCTTCTCCAGGGGATGTTCCCAACCCAGGGATCGAACCTGGGTCTCCCACATTGTAGGCAGACACTTTTACCGTCTGAGCCACCAGGGAAACCCTTAAAAAATTATTGAAAACCTCAAAAGAATTTTTGTCCATATGGATTATATCTCTCAGTATTTACCATATTGAAATTAAAACTGAGAAATTTAAAACCTATGTATTATTTAAAAACAATAAGCCATTGCATGTTAGCATAAGAAGCTCTAAATACCTATAACATAAAATATCTATATTTTGCAAAGTAGAAAAAACAGTGGCATCATTTTATACTTTTGCTAATCTCTTTAATGTCTGGCTAGATAGAAGACAGGAACATTCTTATATTGGCTTCTATGTTCACTTTCTTATGATATAATACTAATACATCATGTCACCTCTGGAAAGCAGTATACTTGTGAGAGAGTAAGAGTGCAAGAGACAAATAACATCTTGGTATTGCTCTTGAAATCATTTTGGCCTCACAGAGCCCCTGAAAGAGTCTTAGAGACCCTCAAAGATCCTTTAAGCACACTTTGAGAACTTCTGGGCTAAAGTGTATTTATGAAAACAAATACATGACATCCTTAGTTAGTATATTTTCATGGAGCATCACCCTTGTGTTATTCTATTTTATAAGTTACATAACTTTGTTAGGTAGACTTATTGTTAGAAGAATCCACAAATCTCAGTGACTTAACACATTGATTTCTTACTCATATCACAGTCCAGTTTAGGTCGGTAGTAGGGGCTCTGCCCCTCAACAGTCATTCAGGGACCTACGCCCCCTAGGACATCAGAGTCTTCTAGTGGATTCTATCTGGTCAGCAGACAAAGGAAGAGCCTAGAGAATCACGTATATGAGGTCATGTTCCTCTTGCCAGAATTCATGTACAACCCATAACGGTATTGGAAGCTGAAGAGTATATCTGGTTCTCTGTCCAGAAGAAAAGGAAGCAGCATGGTTTGACCAAGACATACTGTCCTCTACCAGAATAAGCAACGAAGTTCTACTAAACAAGTTAAAAGAAAACTTGATTATTTATTGTTAACATTTTTGCCCTATGAAAATTAAGTGGTATGTAGTGCAAAGCAGTATTGCCTCATGCTTTGAGAAAAGTTGTAGAGACATGAAATCTAAAATTAATTTTTAAATATTTAAAACTATTTATTTTGAAATAATTTCAAATGTAAAGCAAAGTTGTACAAAGAACTGCGTATTATACCCTTTACCCAGAATCACCAGTTATCAATATTCTGCCACATTTGCTTTAACTTTTTTCTTTTGTGTATATACATAAAAATAGGAGCATATGTGTACATACACAAATTCCCCCCAAATTATTTGAGAGTAAAGAGTCTGCAATGCAGGAGACCTAGATGCAATCCCTGGGTTGGAAAGATCCCCTGGAGAAAGGAATATGTGGGCTCTGGTTGGTAGGTCATTTAGCATGTTTCATCAGTTTTGCTACAATTATTCTTTTAGGAGACGAACCCAACATTCTCTGGCCCAATCAGAGCCTTGTTTAGAATACTGGCCTAGGAGCAACTTTTCCATCTAGCACCCATGACGTGACCATGAGGATAAAGTTGATCCAGGTGACAAGAAGGGTGAAATAGAAGTTGGTTCATTGATAACTGTTTTGAGCTGTTAAATCAGCCTTGAAGCCTACCCTATATTTGTGGTTTCCAATTATGTGAGCTATTAAATTCCATTTATTAAGTGAGCTAGCTTGGGTTGGTATTCTGTTAACTTTTGACATAAAGAATACCAAGTGATATTCCCAGTAACAAATAGTAATGACTGTGTTGCTTTAAATTTAAAAAATGGTAAGAAAGATGTATGTATAAAACTTTCTCAATGCCTGACAAAAAGAAATGAGTATTAGGGGTTTTTTATTGTTGTTATTTATGTGTTTTCTCACCAGCTTGGTGATGGAACCCTGGCATAGACTACTAAGGAAGGTTAATGTATCATACTCCACAATGCATATCCCAAGTTCCAGAGAATACATGGGTTTATTTTAGTAGTTAAGTTGTTAACAGTCATGGAGAGGGGCTTTAGATTCATTTGGACTCATTTCAGTTAACGAAACCAACTTGAGAGAATTAAAATATAGTAGTGGAGGTGTCAAATGTCAGGTATGTGGGTGTCATGTGAAGTCCAAGAGCAGTAAGGATCTTGGCATGGCACCCAACACTAAAAACCTTAAGCACTCGCTGTCTTTTTCATCTTGGCTTTTCCTGTGTTTCTGCTTCATTTCCAGTCTAACCAGGCAATTTCAAATACATAGAGAATATGATTGTGTTAGTTTGAGTCAAGCATTCTCTCCTGTTCAGTTCAGTTGTGCTCATTGGTGTAAAAATGGTTTTGGAAGACCTATCCCTGAGGGCATTGAGAAGATTTCAGGGGCTGATTCAGAAAGAGATTGCAGAGTTGGCTTCTGAAGAAACATGTATATATGCTACAGCCAGTGGAAAATGGCCCTGTGATGCCTTTCTGCTTCCCTCTCAGGACTCCTACCCCTCATTATTAGCTTGTATTTCTCTAATTTGAATTCTTGCTAAGATGCTGACTAATAAGACTTTAGGATATGAGTTGTAATCCTTTCCAGGAATTTTTTTTTTTTTTTTTTTTTTTTTTTACTGAATACTGTTTTACATCAACAGCATCAACAACCTGGGAGTTTGTTAGATCTACAGATTCCTGGGTTCCACTCCTGAAATACTGAAATAGAAGCTGGGGGCACAACCCAGCAATCCTCCAGGGGATGCTTGAGGCACTTAAAGTTTGAAAAGCACTGCCCTCCAAAAGCTGGCCACAACCTGGGGTCTGTCTTACTCCCAGCGTCTCCTCCTAGCTGGGCACAGTGATGCTGCTTGCATATAGAATCATGGTGAACATTTGCTTATTGCTGCAAAAGAGAAACCTAGTCTCTGGCCCCTGAAGAGTAAAACAGACTCCTATAGCACAAAGGTTACTGTCTCCAGTTCTGCAGCCTCCATCTCTTCAGGTTATCCCCAAGAGACCTCCATGTGGCGGCATTTTTTGGACATTTTTCTGCCTGTGCACATGAAGCATGAGTATCTCCTTTTCTTCCTCCACCTCCCAACTCTCCCTCCTTTCTACTCCTGCTGTTTTCCTCTTTTCTTCTTCTTTTTTCTTTCTTTCCCTCCATCTCTGTTTCCTCTTCTTCTTCCTCATCCTTCCTCTTTCCCTTCTTTTACTTCTCTTTGCCTCTTTTCTCTCCATCTTTCTTTACTCTTGTTCTTTGCCTTCTACTTCTTTTTTTCTTTTCATGTTTCTTTCTCATTTTCTTCCTTCTTCCTGGTCCTCATTCTCCTCCTGTTCTTCCTCTTCCTCCTCTCACTTCTACTCCTAATGGGGTTAAACTTACTCAAGAAGAGAAGGCTAGTGCCTGAAAGCCATAGAAGGTGATAAATGCCATTTCTATAGTTCTAACACCCAGGGCACCTTGAGGATTATCTGGGGCCTGGGCCTGCCTATTTTGCACATGTTCTTCAAGACCTAAACTTTATGCCCTTCAATTATCAGCTCCCTCAGCCTCCTAGCCTACTCCCCGACCCCGAATCTAGGAATGAGCTCCCACTGTCCAGTTATGCCAAATATTTACCTCTAGGGTGGAGGTAGGGTGTTGAGAAGCTCTGGTGTTTAGAGTTTGCTAATCTCTGGATGCTGGAAAAGATTGAGGGCAGGAGGAGAAGGGGACAGCAGAGAATGAAATGGTTGGATGGCATCATTGACTCGATGGACATGAGTCTGAGCAAACTCTGAGGGTTAGTGAAGGAAGGGGAAGCCTGGTGTGCTGCAGTCCATGTGGTCACAAAGAGTCAGACACGACTGAGTGACTGAACAACCACAAAATCTCTGTAGTACAAATATACTCCTACTGTGACCACTTTCAAGCTACCAAGTTGACATCACTGAATGCAGAGCTGGGAAAGAAGCTTACAGGAGCCTCTCACAAACCAGTCAAACCTGTTGCAGCACACACTGAGGAGGGCCTTGCTAGCCATGATCCATATACAGTACAGCTCATTCCCTCATCACTATAGAGGTTTGGGAGTTAACCATTAATGAATGAATTACTGTAAGTTGAACCATCAGTTGTTTGTTTACTCTTTAACATTCATTTTTTGGGACAGCCATTGGAATAATTAAAGACAGCACAGTATATAATAATTGCCACAACACTGCCTTTTAGTTTAATTAAATAAAATCAACTCTAAATACTTTCAAAATTGCAGCCCTTTCAATGATTTGTCAAACCCTTTTACTTATGAGTCTGAGCTGTTTCATGATACCATTATAAATTATAGTACCTTTTGAGTTATATGTAACGTTTGTTTATGTAACAAAGTTTGAATTAATATTCAGTTAAAATGTAGAATATCATTCAGTTGCTTTGTCTTCTGTATTTGCATTCTACAGCATTTTTGGTGGATTTTTGTTATTTTTAAGTAGTTTCACATTGTGTTTTAGGATATATTTCTTCCTGTAACACTTGTATACAGATGGAAATGTTGGGAATCTAGTTTAAGGCTGATTTTTTTTTTTTTTTTTTAAATTCTGTTATGTGATTGATCTGGTCAGTGAACAAGAAATTCTTCGAGGCCATCCATCACTCCAGGCAGGAGCTGAGCTAAACCTTCTAACTCACTGCTTTCAGTCAGTCATGCAAGATTCAGGTTATAAATATTGAATATGCAAACAACTGTTTAAATTAACTGTCCTATCTATTTTATGCAATTTTAGTAGAAAAGCAAGCTGATACATTGTTTAGTGGTAAGAAGTGGAAGATGGTGAATACAGTATTATCTTTCCATACGTCATTGAGTTAATCCTGTTGGCAAATATTGAAAATAGTTAGATCAAATTAATTCTTGTTCCCTTAAGTTAAATTAGAAGTAAGGCAACTGAGCATGTAATTTATGTAGCTTTTTTGGTTTTTATATTCAAACAGTAGTAAGACTGTTAGTAATTGTAAATGTAGCCATCTGTCATAAATATAGTAGCCAATTGTTAAATGCTTAGTTCTGTGAATTTTGTTCTCTTTGCAATAACAAAAATAGCTTAATATTTGGAAAATATTTGGGCAATAAGGGAAGTAGCATCTGCTTTGCCCTGCCTTTCCTGGTAAGCATCTAGAATATTGAATTTGTGCAGGTGTTTGTTCTTCTGCTACTTGGAGTTGTAACAAGTGTGCATACTTTCACTGGTGTTGATAAATGCAACAGATAAAATGCCAGCCATTTGTAATAAATCTAGAAGCCTTTTTGTATGTAATGAAATTAGGTAAACTTCCAAAATTTCTCTCTGTGTCTTTCTTAAGTTTATTCTTCAAATTATGTTATGCTGGCAACATTCTTTCAAATAGATGACATGTACCTAAACCCACATTAATAACACAGGTGAACTGCTTACCAAAGAGGAGTATTTATCTCCCTTTAAAGGCACACGAGGGTGTTCAGCAGCTTATGTCTCTTAGTTGTTGGATTGCAACCTAACAGAAAAGCTGGTCAAGATTTTATGTTATGTTCTCTGCCACACTGTGGTTGTTGCTTACCCGTATCCATCCATCTCTCTCTTTCTTTAATAGAATTTTGATCAGGATAGCCATGACCCTAGCTAAGTAGACTCACCTTCCTAGACTCCCTTTTAGCTAAAGCTGACCACATTATGGCTAATAATCAGTGGAATTTACTGATTTTACCAGTAGAATTTATCAGTATTTACAGAATTTACCAGTAGAATTTACTTGGTAGCATTTTAAAAGGTACAGGCTTAGCTAACTTGCATCTTTGGCACTTTGATTTTTCCTTGTTTTCTGCCTAAAATATAAATTCAACACATGAAAGTACAACAGCTTTCTTAGGAGAATGAATGTAAAAACTATATACTGAAGATGGCACAGTGGAAAAATGGAGAAGATACCTGGGTCTCTGATGGCTTTGTTGAGCCACTAACCTTCCTGAATTGTCTATCCTTAGACTTGAAAGGGTAAATAATCCTCATTCTTGTTTAAGCCTCTATTTTTCAAGGTTACTTATAGTCTAACACATTTCTAACTGATATACTTCTCTTTCTAAGTTTTCTAAGTCAGAATGAAATTATGCATTGTTCTCTTAATAAACTTAATACTTGGGAATTATAGAAATAACTTTTATGTATATCCTCTTGTTAGTATTAGTCACTCAGTCATGTCCGATTCTTTGTGATCCCATGGACTATAGCCCGCCAGGCTCCTCTGTCCTTGGAATTCTGCAGGCAAGAATACTGGAGTGGATAGACATTCCCTAATCTTCCCACCCAGGGACTGAACCCAGGTCTTCTGCATTGTAGGCAGATTCTTTACCATCTGAGCCACCAAGGGAGCCCATATCTTTGTGAGGAAGTAAATCAAACTAGAAGTGCCGTATTAATAAGCTTTGTTATTGATAAATGTAACAATGGTATTAATAATTTTTGTAATAAAAATCACAATTGCAGGAAAAAGGTCAGATCATTTTCTTAATCTCATCCATCAAATCATATTTCCCTTAGTCTCTGATCAATGTCACGAACCTCATTCCATAGTTCTTCAGGCACTCTATCTATCAGATCTAGGCCCTTAAATCTATTCCTCACTTCCACTGTATAATCATAAGGGATTTGATTTAGGTCATACCTGAATGGTCTAGTGGTTTTCCCTACTTTCTTCAATTTGAGTCTGAATTTGGCAATAAGGAGTTCATGATCTGAGCCACAGTCAGCTCCTGGTCTTGTTTTTGTTGACTGTATAGAGCTTCTCCATCTTTGGCTGCATAGAATATAATCAATCTGATTTCGGTGTTGACCATCTGGTGATGTCCA
>SJYT01015743.1:226677-311296 GCA_006410635.1 Cephalophus harveyi | reverse complement strand
GTTTTTGTTGACTGTATAGAGCTTCTCCATCTTTGGCTGCATAGAATATAATCAATCTGATTTCGGTGTTGACCATCTGGTGATGTCCACGTGTAGAGTCTTCTCTTGTGTTGTTGGAAGAGGGTGTTTGCTATGACCAGTGCATTTTCTTGGCAAAACTCTATTAGTCTTTGCCCTGCTTCATTCCGCATTCCAAGGCCAAATTTGCCTGTTACTCCAGGTGTTTCTTGACTTCCTACTTTAGCATTCCAGTCCCCTATAATGAAAAGGACATCTTTTTTGGGTGTTAGTTCTAAAAGATCTTGTAGGTCTTCATAAAACCGTTCAACTTCAGTTTCTTCAGCATTACTGGTTGGGGCATAGACTTGGATAACTGTGATATTGAATGGTTTTCCTTGGAGACGAACAGAGATCATTCTGTCGTTTTTGAGATTGCATCCAAGTACTGCATTTCGGACTCTTTTGTTGACCATGATGGCTACTCCATTTCTTCTGAGGGATTCCTGCCCACAGTAGTAGATAGAATGGTCATCTGAGTTAAATTCACCCATTCCAGTCCATTTGAGTTCGCTGATTCCTAGAATGTCGACGTTCACCCTTGTCATCTCCTGTTTGACCACTTCCAATTTGCCTTGATTCATGGACCTGACATTCCAGGTTCCTATGCAATATTGCTCTTTACAGCACCTAAGGCTGTAAAGGTTTTGCTCCTCAAAACCTGTGGTGAATGGGCCAACAACAGGAGATTTTCAAAAGTTCAGTATCTCAGGTCCCATACCAAATCTACTAAATCTGAATTTTTCTTTAAAAGATCTCCAGCAGCTTTTCATTCACTTCAGGGTTTGAGAAGCACATTCCATGAAACCACCACTCAGAACCGTGGAGAAGGAGAGAATACTCTTTTTTACTCTAAATGAAGTTTTCACCTATTGCAATCAAATCCAGATTTTCCCCTCAACCCTGGAAACATGCTTATCGCTACTCTTTCATAAAGAAGGTCTCCACTTTGCAGTCTCTAGAAAGGAAGGACTGGCCTTTCCAATTTGTGTCTTCTTCTAGGCATCAAATTAGTTATCATTATTTGGTGACTCACTGGGCACTTGGCTCAGTCTTGGAAGATTATCAGTACTGTTAATTGTTTCCATAGACACATTTGAACATTTACATATAATACTGATATGACAAAATTTGCCCTGCATCTCTTGAAAAACCTGCATGCAGTTCAGGAAGCAACGGTTAGAACTGGACATAGAACAACAGACTGGTTCCAAATAGGAAAAAGGAGTACATCAAGGCTGTATATTGTAACCCTGCTTATTTAACTTCTATGCAGAGTACATCATGAGAAACACTGGGCTGGATGAAACACAAGCTGGAATCAAGATTGCTTGGGAGAAATATCAATAACCTCAGATATGCAGATGACACCACTCTTATGGCAGAAAATGAAGATGAACTAAAGAGCTTCTTGATGAAATTGAAGGAGGAGAGTGAAAAAGTTGGCTTAAAGCTCAACATTCAGAAAACTAAGATCATGGCATCTGGTCCTGTCACTTCATGGCAAATAAATGGGGAAACAGTGGAAACAGTGGCTGATTTTATTTGGGGGGGTTTCAAAATCACTGCTGATGGTGATTGCAGCCATGAAATTAAAAGACATTTACTCCTTGGGAGAAAAGTTATGGTCAACCTAGATAGCATATTAAAAAGCAGAGACATTGCTTTGTCAACAAGGGTCCATCTAGTCAATGCTATGGTTTTTCCAGTGGTCATGTATGGATGCGAGAGTTGGACTATAAAGAAAGCTGAGCACCGAAGAGTTGATGCTTTTGAACTGTGGTGTTGGAGAAGAGTCTTGTGAGTCCCTTGGACTGCAAGGAGATCCAACCAGTCCATCCTGAAGATCAGTCCTGGGTGTTCACTGGAATGACTGATGTTGAAGTTGAAAGTCCAATACTTTGGCTACCTGATACAAAGAGGTGACTCATTTGAAAAGACCCTGATGCTGGGAAGGACTGAGGGCAGGAGGAGAAGGGGATGCCAGAGGATGAGATGGTTGGATGGCATCACTGACTCAATGGACTTGAGTTTGAGTGAACTCGGGGAGTTGGGTATGGACAGGGAGGCCTGGCATGCTGCAGTTCATGGGGTCATAAAGAGTTGGACATGACTAAGTGACTGAACTGAATTGAACCCTATGTCTCATTATTGTCTACACATTGATGATCTGAAAAATGATTGACCTCACATTCCCACTCAACCTAAGCCACATAAATATTATTTAATCATTTCAAGCAGACATTCTTGTCTCCCCAATTATTTTGATGTGTCTTTGATGTGTTTTGATGGCAGGGACAATGTGCATGATTTCTTTTGAGTTTTCATAGAGCTAAGCAGAGGACGTGACATGTTGTAACTTTCAGTTAACGGCTTCTTTGATGACTGAGAATTTTCAAGGCTGCAGAATTAATACTTTGAATTCTAATTCTTACTGAATATGATACAGAACCCAATATTATCATTATTATCCTGAAATGTGCATTTTCATCACACATTTTAGTGACCGCTTTGTATCACATTTTAGTGCAGAATGCTTAGTGTAATGAAAATGGCAATGGACCAGAAGTTCTGTTTTCCTAAATAGACATGTACTAGGTATGTGCTTTGAATCCAGTTACTGACCCTCATTCATTCTGTTTCCTTAAAGAGAATAATGCCAACCTTATGGGGTTTTATAGCATTTAATAGGATAAAATATATGCAAAACCTTTAAAAATTAATACAAATCTGAACATTTCTCTATTTAATCCATTACTCTAAATTATGATTCTTGATATTGAAATTTAAATCATTGTTCTAATAAGTATGGTGGCATTGAGTACTAGTTTCAAAAGTAAATAACAACCAAAAAGTTTTAAGTTTGGGATTAGGCTATGACTATGTAGTCACTTGTACTTTCTAACCCCCAAGTGAACCACAGAAATTTCAAAATTAACAAGGGAGTAGTGCAATGACTCAGATGACTAGGAAAGATTAAAATTCTTTTAAAAAGCAGATGTAGGGTATGAGCCTTTCTTTGTTTGTTCTGTTAAGAAAAAGATGTATTGCTTGAGATTGGGAATGATGACGAGGCAATGCTTATTTTCAGTTAGCTATAGGCTACTGGACTTTCCCAAGAAAATAAAAATAATGCACTTAAGAGTTTTAGGAATTGGACAGTGGAAACAAGCAGCAAAAGGAAAGAAAAAGCAGTGTAGTGAATTTTTATGTCCTGTCAAGATTCATATGTCAAAATCCTAGCTCTTAATGTGATGTTATTAGGAAGTGAGGAGAGGTGATTGGGTCATCAAGGTGAGGAGCGGAGCCCCCATAAATGGGGTTAGAGCCCTTAGCAAAGAGACCCAAGAGAATTCCCTCACCCTTTATGCCCTGTGAGGACACAGCAAAAAGATAACTGTCTATAAATCAAGAAGACCCTCACCAGACATGGAATCTGCCAGCATCCTGATCTTGGATTTTCTAGCCTCTGAACTGTGAGAAATAAATTTTTAGCATTTATAAGCTACCCAGTCTGTGTTATTCTGTTTCAGCAGCCAGAACAGGAGAAGGAAGCATGGAAGAATGGAATAGAGGAAGAAAGAAAAGAACCAGTGAGGACCAGGTGTGAGTGACAGGCTTCAATGCATGTAACTTTCAAGTGTTATAATGATATATAGTCAAACAACTTGTTGTTTTGGTCAACATACAACAAGATATACTTTAATCTCTATTTCAAAAGCTTTCTTTGAAAAGATCTGTATTTCCCAAAGATGTCCACATCATACCTGCTCATCTGCCATGTGAACTTGCTGCTCCGTGAAGACACAGAATCTGTTTCTCAAGCCTCCCTGAACCTGGCCCAATGCCATGCATGACTACTTTAAGCAACAGAATAATGATGCTGTGCAACAGAATTGATGCTGTGCTCATTTCCACAAAATCCCTTAATACACCTTGCAGCTCTGCTTTCTGTCTCTAGGAAGACAGCAACCATTTAAGAAGTGTACCACCCTCAGATCACCATAACTGGGAAAAGCCAGAGGTCTGAGGCTTCAGATGAATGAGTAAAGAAGCTGTCTTGAGAGTAAATCCTCCATCCCCAGACACCACAGCTGGGGATCAGGAACAAATTTGCCAGACGAGTGCTTATAAAATTCTTCAGTCATAGAACTGTGAGCAGAACAAATCTTTGTTTTAAGTCACTGAGATTTAGGGTAGTTTTACAGATAGCAAAAAAATAACAAGATATAAAACAAACATATCTTAAAATATACAACAAATTTCTACAAATTAGTAAGAAAAAGACAGATAACCCCAAATTTAAAATGTGAAGACAATTTAAACAGGCACTTTTATAAAAGAGGATATCCAACTGGCTGGTAAACATATGAAAAGATGCTCAATAATTAGGCATCAAGAAATGTAAGTTAAAATCATGAAAAGATATCACTACATACCTGCCAGAAGGGCTACAGTTTAAAAGTCTGACAATACCAGCATTGAGAAAGGATGTGGACCAACTAGACAGACACACTGAACGCAGGAATATAAAGTGGTACAACCACTTAAGAACAACGTTTGTCTGTCACTTCTGAAATAAACCTCAATATGCTCTGCATGCATGTTAAGTTGCTTCAGTGATGTCTGATTCTGTGTGATGCTATGGACTGTAGCCCACCAGCCTCCTCTGTCCACAGGGTTCTTCAAGCAAAGATACTGAAGTAGGTTACCATTCCCTCCTCCAGGGGATCTTGCTGACTAAGGTATCAAACACATGTCTCTTATGTTTCCTGCATTGGCAAGCAGGTTCTTTCCACCAGAGCCACCTGGGAAGCCCTATGATTCTACAATTCTTCTGAATACACCTAAAAACTGTAGTTTTATATCCACCAAAAGACATGAACAAAAATATCCACTGCATCTTTAATCATAATCACCAGAAATTGAAAACATCACAAACACATCAACAATAAAATGAATAAAGGATTATGGTATGATATTCACACACTAAAATAGTACACAGCAGTAAAATCACACAAACATATACACATTAATATTATATCATATCCTATAACTTTACATTTGCATTATCATATAGTATATATTGATATATATGCACAGATGAATCTCAGTATTGAAAGAAAGAAATCAGATTGAAAAAATATATAGACTGAATGGTTTTCACTCATATGAATTTCAAAAACAAGGGAAACTCTTCTGCAGTAATAAAGCCCAGAAGAGTGCCATTGATGGGTACACCCAAGAGGAGGAATAAAGTAGTCCATTAGTTCCCTCCTTTCAGGTCGTGGGGTTTGAACTGGGCTAATCCCACCCTTGGGCTTCCCCTGTGGCTCAGTGGTAAAGAATCTGCTTGCCAATATAGAAGATGTGGATTTGACCCTTGGGTCAGGAAGATCCCCTGGAGAATGAAATGACAACCCACTCCTGTATTCTTGCCTGGGAAATCCCATAGACAGAGGAGCCTGGGGGTTATAATCACTGGGGTCTTAAAGAGTTGGCATGATCTATTCAACAACAATCCCACCCTTAGTCCAAGGGATTCAGTTCAGTTTAGTTCAGTCGCTCAGTCGTGTCTGACTCTTTGCAACCCCATGAATCACAGCATGCCAGGCCTCCCTGTTCATCACCAACTCCCAGAGTTCACTCAAACTCATGTCCATCCAGTCGGTGATGCCATCCAGCCATCTCATCCTCTGTCGTACCCTTCTACTCCTGCCCCCAATTCCTCCCAACATCAGAGTCTTTTCCAGTGAGTCAACTCTTCACATGAGGTGGCCAAAATATTATAGTTTCAGCTTTAGCATCAGTCCTTCCAAAGAACACCCAGGGTTGATCTCCTTTAGAATGGATTGGTTGGATCTTCTTGCAGTCCAAGGAACTCTCAAGAGTCTTCTCCAACACCACAGTTCAAAAGCATCAATTCTTCGGCGCTCAGCCTTCTTCACAGTCCAATTCTCATAGCCATACTTGGCCACTGGAAAAACCAGAGCTCTGACTAGACGGACCTTTGTTGGCAAAGTAATGTCTCTGCTTTTGAATATGCTATCTAGGTTGGTCATAACTTTCCTTCCAAGGAGTAAGTATCTGTTAATTTCATGGCTGCAATCCTTGGCACCTATTAAATAAACTAATTCAACAATCTTTATTGAATAGGGAAGTTCCCTACTTTCATAGGTCTTACATTCTAAAGTGGCATGTGACCCATCACTCTTGATATTTACCTGAGATCTCATTCTAGGTATTTTTTCTAGAACTGTTAGGAAAGAGGTGTGCTGTTTTCCACTGAGACCCTGTGATTTTAGGATACAAGTCTTGAACTGCTGTGAGCCACACTCATGATATAAGGAAACAGGCTAGCTGAAAATTAAGTCAGCATAGAAGAAAATAAAAAGGGGGCATGAATCTACTGAAACCCCAAATCAAGCCCTATTTCCAGCCACACTAGAAGCTGGCATAACCCTGGACCTTTTGGTTATGTGAAGCAATCAAGTCCCAGTTTGAGGTAAGTATTTTTTCAGTTTGCAAACAAGAATTTTGGCTAATTCTGTGCCTAATAGTAGAAGCACCTTGAAAGGAAACATCTTAGAAATATTTTAGAAATTAGTTGGCAAAGAAGCCACACTAGATTCAAAAGTTTAAGTCCACCATTATATCATATAACTAGGAATGAGAAAAACAAGCCACAGACACTGAGTTTTTTATTGCACTAGTCAGCTCAAATCAAATCCCCTTCAAGTCTTTCATGCTATTTTTTGAAGATCATCATACTCCCTCTCAGTCTCTAACTTTTTTTTTTAATATTTGAATACATTCATTTTCCTCTTTAAATTATTGAATGGGTTTGATTTACCCACAGAAACCTCAATTCTTTCTGGGAATGTGAGTTTATCCTCTTTTCATTCTATGATACCTGGAGAAGAAAATCAAAACACATCTCTGAAGCACAATTTAGCATTCTTTCTGGCCTTATTCTAGCTTTGCAGCATAAGGAGTGTTTCATTCAACACTTGTATTATTTCTTCTTATATCTTCTGATTTCCTTATGGTAGGAGAGAGGACTTGGACAAATCTTTATCTTTTTGTTCCAGAAGACTGGAAGGCCAAAGAAGCCTCCTTTCTATTTAGCTATCTGTTGCTGAGTGAACCCTAAAAGAGAAAAGGAAGTATTGGGAAGGAGATTCTGCCGAAGGATTTTGAGGTCAAACTAGACACAATGGTAGTTAAGGGATACAGTATCAAATATCTTCATATTCCACAAAATCACTAGTTCAACCAAACTTGGCAATGTTATTAAATGTACTTGTATAAGATGTTTTCTGATTTTATTAACACATTGTGGTAGGCATTAGGACTGTTGACAATTTGGGGCAATGGTTGAAGCGCACTATCCTACTATCAGCCTCCGATGTGGCCAGATGACTTGCTTTTACCAATGAAATATGAATGGAAGTGATTTCCACTAAGGCAGAAGCTCTAAGGGGATAGCAGATCTTGGCCACATCATGATTTCCCTCTGCCACAGAGCCTGGCAAAATTATAGATATTAGATATTTTGTCCACCTAACCTACCAGAGAAGTATGATAACAACATGGAAAGAGCATTCCTAGAAAGTCCACAGTCATCAGAATGAAAAAATAAACTTGTAGTTTTACACCACTTGAATTTTGTGGTTGTTATATAAGTCCAGATTCTTCAAAGAAACAAAGCCAATAGGATGTATATGAAGAGACTTATTTTAAGGAATGGGCTCATGAAGCTGTGGAATCTGGTAAGTACAAAATCTGAAGGGCAGGCTGGCAGGTTGGAGATCCCGGTAAGAGTTGATATTAGATTCTTGGGTCTAAATCCACAGGGCAGGCTAGCAGGGTGGAAACTCAGGCACGATTTCAATTCAAGTGGTGAAGTAGAATTCCATCTTCCCCAAGAACCTTCAGTTTTGCTCTTAAGGCCTTCAATTGATTGGATGAGATCTGCCACAGGATGGAGGATAATATGCTTTACTTTATGAGTAAACTGTTGCTAATACTACTTTATGAGTCAACTGTTGCTAATACTACTTTATGAGTCAACTGTTGCTAATACTACTTACATCTACAAAGTACCTTCAAAGCAACATCTGGAGTAGTGTTTGATAAAACAGCTTGGCACCATAACCTGCTAAGTTGACGTGTAAGATGAACTATATAGTTGTTTCTACTGTACTGTAATTCAGCTCAAACTGACTGAAAAAGCATTTGTTATAGAACTCTTAGAAATTACAAAACAATATCTAAAAATAACAATTACTTTTATTTTATTATAAAGATCTGATATAAACATTTCACTGTACTTTCTTTCAATCATTTTCTTATACAACAAAATTTTTTCCTCTACATTTAAAAAATTAGTAGAAAGCATTTTATAGTGCATTAATGAATCCTTTGGTACCTAGTTTATATGAATAGAAAGCAATCCAGTGTTATATGACCTTTGCTAACATCTAATGTATTAATAAAAATAAAAATTTCAATAGATATATGCATACCACTTGCAGAACCAATAATATTCATTTAACACATTTAGTTTTTCCAACATGTAGCCCTTGGCTACAAATTCAGCTAACTCTTCTAGTCACAAAATATGCAAATTAAATGTCCTAGATTACTCTAAATATTTTAATCAACTTTTCTCACAGAGAAAATCCTCACATTATTATAATCATAAAGCCAAAAGACACTTGAAACCATTTAAAAGTGCTAAGTGGGAGAGGGAGAGGGTGGGATGATTTGGGAGAATGGCATTGAAACATATATAATATCATATATGAAACAAATCGCCAGTCCAGGTTTGATGCATGATACTGGATGCTTGGGGCTGGTGCACTGGGATGAACCAGAGGGATGGTACGGGGAGGGAGGAGGGAGGAGGGTCTCTGGGAGAGGGAAAAGGTGGAATGATTTGGGAGAATGGCATTGAAACATGTATAATATCATATATGAAATGAATCGCCAGTCCAGGTTCGATGCATGATACTGGATGCTTGGGGCTGGTGCTCTGAGACGACCCAGAGGGATGGTACGGGGAGGGAGGAGGGAGGAGGGTTCAGGATGAGGAACACGTGTATACCTGTGGCAGATTCATGTTGATGTATGGCAAAACCAATACAATATTGTAAAGTAGCAATCACTGCAGATGGTGACTGGAGCCATGAAATTAGAAGATGCTTACTCCTTGGAAGAAAAGTGATGACCAACCTAGACAGTATTTTCAAAAGCAGAGACATTACTTTGCTGACTAAGGTCCATCTAGTCAAGGCTATGGTTTTTCCTGTGGTCATGTATGGATGTGAGAGTTGGACTGTGAAGAAAGCTGAGTGCCGAAGAATTGATGCTTTTGAACTGTGGTGTTGGAGAAGACTCTTGAGAGTCCCTTGGACTGCAAGGAGATCCAACCAGTCCATTCTGAAGGAGATCAACCCTGGGATTTCTTTGGAAGGAATGTTGCTAAAGCTGAAACTCCAGTACTTTGGCCACCTCATGCGAAGAGTTGACTCATTGGAAAAGACTCTGATGGTGGGAGGGATTGGGGGCAGGAGTAGAAGGGGATGACAGAGGATGAGATGGCTGGATGGCATCACGGACTCTATGGACGTGAGTCTGAGTGAACTCCGAGAGATGGTGATGGACAGGGAGGCCTGGCGTGCTGTGATTCATGGGGTCACAAAGAGTTGGACACGACTGAGCAACTGAACTGAACTGAATTAACCTCCAATTAAAATAAATAAATTTATATTAAAAAATAAAATAAAAAATAAAACTGCTAAGTATAGTGAATTTCAATTAATTTTTTCTACTATCATTTTTTCTTATTCTAACTCTGATTTCTTATTCTTCCAAGAGTTACAGTGTTACTTTGTGTGCCTAAAGAGAGAGTTTGAATTCAGGCAGAAGATGATAAGTAAAGATTTAGGACTGGGGACCAAGTCTTGGGTGTATCTTCCAAAAAGATTCTACCTACATTTATTAGCTGGCTAAGCTGGTCCTGTTTATAGATCTCATACATTATATAGTATTAGAATTTTCAACTGTAATCAATCCTAGTTTTTAATCTGTGTGTGTGTCTGTGTGGGCAGAGGAGATACACAAGTTCTATTATAATCATTATTTTATAATATAGTGTGGTAAATGTCTATCTTAAAATAATTGTTCTCAGTTTTTTTATATTGCACATTAGATATAAGCCTTTTTCACAACTGCTGCTTCTGAGAGGGTCCTGTTCAGCTAAATTCAAAGGCCATTTCTCAATTATTTCACTGGAATTGTATTTTTTTTCTTTTTATCAACTACTGAGACTTATAATGCTATATCAAAAGTGTTGTTTTCATGTCTATAAACTTTTGAGACATAATTGTCATGTTAAATTTCTGTATAAATTTCTATGGTAAGAGTATAGCATAGTTTTAACAAATTTTATGTGTATCACAAAACAGGTGATGTTCTATGGTGTTTCTTTGCTAACAATTTTCAACACACCTTTTGAAATTTGTTGGAATCTTTCTGACCAAGGGATCTAATCCACATCTCCTGCATTGGTGCAAGGATTCTTTACCACCTGGGCCACCTGAAAAGTCTATCACTAAAATGAAAACGATTAAAAATGAGAGAAAAAACATTCAGATTTAAACAATTAGATTTATACACAACTGAAAACCAACTTCAAGATTTGGAAAAAATGTAAAGTCTCCTCTAAAGCTATAAATTTTAGAAAGCAATAAGGAAACCATCAAAAGGAAATATTTAGAACTTGATAAGATCTACAACTGATCCAGAAGGGAAAATGAGCAAAACAGAGAATACAGTACATTTTTCAAATAGAACATAGCAGTATTAAAATAAGTATACAAATTAAAACAGTCTGGAAATAGTAAAGGGAAAGAAAAATAGGCCAATCACTAAGGCAACCCACTCCAGTATTCTTGCCTGGAGAATCCCATGGACAGAGGAGCCTGGTGGGCTCCTGTCCATAGGGTCACACAGAGTTGGACACGACTGAGGCGACTTAGCATAGCGTAGAGTAAGACACATTAAATTTTTTTATAAAAAATGGATTTTTCAACAAATAGCATTGGGACAAATATCTAGATATTTGGGGATAAATGAGCAGATTATATTGCTACCTCATGGTTTATACTAAAACAAATTCCAGGAAGGATAAAATTAAATGTATTTTTAATGAAGTAATAAAAGTGCTACAAGATGCTATTAAATATTTGTTTCTTGGGGAAGGACTTGACTTTCTCAGTATTTTATATCTAGCAACAAAGGTAGAAATCATAAAGGGGAATATTAATGTTTTAACAGAAACACTTATAAAAACTTAAAAATATATAAAAATAACATTTGAAAGTTAAAGGTATAATCTTCAAAATCATCAAGGTCATGAAAGACAAGGAATGACTGAGGGGGTTGCCACAAATGGAAAGGAACCAAAGAGGTACAACAACTCAGTGCAATGACATTACTAGAAAACGGAAAAATCCAAATGAAATCTGTACTTTAATAGAATTGTACCCAACGTTATGCTCTTGGTTTTGATAACTGTTCTGTGCTTTTAAGACAACAAAGAGAAAGCTGACATGGGGTATATGGGAATTCTCTGTATTATTTTTACAACTACTCTATAAATCTAAACAGAAAAAGTTGGGAGAAAAACACTGAAAGAAAAGACAAAGTGTGAAAATAATTGATAATTTTAAATGAGTTATGAAAGACTAGTATCATTAATGTAAAAAGATCTCCTTTACAACCTAAATATCCATCAACAGATAAATAGATGAAGAAGATGTGGTATATATACACAAAAGAATACTATTTAACCATAAAAATGAAAGAGATTTTTCCATTTGTAGAACATGGATGGACTTGGAGGGCATTATGCTAAATTAAATAAGTTGCTGCTACTGCTGCTAAGTTGCTTCAGTTGTGTCCGACTCTGTGCGACCCCATAGACGGCAGCCCACCAGACGCCTCCGTCCCTGGGATTCTCCAGGCAAGAGTAATGGAGTGGGTTGCCATTGCCTTCTCCAGTGCATGAAAGTGAAAAGTGAAAGTGAAGTCGCTCAGCCGTGCCCGACTCTTAGCGACCCCATGGACTGCAGCCTACCAGGCTCCTCTGTCCATGGGATTTTCCAGGCAAGAGTACTGGAGTGGGGTGCCATTGCCTTCTCTGAAATTAAATAATTTAGAGAAAGTCTAATACTGTAAGATCTCACTTATGTGTGGAGTCTAAAAGATACAACAGACATGAAAATAATAAAAAAGAAGCAGACTCATAGAGAACAAGCTAGTGGTTACTAGTGGGAAAGGGGAGAGGGGCAACTTAGGGGCAGAGAAATAGAAGGTACAAGCTACTGGATGTAAGTTGTAAGACAGGCTCAGGATTTATTTCACAACACGGGGAATATAGTCAATATTTTATTTCACTATAAATGGAGTTTAACCTTTAAAAATTGTGAATCACAATATTATACACTTGAAACTTACATAATATCACTGTATCAACTATACTTCAGATAAACTATACTTCAGATAAACTTCAGTATGTCTGTATTCAAAAGGAAAATCATAATAGAGAAATGATTCAACAAAACCAACAAATAAATCACATAAGAAATATAAATAAATAATAACCATATTAAAATGTGAAAGTGTTAGTTTCTCAGTCATGTCCAACTCTTTGGGACCTCCTACACTATAGCCCACCAGGTTCCTCTGTCCATGGAATTCTCCAGGCAAGAATATTAGAGTGGGTAGCCATTCCCTTCTCAGGGGATCTTCTCGACCCAAGGATCAAACTCAGGTGTCCTGCATCGCAGGAAGATTTCTTACCATCTGAGCTACCAGAGAAGCCAAAAAAAACAAACAAACTGGGTCTTCTCTGGTGGCTCACATGGTAAAGGATCTGCCTGCAATGCAGGAGATGCAGGTTTGATTCCTGGGTCAGGAAGATCCCCTGGAGAAGGGAATGGCTGCCCACTCCAGTACTGCCTGGAGTATTCTTGCCTGGAGAATCCTATGGGCAGAGGAGCCTGGTGGGCTACAGTTCACAGGGTCCCAAAAGTTGGACATGACTGAGTGACAAAGCACACACATACATATGAAAATATTTCATCTCAAGCAAATGCCATCACTAAATACCATTTCATCCATAAAATTGGCAGATATTTTAAAATCTAAATATCCAGTCTAAATAAATAAATATCCAGTCTTAGTAGGATGTGGTGGTGGTGGTGGTTTAGTTGCTAAGTATATAGCTTCTAAATACCTTTTATTATAAGACTAATTAAATAAATAATGACTGATTCCTAAATGGGAAATCAGACAAATCATTAAAAGTGATATTGCACAGTAAAAATTAAGAATATAAAATATTAATACTATTTTGATATATAAAAACTCTGATATTAAGACTATCTTTACCTTCATTTTTGTTTTCCTGAAAAAAAGCTTTAGCTTTTTATTTTTAAATTTAAAATTAATAGAATATTACAGCCAAGAATATAAGAGAAGCAAATCCTATGCAAACAAGACTGGAAAATAGAGGGAACAAAGCAAAAAAAAATTGTCAGCTAAGGTGAGAAAGGGCAGAAGTAGGTGGATTAGAGTGATTCAGAAGTGGTCCTTGACTGGAGAGTATGCCAGGCATGGTGGATACCTGATAACTGATATGTGTTAGGAGGAAACGCAGATGAAAGATGTCAGGCTATATAAGGAAGCAAGAACTCGGAGTGTTTGACACAAAGCTTTTCACAATGTGACCAAAAACTGATAGATTTTTTTAAAAGTATTAACATCATTGACTTCATCACTGTCATAATTATTAAGATCAAATTGAGGCTCAGAGAGATTAACTGATTTGCTCCAGACCACCCAACTAGAAAAGAATCCCTGCTCTAATTTGAATTCTAATCTATTCAACTCCAAGGCCTTTATCTCTTGGACCCATTTAGAAAATTTGGGGCAATGGAACACTAGCATCAGAATGCAAAAAAATGAAGTGTTGCCTCCACCCAGTTTGGGGATCCAGAATTGCTGTTCCTACACATTGTTTTTTAAATAGCAATTTCTTAGATGGTGTTTAGGTGACGCTAGTGGTGAAGGTTGATGCTAAAGCTGAAGCTCCAATACTCTGGCCACCTGATACTAGGAAAACACCCTGATGCTGGGAAAGACTGAAGGCAAAAAGAGAAGAGGGTGTCAAAGGTGAGATGGTTAGATAGCATTACCGACTCAATAGACATGAATTCGAGCAAACTTTGGGAGGGAGCAAAAAACAGGGAACTGTACTCTTTGCTCTGTGATGACCGAAATGAAAAGGAAATCCAAAAACAGAGGGAATATGTGTAAATTTAGAGCTGATTCATTTTGCTATACAGCAGAAACTAACACAACATTTTGTAAAGCAACTATACTCCAATAAAAATTAATTTAAAAAATAAATAAAAGCTTATAAGAGGATATTCTATTTCATTAGTGATTTCACTCTTTCCAGCATAGCTGGACCATTTAAGAGGTTTCCATCCCCACAATCCCCACATTGTGAAATCTGAAAAGACATTTCCTTATCTCCCTCCATTTGCTTTTTCAAACTCCTGAGTTTGCTGTTTTCCTAGTACTTTAATTTGAGACAATAATTAGGATTTCTGCAGTCTGTCTCTTCTAGTTCAATAATTTTTACTCTATGCTTAAATTCTACATTCTCAGTCACTGTGATTATCCACCTGGATTTTGACAATAATGACTGCAAAATCCGTCACCCTTGTTCTCTTTTCAACTCTCTCCATGTCTTTTTTAACGTTTATTTATTCATTTTATTTTTGGCAGTGCTGGGTCTTAGTTACCGCACAGGCTTTTCTCTGGATGTGGAGAGCGGAGGCTACTTTCTAATTGCCATGAGCAGGCTTCCCATTGCAGCGGCTTCCCTTGTTGTGGAGCACCGGCCCTAGGGTGACCGGACTTCAGTAGTTGTGGCTCCTGGGCTCTAGAACACAGGTGCAGTACTTGTGGCATACAGACTTAGCTGTCCTGAGGCATATGGGATCTTCCCAGATCAAAGATCAAACTCGTGACTCCTGCATTGGCAGGTGGACTGTTTACCACTGAGCTACAAGGGGAGCCCTCTTGAAGTCTTCATCCTGATTTATTTGCTTTTTGCTTGGAGTTCTTACATAAATATTCTTTCAGTGGGATAGATAAGTAGTAGATATTCTTTGGTATCTTGAATATCTTGACTTTTCTTTTCTTATCCATACAGTTAAGTGTTATACTTGGGTTGCCATCTTTTTTGCTAACTAACTATTCTGTGCCTGCTACCACCCACCACTTTCTAGCTTCCAGTGTTTCATATGGGAATCAGATATTGATTTTACTTTTTTCTACTTTCTTGCATCATCATAATCTAAAATTCAGTGGGTATTTTCCATTTTCATAATAAATTGTTAATTTATTTATTGTTTTTCTTCAATTATTTTCTTCTTTGGAAAACTTTTTTTAACATACTGGATATCCTGGTTCTATTCTACAAGACTCCTTTTCTTAATAATGTCCATTGCTTGCTTTTTGTGTGGGTGTTTTGAGATACAGGTTTCACCCACTATCAGAAAGTAGAGAGTTCCTATGAAACCTTTCATAGGCAGACATGACATGAAATGAAGATAATCTCCCCACTTTCTAAATGTTCCTTTATGCCATTTTGTTTCTATGAAAGACCTACACTAGTATAGTAACAGCTTTTTTCATAAAAGTGAAAATTCTTTGAATTTCTTTTGGTTGGAGAAAACAGGTACCAGAGTACATCATGAGAAATGCTGGACTGGAAGAAGTACAAGCTGGAATCAAGATTCCTGGGAGAAATATCAATAACCTCAGATATGCAGATGACACCACCCTTATGGCAGAACTAAAAAGCCTCTTGATGAAAGTAAAAGAGGAGAGTGAAAAAGTTGGCTTAAAGCTCAACATTCAGAAAATGAAGATCATGGCATCTGGTCCCATCACTCCATGGGCAATAGATGGGGAAACAGTGGAAATAGTGTCAGACTTTATTTTTTTGGGCTCCAAAATCACTGCAGATGGTGATTGCAGCCATGAAATTAAAAGACACTTACTCCTTGGAAGAAAAGTTATGACCAACCTAGATAGCATATTCAAAAGCAGAGACATTACTTTGCCGACTAAGGTCCGTCTAGTCAAGGCTATGGTCTTTCCTGTGGTCATGTATAGATGTGAGAATTGGACTGTGAAGAAGGCTGAGCACCGAAGAATTGATGCTTTTGAAGTGTGGTGTTGGAGAAGACTCTTGAGAGTCCCTTGGACTGCAAGGAGATCCAACCAGTCCATTCTGAAGGAGATTAGCCCTGGGATTTCTTTGGAAGGAATGATGCTAATGCTGAAACTCCAGTACTTTGGCCATCTCATGCAAAGAGTTGATTCATTGGAAAAGACTCTGATGCTGGAAGGGATTGGGGGCAGGAGGAGAAGGGGACGACAGAGGATGAGATGGCTGGATGGCATCACTGACTTGATGGAAGCGAGTCTGAGTGAACTCTGGGAGTGGGTGATGGACAGGGAGGCCTGGCGTGCTGCGATTCATGGGGTTGCAAAGAGTCAGACACGACTGAGCGACTGAACTGAACTGAACTGAATGTAGATCTTTCTTGAAAGTAAAGTGGTGGAAACAGAAACAATCAGAAAGAAGAGCAATACGTCTATTTATACCAAGCCCTACCTAAGGTCTCAGCTATGACCCCTCCCTTTTTTACTTCTGACTAGATGCTTTTTTAGTTCCCCAGCCATGTTTATAAACAGATTGAGAGTGGCTTTTTTTTTTTTTTTTTTTGGTATTTGACTCTTTATAGGTGATCTTTTGGGCTTCCCAGGTGGTGCTAGTGGTAAAGAACCATCCTGCAAATGCAGGAGATGCAAGAGATGTGAGTTCAGTCCCTGGGTTGGGAAGATCCCCTGGAGCAGAGCATGACAACTCACTCCAGTATTCTTTCTTGGAGAATTCCCATGGACAGAGGAGCCTCATGGGCTACAATCCATATGGTTACAAAGAGTCAGACATGACTGAAGTGACTTGGTACACACACAGGTGAGTTTTACATTAAAATAAAAATATTGTCTAACTTTTCTTCAGTGTTGTTCCTCTAGGAGCCACGTTTTCTGTGTCTTCTGTTTGTTCTTTCTCTGTCTGATGACTTTATTTGCATGATGAGTGGATCTAAGGTCCAGCTGTTCAGGTTCCCTAAGTGGCATCAGCACTTTTGTTGGCAAGAAGCACAGAGGTCTCTGTACATGTGTGCCCTGGGCCACACACATGGCATAGAAGAAACCCTCTCTGCTTTACCATCTCATAAACTACCAGGCTGGAAAAAGCTGGCAGATTTGCAGCTGGCATTTGCCCAGCTTCAGGGGAAGGGGAGATCATTCACTTGTGGGACTTTGCCAAATCTATTAATACTCAAAACATGATCCGTGGGCTAGCAGTAGCAAATTGAAAATTAAAAAAATGTTAGACCAGGAGCTGGTTAGTGAAGCTCAGTGATGCCTAACATGTTTGACAATTACTCCACCAATCAGATTGGACAGTCATCATTAGAGTTTAGTGTTTTGCCCCAGCACACATACATACACTTGTCAGAGTGTATTATTTCTCGTTGAATTCAATCTGCCTACAATGATGACTAATAACATAGCATACAATTAGTGTTAACTGCTTGCCAATGCCGGAGAAGGCAATGGCATCCCACTCCAGTACTCTTGCCTGGAAACTCCCATGGATGGAGGAGCCTGGTAGGCTGCAGTCCATGGGGCCGCTGAGTCAGACGCGACTGAGCGACTTCACTTTCATTTTTCACTTTCATGCATTGGAGAAGGAAATGGCAACCCACTCCAGTGTTCTTGCCCGGAGAATCCCAGCGATGGCGGAGCCCAATGGGCTGCTGTCAGTGGGGTCGCACAGAGTCGGACACGACTGAAGCAACTTAGCAGCAGCAGCAGCAGCAGCAGCAGCTTGCCAATGCAGGAGATTCAGGTTTGCTCCCTGGGGAAGGAAATGGCAACCCATTCCAGTATTCCTGCCTGGGAAATCCCATGGACAGAGGATCCTGGTGGGTTGTAGTCCATGGAGTTGCAAAAGAGTCGGACATGACTTAGCAACTAAACAACAATAATGAAGGCAACAGTGTATTCAAGGAACCCCAGGATTATAAAATCATCATGCTTCACATATAATTCGAGATTCAGAATTGCTGTAACACTTTTCAATGTTTGTAGGATTATGGGATTTGTAGTATCATATAGTTTTCCTAATGAACAGATTCTAGGGAAACCAACTTATAAAGCTTAGTCATTATTTCTGAAATGAACTTTAACTCAAGAGCCCAACTAAATTTTCATCAATGATTGCCTTCAAATATTAAAAGAACTAGACTTTTGGATCGCAGCCATTCTGACTGGTGTGAAATGGTACCTCATTGTGGTCTTGATTTGCATTTCCCTGATAATGAGTGATGTTGAGCATCTTTTCTTGTGTTTGTTAGCCATCTGTATGTCTTCTTTGGAGAAATGTCTGTTTAGTTCTTTGGCCCATTTTTTGATTGGGTCATTTATTTTTCTGGAGTTGAGCTGCATAAGTTGCTTGTATATTTTTGAGATTAGTTGTTTGTCAGTTGCTTCATTTGCTATTGTTTTCTCCCATTCAGAAGGCTGTATTTTCACCTTGCTTATAGTTTCCTTTGTTGTGCAGAAGCTTTTAATTTTAATTAGATCCTATTTGTTTATTTTTGCTTTTATTTCCAGTATTCTGGGAGGTGGATCATAGAGGATCCTGCTTTGATTTATGTCAGAAAGTGTTTTGCCTATGTTCTCCTCTAGGAGTTTTATAGTTTCTGGTCTTATTTTTGGACTCTGTGGGAGAGGGAGAGGGTGGGATGATTTGGGAGAATGGCATTGAAACGTGTATACTATCATGTAAGAACAAAGCACAAGCCTATGTTCGATACAGGATACAGGATGCTTGGGGCTGGTGCACAGGGATGATCCAGAGAGATGATATGGGGTGGGAGGTGGGAGGGGGATTCAGGATTGGGAGCTAATATACACCATGGTGGATTCATGTCAATGTAGGGCAAAACCAATACGGTATTGTAAAGTAAAATAAAGTAAAAATAAAATTTAATAAATAAATAAATAAATAATAAATAAATAAAATAAAAGAACTAGAAATTTAATAGGCTTAAAGCATCTTAAGCACAGTGACGGTGCACAAGCCCCGAGGCTGTTGCCGAGAGGAGCAACCCCACGCCCGAGGTCAGGGGAGGCAGCTGTGCATTGCTGGAGCAGCCATGAAGAGATACCCCACATCCAAGGTAAGAGAAACACAAGTAAGATGGTAGGCACTGAGAGAGGGCATCAGAGGGCAGGCAGACTGAAACCACAATCACAGACAACTAGCCAATCTGATCACACAGACCACAGCCTTGTCTAATTCAATGAAACTAAGTCATGCTGTGTGGGGCTACCCAAGATGGATGGGTCATGGTGGAGAGGTCTGACAGAATGTGGTCCATTGGAGAAGGGAATGGCAAACCACTTTAGTATTCTTGCCTTGAGAACCCCATGAACAGTAGGAAAAGGCAAAAAGATAGGACACTGAAAGATGAACTCGCTAGGTCAGTAGGTGCCCAATATGCTACTGGAGATCAGTGGAGAAATAATTCCAGAAAGAATGAAGGGATGGAGCCAAAGCAAAAACAACACCCAGTTGTGGATGGGACTGGTGATAGAAGTAAGGTCCAATGCTGTAAAGAGCAATATTGCATAGGAACCTGGAATGTTAGGTCCATGAATCAAGGCAAATTGGATGTGGTCAAATAGGAGACGATAAGAGTGAACATCGACATTCTAGGAATCAGCGAACTAAGATGGATTGGAATGGGTGAATGTAACTCAGATGACCATTGTATCTATTACTGCGGGCAGGAATCCCTCAGAAGAAATGGAGGAGCCATCATAGTCAAAAAAAGAGTCTGAAATGCAGTACTTGGATGCAATCTCAAAAACGACAGAATGATCTCTGTTCAGTTCCAAGGAAAACCATTCAATATCACGGTAATCCTAGCCTATTCCCTGACCAGTAATGCTGAAGTGGCTGAATTTGAACAATTCTATGAAGAGCTACAAGACCTTCTAGAACTAACACCCAAAAAAGATGTCCTTTTCATTATAGGGGACCAGAATGTAAAAGTAGGAAGTCAAAAAACACCTGGAGTAACAGGCAAATTTGGCCTCAGAGTATGGAATAAAGCAGGGCAAAGGCTAACAGAATTCTGCCAAGAGAATGCAGTGGTCATAGCAAACACCCTCTTCCAAGAGCACAAGAGAAGACTCTACACGTGGACATCATCAGATGGTCAACACCGAAATCAGATTGATTATATTCTTTGCAGCCAAAGATGGAGAAGCTGTATATAGTCAGCACAAACAAGACCAGGAGCTGACTGTGGCTCAGATCATGAACTCCTTATTGCCAGATTCAGACTTAAATTGAAGTGGAGAAAACCATGAGACCATTCAGGTATGACCTAAATCAAATCCCTTATGATTATACAATGGAAGTGAGAAATAGATTTAAGGGATGAGATCTGATAGACAGAGTACCTGACGAACTATGGACGGAGGTTCATGACATTGTACAGGAGACAGGAATCAAGATTATCCCCAAGAAATAGAAATGCAAAAAAGCAAAATGGCTGTCTGAAGAGGCATTACAAATAGCTGTGAAAAGAAGGGAAGCGAAAAGCAAGAAAAGGAAAGATATACCCATTTGAATGCAGAGTTCCAAAGAATAGCAAGGAGAGATAAGAAAGCCTTCCTCAGCGATCAATGCAAAGAAATAGTGAAAAACAATAGAATGGGAAAGACTAGAGATCTCTTCAAGAAAAGTAGAGATACCAAGGGAACATTTCATGCAGAGATGGGCTCCATAAAGGACAGAAAATGTATGGACTTAACAGAAGCAGAAGATATTAAGAAAAGGTGGCAAGAATACACAGAACTGTACAAAAAAGATCTTCATGAGCCAGATGATCATGATGGTGCGCTCACTCACCTAAAGCCAGACATCCTGGAATGCGTGAAGTCAAGTGGGCTTTAGGAAGTATCACTATGAACAAAGCTAGTGGAGGTGATGGAATTCTAGTTGAGCTATTTCAAATCCTGGAAGATGATGCTGTGAAAGTGCTGCACTCAATATGCCAGCAAATTTGAAAAACTCAGCGGTGGCCACAGTACTGGAAAAGGTCAGTTTTCATTCCAATCCCAAAGAAAGGCAATGCCAAAGGATGCTCAAGTTAGTTAGTTAGTTAAGTTGCTCAGTTGTGTCTGACTCTTTGCAACCCCATGGACTGTAGCCCATCAGGCTCCTCCGTCCATGGGATTCTCCAGGCAGGAATCCTGGAGTGGATTGCCATTTCCTTCTCCAGGGGATCTTCCCGACCCAGGGATCAAACCCAGGTCTCCAGCATTAGAGGCAGACGCTTTAACCTCTGAGCCACCAGGGAAGGGAAGGATGCTCAAACTACCACACAATTGCACTCATCTCACATGCTAGAAAAGCAATGCTCAAAATTCTCCAAGCCAGGCTTCAGCAATACATGAACAGTGAATTTCCAGATGTTCAAGCTGGTTTTAGAAAAGGTAGAGGAACCAGGGATCAAACTGCCATCATTCACTGGATCATGGAAAAAGCAAAAGAGTTTCAGAAAAACATATATTTCTGTTTTATTGACTCTTCCAAAGCCTTTGACTGTGTGGATCACAATAAACTGTGGAAAATTCTGAAAGAGATGGGAATATCAGACCACCTGACCTGCCTCTTAAGAAACCTATATGCAGGTCAGGAAGCAACAGTTAGAACTGGACATGGAACAACAGACTGGTTCCAAATAGGAAAAGGAGTACATCAAGTCTGTATATTGTCACTGTGCTTATTTAGCTTACATGCAGAGTACATTATGAGAGACACTGGGCTGGAGGAAGCACATGCTGGAATCAAGATTGTGAGGAGAAATATCAATAACCTCAGATATGCAGATCACACAACCCTTAAGGCAGAAAGTGAAGAAGAATTTAAGAGCCACTTGATGAAAGTGAAAAAGGAGGGTGAAAAAGTTGACTTAAAGCTCAACATTCAGAAAACGAAGATCATGGCATCTGGTCCCATCACTTCATGGGAAATAAATGGAGAAACAGTGGAAACAGTGGCTGACTTTATTTTTCTGGGCTCCAAAATCACTTCAAATGGTGACAGCAGCCATAAAATTAAAAGATGCTTACTCTTTGGAAGGAAAGTTATGACCAATCTAGACAGCATATTAAAAAGCAGAGACATTACTTCGCCAACAAAGGTCTATCTAGTCAAGGCTATGTGTTTTCCAGCAGTCATGTATGGATGTGAGAGTTGGACTATATAGAAAGCTGAGCATTGAAGAATTGATGCTTTTGAACTGTAGTGTTGGAGAAGATTCTTGAGAGTCCCTTGGACTGCAAGTAGATCCAACCCGTCCATCCTAAAGGAGATCAGTCATGGGTGTTCATGGGAAGGACTGATGTTGAAGCTGAAACTCCAATACTCTGGCCACCTGATGTGAAGAGCTGACTTATTGGAAAAGACCCTGATGCTGGGAAAGATTGAGGACAGGAGGAGAAGGGGATGACAGAGGATGATATGGTTGGATGGCATCACTGACTCAACGGGCGTGGGTTTGGGTGGACTCTCGGAGTTGGTGATGGACAGGGAGGCCTGTGCTTTGGTTCATGGGGTCACAAAGAGTCGGACACGATGGAGCGACTGAACTGAACTGAAAGCATCTTATGGAATTGAAATCCAGCTGAAAGTCACAAAAATATTAAGTCAAAGGTCTAAAAATTGGTGGAACTTTCCAAAATGTATTCACAAATTTCTTTTTCCTTCCTTCAATCTTATAGTCAGATATTATAAAGCTCTCCATTGTTTTGCTTTTTCTTTTCCACAGAAAGGGCCATTTAATGATACACTTTATCCATTTTGTTAAGATATTTTAAGAAGTCAAA
The DNA here is from genome assembly GCA_006410635.1 of Cephalophus harveyi. Lineage (NCBI taxonomy): Eukaryota > Metazoa > Chordata > Mammalia > Artiodactyla > Bovidae > Cephalophus > Cephalophus harveyi. The sequence continues at coordinate 288,103 of SJYT01015743.1, read as the reverse complement.
TTTGGGTCCTGTTTTCTATGTCAATGTTAAGTCATCTAATATCTTTCATCCAATGATGTATAGTAGTCATGTATGGATGTGAGTTGGATCACAAAGAAGTCTGAGTGCTGAAGAATTAATGCTTCAAACTGTGGTGTTGGAAAAGACTTTTGAGAGTCATTTGGACTGCAAGGAGATCCAACCTGCCAATCCTAAAGGAAATCAATGTTGAATATTCACTGAAAGGACTGATACTGAAGCTGAAGCTCCAATTGTTTGGCCACTTGATGCAAAGAGCCAGCTCACTGGGAAAGACCCTGATGCTTGGAAACACAGAAGGCAAAAGGAGAAGGGGGAAACAGAGGATGAGATTATTCAGTAGCATCAGTGACTCAATGGACATGAATTTGAGCAAACTCCAGGAGATGGTGGAGGACAGGGGAATCTGAAGTCCAGGGGGTTGCAAAGAGTTGGACATTACTTAGTAACTGCCCAACAACAGCAACAAACGTAAGTAATGTATTTGGTAATAGGATGTGGAATCAGGATACTCAGAACAGATAGAGCCACTATTTCAACCTTTTTCATTATCATTTTCTTCCTTTATCTTATGGTTTTATAACCTATATGAATATTGATAAGCAATATGATTTTCTTGAGAAAGACCCTGATGCTGGGAAAGATTGAAGGCATGAGGAGAAGGGGACAACAGAAGATGAGATGGTTGGATGGCATCACCAACTCGATGGACATGAGTTTGAGCAAGCTCCAGGAGTTGGTGATGGACAGGGAAGTCTGGTGCGCTGCAGTCCATGGGGTCGCAAAGAGTCAGACATGACTGAGCAACTGAACTGAACTGAACTGAACTGTGGAATCTGCTAGAATTGGAGCATTTTGTAGTTTTCATAGACAACTGCAAAATGTCCCAGGATTATAAGAGCCCACACAAGGATGATAAAATACCAGATAAAGCCTAAAAGAAGATTTTTAGTCTTCACTCTGCCTGTCTCTCTTGATAATGCCTCAGTCATTATTTTTCATGGGATTTGAATTGTTTTGGTGATGGCAAAAGGACAATTATAAGCAATTTGAACATAAACAACAACTAAATAAAAATGAGTTAATTTTAAAAAATTTCAAACTAAATGTGCTACATTTTTTGCCTTCTCCCATGAAACTGGTATGTAAACATTTCCTAATGTTTCTCAAGCCACCCTAGTCCATCATTTCCTTCATTCCATGTGACCTAAGAAAGACATTTAGCAGAGCTCCTCTTGGCAGTAAAACCTGATGCCTTTGCATTCTCCATATGATCCCATAAACCATGGGACAATTAGTACCAGAACATTCCATGGTCTTTGCAGTACTCAAAATCAAGTGTGCCACAGAACACTCAGTGCACATGTGGTATCACACCATATTTTAGTCCCTGATTCTCTGCATATGTCTTATTCTTTAGGTACAGATCTCATAGCTTCCACGGGTGGAAAATAAGAAAAAATAGAAAGATAGAAAGGCAAGTTTGGTGACGTAACCTCTCTCCATATCTCGAAGCATAAAATTTCTCTCTCTTTTGTTATATGGAAATAGATGCTCAGGCAAAGCTGTACCACACTTTACACAGCATATTTCTCTCTTTTGCTCCTCTATTATTGATCTTCAGGGTCTAGAAACATTTCCTTGCCCTCAAATTTATTTCGTTTCTACTTTTCTCAGTCTCTATACTCCCTATGCTACATTTATTCAAGATGAGACCTCAGTCTATCTTTTCTAAAGTACTGAAGCTGGGAAAACCTATAGAAACATATCCAGATTCTTCTTCTTACTATGAGAAATTTGTAGTCCAGAGAGGAAATTTCATTTCACAAGACCATGCTTTAGCCAGCACTACTTCCTGGATCTTCTAACTTTCACCCAATTTCTTTTTCTACCATCCTCATGCCTTGTCATAATGCAAAAAATATGAGTTAACATATGCTCTATCATGCAAAGTTAATTTGTAATTATAATCTTATAATTTTTTTAGAGTAGGATTTAGGGATCTCACTCCCAGGCTCCCACTTCCACCCACCAAAAGTCTAGTATAGAAGTAATTAGAGAGAAAAGTGCCCTCCTGATCTTCAATATTTATTGATATTTAGAAAGTTTTGACCCAGAAGAAAGATATCTTTTCTCAGGAGCACAATCAGTTTAGTCACTTGAACTCAACAGATATTTTGGAAGGCTTACCTCAACCATCAAGCTCATGCACATTGGAGATATGAACAGAAAGCAAACAACTTGAAAAGAGGCAATTCTCTTTGAGAATTCAACTTCTGTTCACGTAAAGGACATTCCCTCACAAATAGGAGCTGTTTCCTGCTTTTTGTTAATAAGGGAAGCCAAGTCCTTGGGGATGAGAAAGAATAAGTGGAAGAGTTCTCTGGCAAGGCTACCTAAGGGATTTGGCTTCTCAACAGTGAAAACAGGCCTCAACTCAATAAATTATGCAGATGGGGACAGCCTGAGTCTCAGCCTTCCTTGATGGAGTCATGTGGGAAAGGATGCCTAGACATCAGAAATCAGGTGATTGCCTTTATAGGTAATACCTCCCTACTTAAAAAACTGCTAAGAGCAATACCTGCAGTAGACTCTGATGTAAAGCTGTGGAACACCAGTCAAATTGACTTCAGCAGTCACAGAAAGCAGACATTTTGACTAGTTGAAAATGATGACTTCAAATAGCCTCACCATTTGGAAAAATGCTACTTCTTGTTAATTAGAAAGCACTGTGTTAAGAAATGGCTTGCAAGAGGAGAGATCCAGTGACCTATAAGTTTGCATATGTTATACATGAATTCTAAAGTCATAACCTTCTCTGGGACTCTAAGGGGTTGGGGGTGGGATGGGGACCCTCCTTTTAAAGGTTTCTGGTGTCTCAGTTGTAGTTAAGGAATAGTAAAGAAGCACAATAAATAAAACCATGAGCTAATATCAGTTAAGTGGCTAGTCATAATCAAGAAAGACAGTAAATATTTTAGGTTTCAGGGAGAATTCAAAACTCCAAAACAATGTACCAAAAAAGTGTCAACTGTAGTAAGAATTGATGTAAAGTCAGGCAGTTTGGCTCTAAATGTTCATTGTTTAACTACAGCTTGAAGGAGTCTTAGCCAGTGGAGTCTTTATTTCTTGGACAGAAGTAAAATTTCTACAAGAGAAGAAGCAGCTATTTCCATTTTTATTCTTGAACTTCTCTAAACTCTACCTCATGCATTGCAATAATTTTTTTTTTTTTTTTTAAATAGGCTCTAGTGGCAAAGAACATGCCTGTCAATGCAGGAAACATAAGAGACACGAGTTCAATCTTTGGGTCATGAAGCTCCCCTGGAGGAGGGCATGGCAACCCACTCCAGTGTTCTTGACTGGAGAATCCCATGGACAGAGAAGTCTGGTAGGCTACAGTCCATAGGGTAGCAAAGAGTTGGACCTGACTGAAGTGACTTAACACACACAACATTTTACATATATTCCCAATATTCCCCTAAGTAGTGTTATTTCTATTCCCATTTTGTAGATGAGGGAGCAGACACTAGAACATTAGATAACACAGGGAGTAGATGGCAGAGCTGGAATTCAACCCAAGCAGACCTCTGCTAGAGCCTGTAATTGAAAAGCAATAATTTTAGTATCAAATTTAAAAAAGCAGTTATATGAGGAACAGTAGAAATTATTGAAACATTGTATTTTGCTTAAAATAATGGTAAAAATTATAACCATTTTCTTCAACCATTGGAAAAGATACAACATGAAAAAAAATTGTTTTTGGACGCAGAACTAGAATCAGTGGGTAAAAGTGACAGAAGCTCAGATTCTGAGTGAAGGTGATTCTTATGGCAATTTGGCTTATCAACAAAGAATGATGGACTATCATGACAAATAGTGATATTAGCAAATGGTTTCAACTAGAGATTATTGTTAGGTTCTCAGAGAATTATGTGAAAGTTAGTCGTTCAGTCATGTCCAACTCTTTGCAAACCCATGGACTGTAGCCCACCAGGCTCCTCTGTCCATGAAATTCTCCAGGCAAGAATACCTGAGTGGATTGCCATTTCCTTCTTCAAGAGATCTTCCCGACTCAGGGATTGAACCTGGGTCCTCTGCATTGCAGGCAGATTCTTTACCATCTGAGCTACCAGGGAGGCAAAGGAAATTCAGGCATAAGACATTTTAATATTAGAGTTGATGAAAAAAAAAAAGGAGGAAGGAGATTTTTTCCTTAAAAGTATAATTTATGATAGATGATTCCTAAGCTTTCTGGTTGAGCAAACTTTCAGTTGACCATCCAAATATTTCTCCTATATACTGCTTATTTTTTAAACATATAGATACTTTAACATTGGGATGAGTATCTATACCAAGGAAAACAATCAGGAAGAAAATAAAAAACACTATAGTCATTAAATAAATACCCTCTCCCTAACGATAGACTCATCTTGTTGTGGGGTGAGTCCTAAGGAGCAAAGGATGGTGGAATCTTTTACCCAAAACTTATAAGGATTCAGGAAATATCAGGGTTAGGAGGAATACAGATATCAGTCTTAATTAGGAACCTGCATTTGAGAGTGAATTTTGAATGGGTTTTGAAAATCTTGAAATCAGAAGGGGACAAAACTGGAGGTAGTGATGGAGAGAAGGGTTAGCCAAGAGGTGAGCAAGAAAGACTGGATTCAGAGGAAACAGAGAGAACTAAGCACTACTGGCTTTCTAAGTGGGGCTTTTACTGTGTGCAGCTACATGAGGAATTACAGCATTTCTGGACTATGAGTCAGATTACTAGTGTCGTCTTTGGCTTTTTTTGTCCAAAAGAAGGGAGTAAACCTAAAATAAGAGATCTGTAGGGGCTTCTAAAATGAGAATCAATTAATTTATGTTATTTGTTTTGCAACCAATTTGAGGCATTGCAAGAGATATAAATTCAACTCAGCCTCCTTTACTCACCCCCTTCCCTTTTTTCTGCAAAATATATATAAATTATTCTAAAATATATGGAATTAAGGTTAATAAACAGAAATCTCGATTAAATAGAGTCAGGAGAGTGGATGGGAGAGCTCTTATGCCCTGAGACAATGGCAAAACACAACAAAAGAAAGGACTCCTGTCCTGGCCAATAAACTCAGCCAGTAAAAAGCCAGACGAGTTGTTTACTCCCAACTTCTTTTTCCCCCTCTATAAAAGAGTCCTCCTTTTCTTGCCCTCTGGTATTTTGTATGTGGCTTATCATAATTGCAGATCTTGAATTTACAATTCTCTGCTGATCCTGAATAAATCTGTCTTTGCTGGAGAAATATCTGGCAGTCAGCTTGTTTTAGGTCAGAAAGTCCCAATTTTTTTTTATTTTTAAATTAAATCCACATTGAGACCCATCACAAGATTGGCAAAAAAAAAAAATTATTATTGTTAAGAACCATTCTCCCCCATGCCCAGTGTGGTTTAACAATATCCAGCATTGAATCCCAGAAAAAGAAGAAATGAGCTAATTCTAGTTCTCGGTCCATTGAGATCACCCCTATTAATAATTCATTCTAAATCCAAGTACCCATATGAAAGTGTGGAGCTCTGCATCATGCCCATTATTCCATGAGGAGAAACATGAGAAACTGCCCAAAGCTAAATCTTAGTGCCCAAGTGCTATAGGGTGGTGCCCTCCAATACCTTTTACATGGGAAGTCTACAGTAGAAATTAAACACAGACAGCAATATTCTTTCAATCATTATTGCTTCCTGCCTGCCTTTCCTCTTATTTGCCTTCTGTCTTATCTAGCTTCAAAAAAGAATTTATAATACCTTAAGAAAAAGGAAAAAGGGGGGAAAAAACACCAATGTAGCAAGACCAAACTCCTTTAAACCAGAGGAAAGGGCAAAAGACTTGTTATGAAGGATTGGGTATGAAAAAGGCATTTGAATACAAGCAGGCTTCCCAGGTGGCTCAGTGGTAAAGAATCTGCCTGCCAATGCAGGAGATGCAACAGATGCAGGTTCGATCCCTGGGTCAGGAAGGTCCTCTGGAGGAGGGCATGGCAACCCACTGCAGTATTCTTGTCTGGAGAATCCCATGGACAGAAGAGCCTGGTGGGCTACAGTCCACAGGGTCACAAAAAGTTGGACACGATTTAGCGACTGAACAGCAACAACAATAACAGCAAATGCATATAATGCCCATATTGCAAGTTCTTGGTATATGCTGGTGATGATGATGAACTGGAGACAAGTGACCAGAGAGGCAGGCATGGGCCTGGGTTAGGGATCTTTTCCATATACTTGAATGTAGGAGATGGAGGAAAAGTCTGAAGGAGCAGTCAGAGACAACTTAGAACTCTCAAGCATTTGTAAATGGGAGAACAATGGTACCACTTATAAAATCAGGGCTACCAGCCAGTGGTAAATTGAAGTTTGAGAGGGAACAGAAAACAACTATGGAGACATGGTACATCTCACCTTTCCAACACAAATACTTAGTGCCATCCAGCAGAACTCAGAGCTCCAGGAAAAAGCCAGCAGTCCAGTCTTCAGTGACCTTATGGTCTTAGGACTCTAGCTCTTCACTACTCAAAATATGGTCTCAGGACTAGCAGTATGTAAGCCATTTGAAGCTTGTTAGAAATGCACTATCTAGGCTTCTCTGCAGACAAAGTGAATCAGAATCTGCATTTTAACAAGATTCCACGGTGATTAGTATGCAAAATACGTTTAAACATGCCCTGCTCCAGGCTACATTGGAAACAGAAAGAGGCAATGTCAGTTAATTGGATGACTGAATCTCAATTGTTTACTCCTTAGATTGTAATCTGATTAAAGGAATTTTGTTTGTTGACTACATGAATAAATTAAAGAACCATGTAACAGAGTCTCATTCTGTCTCAGTTGGTTCTATTTCCACTTTATGGGCCCTTTATAGATTTGGAGAAGAGACAACAAATACGGGATGTTATATTGCTGGAACTACAACCATTATGGAGCTGAGAGTTATATATTTAGATTCCACAAAATAATAAAAATTATCACTAAGTGATGGCATTTTCCCTCATTAAGAGAAGATGGCTTGGCTCTTAGCATTATGTTCAGGTTTTGAAATAAAAACCCTTCAACTCAGTTACTCAAACCATATGTTATATTTTACTTAGAAAATTTGCTATTGTAAACCATGCAGTTTTCTTTCAAATGCTTCAGGTACAATATATACTAGAGCTCTATATAAAGCAAATTTATTTGACATTGTTAATTTAGAAAACATTTTTATTAAAATGCCACACCAAAACATTTGGAATGTTTCAAAATCATTGTGGAACTATTTATTTTTGTTGTCACAGCGAGTCACCTCTATTACATGTTCTGCAATGCATTCAATTTTGATTCATAAAGATTACTTCAAAAGCAGTTCATGTTTTTCCTCCTGTATAAGGAGAATAGAAAAAAATTAAATATGGATGCTAACTGCTAGAACTAGATGTGGGAGGATATACTGGATTAATCAATATGAAGCAATCACTTCATATTTTGTTTTAAAGAGTGAAAAATCATTATCCATATTTATCTTCTACATAACTGAATACTTAATTCACTCATTCATTAATTCAAGAGATATTTATTAAATACCTACTATGTGTAAGTGTCCTAGATCCTGAGCATTGGGCTCTAAAGATGCAATGAAGAGCTGGGAAACACATATTAACTTCCCTGAGGTAGCTTACAGAAATTTGGCAGATAAGGTACAATGACAAATATGAGAAATAGGCATGATGCAATGAAACTGAAGGATTTGCAGTCACAGTCCATGCATGGTTTGTTTGAAGCCATTCTCACATCACTTCAACTTCATTTGGAAAGCATGGGATTGGGTGGGGTGAAGTCAAACTTTGCTCAAGTCCAATAACTGTCTCCATAGAGACGCTCTATGAAACACCTCTCTCACCTTCCAATTTTGAAATATTACTGAGAAATTTGTTGAACTGAAAATCACAAAGCTGATTTTCAACTGTTACCTTTGCAGATGTGCATAAGTAATCAACACCTCACTCAGGAATGTGAGGGCACTTAGAATTTCTTGTTCTCAGACTTTGGTTATCAGTCAATACTAAAACAAAAGAATATTAGGATAGCACTCTATTAAATATGCAGAGTTTGTGGCTTTGTATATATTTAACAAGGAAATAAATACTGTTCATCATTTTCATTAGGTAATACTTAGTATCTTTTTTTATATATTGCAATTACATCCATAGTATCTTCCAGAACCTTTTAAAAAACCTGAGTGTTCACCATATGCCAACTGAGAAACAAGAACTGACATACATCTTACATGGTATTGTGGAAGGATGCCAGTAAACATTGTGTTGGCCAAAAATTCATTTGGGTTTTTCTGTACCATCTTATGGAAAAAAATCTTAATAAACAAACGTGTACTACAAGTGATAAGCAATATAAAGAGAAAAAAATAAAGCACATTTAGGGATTGAAAGTGATGGAGGGAAAAAGCTTGCTTTTCATACTGAGCAGCAAGGCAAAATTGCCATGAAAATACACTACTTGAGTAAGAACTTGAATAAACTGAAGGAGGAAATCATGAAGATAACTTGAGGAGGAGCCTTCCAGGCAAGACAAAATGCACGAGGTGGGAAGACATATGATGAGTTCTGGAAGACAAGCATGTCTTTCACTGAGTAACCTAGAAAAGAATTAGTAATAAAAGATTAGTCAGTCAGCAGCAGTTGCGCTTTGCTGGAGCAGCCATGAAGAGAAACCCAACGTCCAAGGTAAGAGAAACCCAAATAAGATGGTAGATGCTGAGAGAGGGCATCAGAGGGCAGGCAAACTGCAACCACAATCATAGACAACTAGTCAATCTGATCACATGGACCCAGCCTTGTCTAACTCAATGAAACTAAGCCATGCTGTGTGGGGCTACCCAAGACAGACGGGTCATGGTGGAGAGGTCTGACAGAATGTGGTCCATTGGAGAAGGGAATGGCAAATCACTTTTATATTCTTGCCTTGAGAACCCCATGAACATTAGGAAAAGGCAAAAAGATAAGACACTGAAAGATGAACTTGCCAGGTCGGTAGGTGCCCAATATGCTACTGGAGATCAGTGGAGAAATAATTCCAAAAGAATGAAGGGATGGATCCAAAGCGAAAACAACACCCAGTTGTGGATGGGACTGGTGATAGGAGCAAGGTCCGATGCTGTAAAGAGCAATATTGCATAGGAACCTGGAATGTTAGGTCCATGAATCAAGGCAAATTGGAAGTGGTTAAACAGGAGATGACAAGAGTGAACATCGACATTCTAGGAATCAGCGAACTAAAATGGACTGGAATGGGTGAATGTAATTCAAATGACCATTATATCTACCACTGTGGGCAGGAATCCCTTAGAAGAAAGGGAGTAGCCATCATAGTCAACAGGAGTCCAAAATGCAGCACTTGGATGCAATCTCAAATACGACAGAAAGATCTCTGTTCATTTCCAAGGCAAACCATTCAATATCATGGTAATCCAAGTTTATGCCCTGACCCGTAATGTTGAAGAAGCTGAAGTTGAATGGTTCTATGAAGACCTACAAGACCTTTTAGAACTAACACCCAAAAAAGATGTCCTTTTCATTACACAGGGCTTCCCTGGTGGCTCAGAGGTTAAAGCGTCTGCCTCCAATGCAGGAGACCCAGGTTCGATCCCTGGGTCGGGAAGATCCCCTGGAGAAGGAAATGGCAACCCACTCCAGTATTCTTGCCTGGAGAATCCCATGGACGGAGAAGCCTAGTAGGTTACAGTCCTCTGGGTCGCAAAGAGTCGGACACGACTGAGCGAATTCACCTTCACCTTTCATTACACTGGACTGGAATGCAAAAGTAGGAAGTCAAGAAACACCTGGAGTAACAGGCAAATTTGGCCTTGGAATACAGAATGAAGCAGGACAAAGGCTAATAGACTTTTGCCAAGAGAACACACTGCTCATAGCAAATACCCTCTTCCAACAACACAAGAGAAGACTCTACACATGGACATCACTAAATGGACAAAATTGAAATCAGATTGAATACATTCTTTGCAGCCAAAGATGGAAAAGCTCTATACAGTCAAGCAAAAACAACACCAGGAGCTGACTGTGGCTCAGATCATGAACTCCTTATTGCCAAATTCAGAATTAAATTGAAGAAAGTGGGGAAAACCATTAGACCATTCAGGTATGACCTAAATCAAATCCCTTATGATTAACCAGTGGAGGAAGAAATAGATTTAAGGGACTAGATCTGATAGAGTGCCTGATGAACTACGGACGGAGGTTTATGACATTGTACAGGAGACAGGGATCAAGACCATCCCCATGGAAAAGAAATGCAAAAAGGTAAAATGGCTGTCTGAGGAGTCCTGACAAATAGCTGTGAAAAGAAGAGAAGTGAAAAGCAAAGGAGAAAAGGAATGATATAAGCATCTGAATGCAGAGTTCCAAAGAATAGCAAGGAGAGATAAGAAAGCCTTCTTAACGGATCAAGGCAAAGAAATAGAGGAAAACAACAGAATGGGAAAGACTAGAGATCTCTTCAAGAGAGATACTAAGAGATATTAGAGATACTAATATCTCTAATAGAGATACTAAGGGAACATTTCAGGCAAAAATGGGCTCAATAAACAACAGAAATGGTTTGGACCCAAACAGAAGCAGAAGACATTAAGAAGAGGTGGCAGGATACACAGAAGAACTGTGCAAAAAAGATCTTCATGACCCAGATAATCACGATGATGTGATCACTCACCTAGACCCAGACATCCTGGAATGTGAACTCAAGTGGGCCTTAGGAAGCATCACTATGAACAAAGCTAGTGGAGGTGATGGAACTCCAGTTGAGCTATTTCAAATCCTGGAAGATGATGCTGTGAAAGTGCTGCACTCAATATGCCAGCAAATTTGGGAAACTCAGCAGTGGCCACTGGAAAAGGACTGGAAAAGGTCAGCTTTCATTTCAACCCCAAAGAAAGGCAATGCCAAAGAATGCTCCAATTACCGCACAATTGCACTCATCTCACACGCTAGAAAAGCAATGCTCAAAATCCTCCAAGCCAGGCTTCAGCAATACGTGAACCGTGAACTTCCAGATATTCAAGCTGGTTTTAGAAAAGGCAGAGGAACCAGAGATCAAATTGCCAACATCTGCTGGATCATAGAAAAAGCAAGAGAGTTCCAGAAAAATATCTATTTCTGCTTTATTGACTATGCCAAAGCCTTTGACTGTGTGGATCACAATAAACTGTGGAAAATTCTGAAAGAGATGGGAATATCAGATCACCTGACCTGCCTCTAGAGAAACCTGTATGCAGGTCAGGAAGCAACCGTTAGAACTGGACATGGAACAACAGACTGGTTCCAAATAGGAAAAGGAGTACATCAAAGCTGTATATTGTCACCCTGCTTATTTAACTTATATGCAGAGTACATCATGAGAAATGCTGAGCTGGAAGAAGCACAAGCTGGAATCAAGATTGCCAGGAGAAATATCAATAACCTCAGATATGCAGACGACACCTCCCTTATGGCAGAAAGTGAAGAAGAACTAAAGAGCCTCTTGATGAAAGTGAAAGAGGAGAGTGAAAAAGTTGGCTTAAAGCTCAACATTCAGAAAACTAAGATCATGGCATCTGATCCCGTCACTTTGTGGGAAATAAATGGGGAAACAGTGGAAACAGAGGCTGACTATTTTGGGGGGCTCCAAAATCACTGCAGATGGTGATTGCAGCCATGAAATTAAAAGATACTTACTCCTTGAAAGGAAAGTTATGACCAATCTAGACAGCATATTCAAAAGCAGAGACATTACTTTGTCAACAAAGGTCCATCTAGTCAAGGCTATGGTTTTTCCAGTAGCCATGTATGGATGTGAGAGTTGGACTATAAAGAAAGCTGAGCGCCGAAGAACTGATGCTTTTGAACTGTGATGTTGTAGAAGACTCTTGAGAGTCCCTTGGACTGCAAGTAGATCCAACCAGTCCATCCTAAAGGAGACCAGTTATGGATGTTCATTGAAAAGACTGATGTTGAAGCTGAAACTCCAATACTTTGGCCACCTGATGCGAAGAGCTGACTCATTTGAAAAGACCCTGATGCTGGGAAAGATTGAGGACAGGAAGACAAGGGCACCACAGAGGATGAGATGGTTGGAAGGCATCACCAACTCGATGGACATGAGTTTGGATGAACTCCAAGTGTTCATGATGGACAGGAAGGTCTGGCGTGCTGCAGTTCATGGGGTCGCAAAGGTTGGACACGATTGAGCAACTAAACACTGATTGACAGAGAGGTGATCAGAAACCAGATTAACGAGAACCTGGTAAAGCCTGGTTAAAAGTTTTAATCTTATTTTGAGAAAAATATTAATTCTTAGAATGTTATGAGCAGAAACATAACTTCAAACATAACTGATTGAACTTTTTAAAGGATTTTCCTAGCTGTTGCTTTGACAATTAACTGAAGAGGATGAACTCTGTAGCAGGAAGACCAGTTAAATGATAATCCACCTGAGAGGTAGTGCACTTGGGTAATGGCTGTGGAAACGGTGGAAAATGATTAGATTCTGGACATATTTTGAAGACAGAACTGTCAGGATTTGTTGATGGATACTGTAGTAGGCTGAATAATAACCACCCCAAAATATCAGTTCCTAGTCTCTGGTTTCTAGACGTATCTTTTTTGGAAAAAGGGTCTGTGTAGGTATAATTATTGGTTGAGATTCTGAGTTTTATATGGTGATGGAACAGGTTACCTGCCTCCTCCCAGTAGGAAAGATACTGGGGGGAGAGAGGACGGGTGAAACACCTGGGGTATACTCCTCATGGTCTAGACACTGAGTAGGGCTTGATTGAAGGATAAAAATTCCCACCCAGTCAAAAGATGCTGGTTGGGAGGCTGGATGAAAGATGCCAGGGAAATTTCCTACCCAGTGAAAAGGTATTGGGTAAGGGGGCTTGACTGGGAAAAAATTGAGAAGTACCTGGGGCTCAGCTGAAAGATGCCAAGGTTGCTCTCTTGTAGGGGACTAAATGATCTTGGCTGAGTGGTTAAATAAGAGGCTGATCTGACACTTTTCCTCAATTTGACAGCCATTATAGAATTTGTCAGTATAAAAATGAGGAGAATATATGAGAGCTTCGCTCTGAAGAAAAGGGAAAAAACTCCTCCTGGCCAGTTTTGGTTTTCTCAAGTGACTGAGAAATTTACGGAAGTGGTGGAGGCCTAGTCACACTGTGCAGTGGTCCCATAGGGAAACCCACTCATTAATTAAAATACTTGTTTATCCGGGGGTCACACATTAGAACTGGCCATTCAGTGACCTGAACAACCACAGTGGTCTTGGATTGCTGGAGGCAAAATCTGAGATATGTAAGACAAGCTGAAACAACTCTGGGGTGACTTCTGGAGGAGTTAAGCTCACAAGCAGGACATGGACTTGTTACACAAGTTCACTAGTGATTTTATCCCTGACAAATTCAGCTTCAAATGGGCAACAAAATCTCTCAAAAGTAGAAACAAAAGGGTGTCAAGAAGCCAGCCTCTGACTAACACTGCAGCCAGACTCATGTACAATACATACGGAGTTCATACTTGCAAGTATGTAGTTAATTGGAGAAATTATACTAAAAGAGATCTCAACCTAAAATGGCCAAATTGAGGTTCTTTTGATATTCTAAAATAGATATTTTTGTGTGCACAATCAGAAAAGGCTGGCCGTGCTTACTTTGACTGGTATCTAGACACTTCTAAAAGAGGAAATAATAGAGTAGCTTCTTCACAGAAAATCAACAAAAAAAACTGCTTGAAACTGTCAGGCGAGTGTATGCTCCTCAGTTCTGGCTCGTCACAACAAAGATTTGGAGTGACGGACATTAAAGCCCTCAGCGCATCACAGCTCTCAGTTCTTGGACAGACCGTGTTATAACTCTTAGACAAATCAGTGTTACAGCTCTATTTTATTTAGAAAATAGCAAGAGAATCCATCCTCAAGGCGTGAGGGCATGCTGACCCAAAGACCGAAGAGAAGAGAGTGGGGGAGCATGCCAGTGCGTGGGAGAGAGAGAGCGAGCACGTTTGCTTTGGCTCATCTTTTTATATGTTTTTTCCTCCCCCTGGGCCTTCCCTATGTAAATTGGGCTAGCCAGGAGTGCTGTTTGTTCTACCTGAGGTCCTCACTCAGGTCCTCGGACCTTCCTTTGACCTTCCTTTGTTCTATTTTTGTGGGCTTTTCCCTTCCTTGTCGTTTAGCCACCACTATTTTGGACTCCTGCTTCCTACTCTAACTATCTAAAAAAACTAAATCAGAACTAAAAAAGGCTGCTAGCACTGACTCTGCCAGGTCACAAGTCTAATGGAACTGGGAAGTCACATTTGGCATTTATGCTGTCAACTACAAATTGGCACTCACCAAGAGCATTGCCAATGACTGAACAACAAAGGCATTTGCCATCTGCCTCTGTGGAGACTGAACCCCATGCTGCCATAGCTACTGACCTTCAGCACCCCCTGAGGAAGTTCAGGGTAGAGTAAGGCACTCTGTGCTTCAGGGAATCTGTTGACACAAGTCTTTAGATAGTTGGATGTTTTTAGAAACAGATTTTATTATTTCAATCCTTACATCTCCACATAGCTAGAGAAGCACTGAACCACTTCACGGTGACATCAGATCCTCATGAATAGCAAATAACCTTTTGTAAAATGAGTGCTTCAAGGTGTTGGACCCCCCCTTCACCAAAACCTTATATATTGACCTCCCCCCACTGCCACTTTGGAGCAGTCTCTCAGATACCTCTCTCAGCCCAGGACTCCTGGGCTGTAGTCCTCATTTGTCCCAAATAAAACTTAATTTGCAACTCTCAAGTTGTACATCTTTTTTAGTCCACAGTGACATTTGGCTTTTGATTTCTGGGTATCATTTTACCATCATTTTGGAGGACTCTTGCCACTTGGCTTTGATTTCTGGGCATCTCTTTGCCTTTTGTTTCATTTGGAGTGTGACTCCTGGCTGGTGAAGTTTTGGTTCAGTTTGGTTTGGTTTGAACACACAGACATCTGGTACAAACTGCTCGAGCTAATATGGGAATCGCTCACTCTAAGGTTCCACACTCCACCTGGGAAACCCTAGAAAAAAAAACACTTTTTTTGGACTGGTCAGTCTATAGCTATGATCCAATGACAAGAAAAATGGCTTAAAAAAATTAGATCTTTATTGACATAAGATAGGAAAATGAAGTAAAGTTCCATTATGTCCAGAACTTCCTCTTTTTAATTAAGAGCCTGGGGCTGATCAAACTAAGACCCCACTTCCCCAGAGGGACAATCTGCCCTTGTTATCAGGGCAAATTTGAGTACTATCTCATCTAAATTCTGCCTGCAAAACTATGACCACAGAGAAACACAATTTTTGACAATGTGGTCACAATATTCCTTAAACTCCAGAGAAAGCTTCAAGAAAAAAATTACCTCTTAAGAATTCTTGCCCTGAGGAAATAATTACTTCTATACCTTTCAACAGAGCTCTCTGGATCACCTATCTAGAATATCTTATCTCTAATTCCTAAAACCAAAAGAAAAAATAAAGGGGAACAAAACCTTTTTAAATTTAATTCCAACTGTTATTTACAACTAGTGAGTTTTATGTTGTGATATCTGATTCATAGGGGCTTTCCTGATGGCTCAGATGGTAAAGAATCTGCCTGCAGTGCAGGAGACCTTGGTTCAATCCCTGGGTCAGGCAGATCCCTTGGAGAAGGAAATGGCAATCCACTCCAGTATTCTTGCCTGGAGAATCCTATGGACAGAGGAGCCTGGCGGGTTACAGTCCATGGGGCCACCAAGAATTGGACATGACTGAGCAAGAAACACACAGGTATCATTAAGTTAAAGACTTTAAGAGAAGGTGATAATCCTGAATTGCCCAGGTGAGCATGAAGTGCAATCATAAATGTGATAAGAGGTAGAGGGATTTTCCATAAGCATAAAAAAAAAAAAAAAAAAAAAAAAAGAGGCAGCAATGTGACCATGGAGGCAGAGACTCTGAGGCTGTGAGGGCTCTGGCCACAAGTCAAGGGGCGCCAGGAGATACTAGACGCTGGAAAAGGCAAGGAACAGATTCGATCTAGCCTAGAGCTCCCGAATTTTTTTATTTGGGCTCCGTTAAACACTTCATGGCAAATAGATTGGGAAACAGTGAAAGACTTTATTTTCTTGGCTCCAGAATCACTGCAGATGGTGACTACAGCCATGAAATTAAAAGATGCTTGCTCCTTGGAAGAAAAGCTATGACCAACCTAGCCAGCATACTGAAAAGCAGAGACATCACTTTGCCAACAAATGTCCATCTAGTCAAAGCTATGGTTTTTCCAGTAGTCATTCATGGATGTGAGAGTTGGATGGACTATAAAGAAAGTTGAGCCCCGAAGAATTGATGCTTTTGAACTGTGGTGTTGGGGAAGACTCTTGAGAGTCCCTTGGACTGCAAGGAGATCAAATCAGTCAATCCTAAAGGAAATCAGTCCCAAATATTCATTGGAAGGACTGATGCCAAAGCTGAAACTCCAATACTTTGGCCACCTGATGTGAAGAACTGACTCATTGGAAAATACCCTGATGCTGGGAAAGATTGAAGGTGGGAGGAGAGGAGGACGACAGAGGATGAGACAGTCAGATGGCATCACTAACTCAATGTGCATGAGTTTGAGTAAGCTCCAGGAGTTGGTGATAGGCAGGGAAGCCTGGAGTGCTCCAGTCCATGGGGTCACAAACAGTTGGACACAACTGAGTGACTGAACTGAACTGAAACAGATTTTGGACATCTGGTCTCCAGGACTATGAAAGAATAAATTTCTGTTGTCTTCAGATACTGTTTGAGGTAATTTGTTAACAGCAGCCTTGTGATACTAATACAGACTTCATATGGTATATAAAAGATGGAGAGAAGTCTAAGATGGTTTCAAGAAATTTTGACTAGATGAAGTGGAGGGATGGTTTTTCAATTACTGAGATGGGGATGTCTGAAAAAGGAATAGGTTTGGAGGAGACAAAAATTAAAAGTTAGGGGCACTTCCCTAGTGGTCCAGTGGTTGGGACTCTGAGCTGGCAGTGCAAGGGGCATGGGTTCAATCCTTGCTTGAGAAAGTAAGATCCCATATGTTGTGTGGCATGGTCAAAAAAAAAAAAAAAAGAATTAAAAGTTAGGTTTTAGACATGTTAAGTTTGAGATCACTGTCAGAGGTCTAAATGTGGATGTTCAGAAGGAAAGTTAATAGGTGTGCCTGAAGAACTATGGAATGAGGTTCGTGACATTGTACGGGAGACAGGGATCAAGACCATCCCCATGGAAAAGAAATGCAAAAAAGCAAAATGGCTGTCTGGGGAGGCCTTACAAATAGCTGTGAAAAGAAGAGAGGCGAAAACCAAAGGAGATAAGGAAAGATATAAGCACCTGAATGCAGAGTTCCAAAGAATAGCAAGAAGAGATAAGAAAGCCTTCTTCAGTGATCAATGCAAAGAAATAGAGGAAAACAACAGAATGGGAAAGACTAGAGATCTCTTCAAGAAAATTAGAGATACCAAGGGAACATTTCATGCAAGGATGGGCTCGATAAAGGACAGAAATGGTATGGACCTAACAGAAGCAGAAGATATTAAGAAGAGGTGGCAAGAATACACAGAAGAACTGTACAAAAAAGATCTTCACGACCCAGATAATCATGATGATGTGATCACTTCTGATAGATAGAGTGCCTGAAGAACTATGGAATGAGGTTCGTGACATTGTACGGGAGACAGGGATCAAGACCATCCCCATGGAAAAGAAATGCAAAAAAGCAAAATGGCTGTCTGGGGAGGCCTTACAAATAGCTGTGAAAAGAAGAGAGGCGAAAAGCAAAGGAGAAAAGGAAAGATATAAGCACCTGAATGCAGAGTTCCAAAGAATAGCAAGAAGAGATAAGAAAGCCTTCTTCAGTGATCAATGCAAAGAAATAGAGGAAAACAACAGAATGGGAAAGACTAGAGATCTCTTCAAGAAAATTAGAGATACCAAGGGAACATTTCATGCAAGGATGGGCTCGATAAAGGACAGAAATGGTATGGACCTAACAGAAGCAGAAGATATTAAGAAGAGGTGGCAAGAATACACAGAAGAACTGTACAAAAAAGATCTTCACGACCCAGATAATCATGATGATGTGATCATTAATCTAGAGCCAGACATCTTGGAATGTGAAGTCAAATGGGCCTTAGAAAGCATCACTACGAACAAAGCTAGTGGAGGTGATGGAATTCCAGTTGAGCTGTTTCAAATCCTGAAAGAAATAGTTAGGGTGGTGAAATCAATGACACTTGTGAATTCATGACACTGCATTTCTCAAAACTTCAATTGCCAAAATTTGAATTTCAGAGAATAAAGAGTAAGCTATAAAGTGCATAATTAAAAATGTTTAAAGAAAAATCTATCCATAAAATGTTACAGAAAAATCCAAACAAACTTTTTGGCATACCCAGAATGCTCTTTGAGGGTGCTTACCCACAAAATGGAACTTCACTATTTTGATATTATACCACTTCCCTTCTCTTGCCTTTCATTATAGTGATATCTACTGTCCTTTCAAAATCCAAATGGTTCATAGGTTTGTGTTTAATTTTCTAAATTAATTTTATTTACAATTTCTAATTCAGTTTCAGAGACTATGTTTTAAAGAAAATCAAATATTGTTATTATACATGTTTCTTAGAAAAAGATCTGTGATGTAAATATGAACATGCCCTAGATTTTTTGTTCATTCTTATATCTAAAATCATACAACTGCTCCTTTTTAACACTTCTTCATTAACCAAACTCTTGTTTTGTACCCCCCATACTTCGAGATACTCAGTAAACCATAAACTTAGACATTTTTGAAACTAATAAACATAAAGGAATGCAGTAATGATTTAACTTAATTCAGTATTTATAATCTTTACTTTTCAAGGTAACTTTTTTATTTTCTGTAATATTAATTCAGTTGATTGCTTAATAGATTGCTAGAAATAATCTGACCTATTTTCAGGGAATAAAAATGAATTTTTATCTCATTGGGTGACTACAAGAACTATCCTGCACATCCTATTAATGTTGTTTTTATAGCCTAAGGACAGCCGTCCACTGATACATTGATAAGGTAGGAAATTTAAGTAACTACTCAGATATTTAAGGGAAAATAAAATGCTTCAAGTACAATGCTAAAGATTTTGTTTGGGTATATTTGTTTTTCCTTTTTCATGGAAATAGAGACATAGAAAGCCTTCAGAACACATTTTGAATGCCTGCAATACATAGATTCAGTAAAATAAGTTCTACTTTTTAAACAAATTTTTGACTCAATGAAACTTGTTCTATGAATATATGGGACTTACTGGGCAAGTATATCAATCTTGAAATGTGTTTACTATCTGGGTCGTGAAGATTTTTGTACAGTTCTTCCATGTATTCTTGCCACCTCTTCTTAATATCTTCTGCTTCTGTTAGGTATATACCATTTCTGTCCTTTATCGAGCCCATCCTTGCATGAAATGTCCCCTTGGTATCTCTAATTTTCTTGAAGAGATCTCTAGTCTTTTCCATTCTGTTGTTTTCCTATATTTCTTTGCATTGAACACTGAGGAAGGCTTTCTTATCTCTTCTTGGTATTCTTTGGAACTCTGCATTCAGATGCTTGTATCTTTACTTTTCTCCTTTGCTTTTCACCTCTCTTCTTTTCACAGCTATTTGTAAGGCCTCCCCAGACAGCCATTTTGCTTTTTTGCATTTCTTTTCCATGGGGATGGTCTTGATCCCTGTCTCCCGTACAATGTCACGAACCTCATTCCATAGTTCTTCAGGCACTCTATCTATCAGATCTAGGCCCTTAAATCTATTCCTCACTTCCACTGTATAATCATAAGGGATTTGATTTAGGTCATACCTGAATGGTCTAGTAAAGCTGAAACTCCAGTACTTTGGCCACCTCATGCGAAGAGTTGACTCATTGGAAAAGACTCTGATGCTGGGAGGGATTGGGGGCAGGAGGAGAAGGGGACGACCGAGGATGAGATGGCTGGATGGCATCACTGACTCAATGTATGTGAGTCTGAGTGAACTCCGAGAGATGGTGATGAACAGGGAGGCCTGGCGTGCTGCGATTCATGGGGTCGCAAAGAGTCGGACACGACTGAGCGACTGAACTGAACTGAGTTTAAAGGACAAGTTGGGGCTGGAGGTAAATAGTGGATTTATAAATGTCTTCCCAACCCAGGGATCGAACCCAGGTCTCCCACATTGCAAGGGGAATTTTTTACCAGGTGAGCCACCAGGGAAGCCCTTGTAAGTTATAACTTTTAAGCCCTTATAAGTTAATTATAAGTGATAATTAATGTTATGGAACAGAATGAGCTCCCCTGGGCAGGGCATGAGATAAGGAAGATGTTGAACTCTGAGACACTCCAATGTTTACACAAGATTAGCAGGACCTCAGAACAGAGATTAAGAAGCAGCAGTGACCGAATCATAAGAACCAAGAGACAGCAGTATCCTAGATTTCAAGTTAGAAAGGTACCTCAGGAAGGAACAAGTGAGTAACCATGTCAAACACTGTGGAAAGAGTAGAAGGTGACAAAGTTTAGAGAGTTAATAGGGACATTTGAGGAGTTGCACTATCAGTGGATTCAACAGAAGGGGCAGGTAGTTAAAGATAAAAGGAAAATCTTTTTTAAGATGAAAGTCATCATAGCAATAGGGGCACAGCCGTCACTGGGTCAACTATCAGAGCATAATGAGCAGATGCACTGAATCAGAGAGGATCATGAATGGAGCGTCAGGACGCTCTTCTGGAATCAGAAAAGCTTTTAAAAACTAAAGAAGATGACTTGAATCTTAATGCTGTAGAAATTTTTTTTAATTTTATGGAAATGAATGATAGAATATTTAAGAATAAAATGTCTAAATATTTATATAAGGATTTGTACCTGTGAAGGTCTTTCATGTACTTGATCTTCACTTCATACACCTCTGTGAGGTTAAGTGTGATCAGCCACATTTTAAAGAGGAATAAACTGTGTTTTCAAGAGTTAAAACGACTTGACCAAGATCTAGCAAGTTACTAAGTGGTAAACTGAAATTACTAAAAGAAAAGCTGTCTTGAAATTAATGTAGCACATTGCACACTAGGAGAGAATCACAAATAGGAAGAAAAAATAATTGGAAATGGGAGTAATCCAAATGGAAGATATTAAAGACTTTCCCAAGGATATTGGCCAACCCAGTGAAGACAGCAATACATACTCTGTGTGTCTGCATACATGCACTTTTGTAGCCTCAGATTAGGAAATCTCTTTGTAGCCATAGCTTTTTCATCACCAAAATAATACAAAGGCTTCCATATGTACCTTTCACAAGCTACAAATCTTTCTTGCATATTATTAGTCCTAGCGATTCTTCAGTTCAATATAACATATTTTGGATCTCTCTATCAGTTCAGTTCAGTTCAGTCACTCAGTCATGTCCGAGTCTTTGTGACCCCAGGAACCACAGCAAGCCAGGCCTCCCTGTCCATCACGAACTCCCAGAGTCCACCCAAACTCATGTCTATCGAGTCGGTGATGCCTTCCAACCATCTCATCCTCTGTCGTCCCCTTCTCCTCTTGCCCTCAATCTTTCCCAGCATCAGGGTCTTTTCAAATGAGTCAGCTCTTCGCATCAGGTGGCCAAAGTATTGGAGTTTCAGCTTCAACATCAGTCCCTCCAATGAACACCCATGACTGATCTCCTTTAGGATGGACTGGTTGTATTTCCTTTCAGTCCAAGGACTCTCAAGAGTCTTTTCCAACACCAAAGTTCAAAAGCATCAATTCTTCATTGCTCAACTTTCTTTATAGTTCAACTCTCACATCCATACATGACTACTGGAAAAACCAAAGCCTTGACTAGATGGACCTTTGTTGACAAAGTTATGTCTCTGCTTTTTAATATGCTGTCTAGGTTGGTCATAATTTTCCTTCCAATGAGCAAGCGTCTTTTAATTTTAATGGCTGCAATCACCATCTGCAGTGATTTTGGAGCCCAGAAAAATACAGTCAGCCACTCTTTCTACTGTTTCCCCATCTATTTGTCATGAAGTGATGGGGCCGGATGCCATGATCTTAGTTTCCTGAATGTTGAGCTTTAAGCCAACTTTTTCACTCTCCTCTTTTACTTTCATCAAGAGACTCTTTAGTTCTTCTTCATTTTCTGCCATAAGGGTAGTATCATATGCATATGCATACCTCCAGCCCAGCATTTCTCATGCACATATCAAGAAATGAAATATCAAATTCTGAGTTACTTTGCCTACTGGATTGCAATGAAAGGGTATAATTTGTGAAGCTTACCAACCTCAAAGGAGATTTAAATTGGTAGCCAGGCTACTGATTCTAATCCCAGTCCTGGCCAAGGCCATGAACAAATATCAGTTGGGCCATTACTGTGCACAAGAAGATTGGAAAAGATCATCTTAATGGTTTCTGCTAGTTTTGATGATTTTGTACTATTGTGATTCTAACAAGGCTTATGTCTCCTATTTAAAATCCCTTCATATTCATTACTTCATTTTAGAGTTTATCAACCCTGTGTAAGATCATTGACTTTTTACATAAGAGAAACCTGACTTTCACAGACCATGCAGAACTTGAAGAAACTTACAAAGTTGGGACATTGGAAGAACTATCACTCAAAATTCAAGCTATAGCTCCAGAGTCAAAGTAATTTTTTAAAAGACAAAATAAATGGAAAAAGGCAAAGAATGAATAAAGAACAAGGGAGTGCAAAAAAATTTCTTGATAACTTAGGTGGGATCATGCTTGCTAATTCTGTCAAATTCTATTATGGCAGAACTTCTTCTTGTGTAGCTATTGCAGTTGGGAGAATTACTCACTCTCAATCTTTGACTTTACTGCAGACTTTTAGAACACAGAACTGGACATGGAACAACAGACTGGTTTCAAATAGGAAAAGGAGTATGTCAAGGCTGTATATTGTCACCCTGCTTATTTAACTTATATACAGAGTACATCATGAGAAATGCTGGACTGGAAGAAGCACAAGCTGGAATCAAGATAGCCAGAAGAAATATCAGTAACCTCAGATATGCAGATGACACCACCCTTATGGCAGAAAGTGAAGAGGAGCTAAAAAGCCTCTTGATGAAAGTGAAAGAGGAGAGTGAAAAAGCTGGCTTAAAGCTCAACATTCAGAAAACGAAGATCATGGCATCTGGTCCCATCACTTCATGGGAAATAGATGGGGAAACAGTGGAAACAGTGTCAGACTTTATTTTGGGGGGCTTCAAAATCACTGCAGATAGTGACTGCAGCCATGAAATTAAAAGACACTTACTCCTTGGAAGAAAAATTATGACCAACCTAGATAGCATATTCAAAAGCGGAGACATTACTTTGCCGACTAAGGTCCGTCTAGTCAAGCTATGGCGTTTCCTGTGGTCATGTATGGATGTGAGAGTTGGACTGTGAAGAAGGCAGAGCGCCGAAGAATTGGTGCTTTTGAACTGTGATGTTGGAGAAGACTCTTGAGATTCCCTTAGACTGCAAGGAGATCTAACCAATCCATTCTGAAGGAGATCAGCCCTGGGATTTCTTTGGAAGGAATGATGCTAATGCTGAAACTCCAGTACTTTGGCCACCTCATGCAAAGAGTTGACTCATTGGAAAAGACTCTGATGCTGGGAGGGATTGGGGGGCTGACTGCAGCCATGAAATTAAAAGACACTTACTCCTTGGAAGAAAAATTATGACCAACCTAGATAGCATATTCAAAAGCGGAGACATTACTTTGCCGACTAAGGTCCGTCTAGTCAAGCTATGGCGTTTCCTGTGGTCATGTATGGATGTGAGAGTTGGACTGTGAAGAAGGCAGAGCGCCGAAGAATTGGTGCTTTTGAACTGTGATGTTGGAGAAGACTCTTGAGATTCCCTTAGACTGCAAGGAGATCTAACCAATCCATTCTGAAGGAGATCAGCCCTGGGATTTCTTTGGAAGGAATGATGCTAATGCTGAAACTCCAGTACTTTGGCCACCTCATGCAAAGAATTGACTCATTGGAAAAGACTCTGATGCTAGGAGGGATTGGGGGCCGGAGGAGAAGGGGACAACAGAGGAGATGGCTGGATGGCATCACGGACTCGATGGATGTGAGTCTGGGTGAACTCCGGGAGTTGGGATGGACAGGGAGGCCTGCCGTGCTGCAGTTCATGGGGTCGCAAAGAGCCAAACACGACTGAGCGATTGACCTGAACTTAGAACCACAGATACACTGAATGATTCCATCAGGGTAC
This sequence comes from Cephalophus harveyi, assembly GCA_006410635.1. Taxonomy (NCBI): domain Eukaryota; kingdom Metazoa; phylum Chordata; class Mammalia; order Artiodactyla; family Bovidae; genus Cephalophus; species Cephalophus harveyi. Next base: position 263,738 of record SJYT01015743.1, on the reverse strand, counting down.
ACTGTGTCTTCTCAAACTCAATATGCCCTAAATTCCCATCACAAACCTATTTCTCTTTTTGAACTTTCCCATCATGATAAAAGATACTAATCTACCAGGAGCCTGAGACAGAAATCTGAGAATTATCTTCAGTTCTTCTTCCTTGATTGCACACCTCAAATCAGTTATGAAGACTTGTCTAATCCATCTCTCCACTTCTCTTCTCTTCATCATTATTATTATGATGTTCAAACCATCACTTCTTCTTGCCCCCCCCTCTGCTGCTATTGCTTCCAATGTGTTCTTGCCTCTGGTCTTTTTATTCTGATATAATCTCTACCTTGATATTTCTATGATTCTAAATTGCAAAATAATATTAATATCAAATCATGTCCTGGCTGAAACCTTCCATATCTTCCTCCAATTTGGTGGTGATGTTCAAATCATTATATAATATAGATAGCCTTTCATGATCTTACCTCTGTCTGTCACATCAGCTTCATCTCCTTTTGATTCCATTGTATACTAAACTACTTGCTGTCCTTCAAATGTACCATATTCTTGGCACCTGCTTTCCACTCTCCTTCACCCTAATGAGGCTTCATGGCTTTTTTCTTGAACCCTCTTCCTGGGTCTTTATCAGCCCCTCTTTCCTCCCCTATCAAGATATTCACCCTTTACTCTGTATTCTTATAGTACATTGATTACAACTTTTATTTAAAGTATGTTCTTGTTTTTGCAGGTGTTGCTTTGCCTTTCCTGCATTATTTAACTTCTTGAATACAGAAATTCTTTTCTACATCTTCGCATCTTCAGAACATTCCATAGTGCCTCATATATAGCATGTCCTAAATAACTGATTAAAAATGTGGAAAAAACTAATGATACATCAGTGTGGTGGAATACTTCAGGGACTAAAATTCAGAAGAGTTAGATCAACCTAATTTATAGCATAAATCTTTTACAGATATGCTTTTTCATGTCTGGGCTTTGGTTTTCTCATCTTTAAAAGCATGCCTCTTAACTAGATACTCTCAAAGGCCCCTTCAGTGCTAAAATGTTCCAAACATATCTGTTTGGAATCAAATTGCTTAATGCAGTTCTTTTTTCTTTTTTTTTCAGCAAAGCCCCAAAGCACACAAAATCATCGAGCCACCTGAAAAAGTCAATCATCTTCCAAACAGTGAACAATTTATTTCCTAACCACTGGCAGAACACTTCCAATCTTTTATAAATAGAAATCTTCCAGTAATACAAACAAAATTGATTGGACCTAGAGATTGAGCCTTTGGAAAATATGATTGAATTTCTCATCCTCTTTGGAAGATGAGTATATGGTTTTAAGAGGTTTCATTTGAAGTCAGCTTATACATGAAAATCCCACTTTGGATGTAAATAGCACTCATGCTTGGAGTCTTTCTGCTGAATCTCTAAAGCCATTTGCTAAGTTCAAAAATATTTAGCAAAATAAGTATTTTTGACAAAAATCTTTGCTTCCCTAATAGCATTTGGAAGTAAAAAAAGGCTTGTTGCTTATGGAATATTCATTATTGGCAATTTGGGGTGCATTTGCAAGCCACAAAAATCCTCTACTGATTATAGACTCTCTTCAATTTGTCATAGTGTGTTCTGGAAGGAGCTGAATTTGGTCAAATTGGAGCCAAGGTATATCAGCCTTACACTGAAAACACTCATGGCAGCTGAGTATCTTGTTCTGCTGCAGCACAGCTGAGTAGGGAATGTCATGTGAGATATCTGAAACACAAGAAGATATTTTTTAAACTACTGTTAGACATAGTCAATATATTAATATTAAAAATCTGATGCTAAGAGACTGCAAACATGGTAATCCTATGAATTCTATAACTATAATTATTTGTGGTTGTGATATAGAATCAACTGAGTCTTAGGATAAAGTCACTGATAACTGATGATGAATGACAGAAATTCAGCTTGCAATGGATATAATTTCAGGCTCTTCCTGTTAAACATCAGCGTTGGTTGCCAGAATGTCTGCAATTGGTATATAGAAGGCATTTATGCCATACTTAACACAAAAGCAATGCTGGTTCTATTCCATGTTATTTCTGAATAGTGGCCTTAAAAAAGAAGTCAAAAATATCCCATACTTCAATTTATTTGTGCAAACCTTGTTTTAAAAAAAATAATAAAGTAGAATATATTGAGAAACAAACTCCTTTCTCACACACACACAGAGTCACTCAGGACTTGACCACCATTTTTTTCTGGAATTAATAGTTTGTATCAGCAAAAAACAGTGATTTGGCAGAAAGCTATAAAAGTATTTCAATGAGTAGTTCATACTACAAAAAAACAACAACAACAACAAAAAAAAACAGGTGATTAAAAGCAAAAAATGGCTATTTGGAGAGTTTTTTGCAGTGGTGAAGAAGTAATGTGTGAATTTTGATAAAGCAATGTTCCATTTTCCTCAGGCCATATTTCTAGCAAATTCAATCCTCCAAATATGCTTTTAATAAAAATAAGCTCCTCACTTATCTCATGAAATAGCCATCACAAAACTCAAGCACCAAAGCCATATGCCTTGAGAGGTTTATAGAATAGAGTAGAAAAGTCTGAGGGAGAGAGAGATTCATAGAGAGAGACATTTGAAAATGACTGTTTATTGTTTAACATAGAAGAAAAAGAAAAGTACAGTGCAGAGCAAGCTTTTCTCACCATCAAATACAGAAATGGAGGCCCAAGGACTGATCCTTACTTATCAGAAAAATTATTACAAGTTCAGTATTCCCTGTGTCAGAACGCAAGGGAGTAGAGAATACATTTTTGGATAGCAAAACTTAACAATTTTCACTCTTGGGCTTGAAATGAACAATGTTAACTCAGAAAAATCCTTGAAACAGAGAAGCTTTTGTAAAGATGCCTAACCTAAAAAGCACTGCTGCTCATTTCTAAGGAAACTTAATGTGCTAACATGCACAAGCTATGCTGCTGCTGCTGCTGCTAAGTCGCTTCAGTCGTGTCCGACTCTGTGCGACCCCATAGACGGCAGCCCAACAGGCTCCCCCGTCCCTGGGATTCTCCAGGCAAGAACACTGGAGTGGGTTGCCATTTCCTTCTCCATTGTGTGAAAGCGAAAAGTGAAAGTGAAGTCGCTCACTCGCGACCGACTCCTAGCGACCCCATGGACTGCAGCCTACCAGGCTCCTCCATCCATGGGATTTTCTAGGCAAGAGTACTGGAGTGGCTTGCTATTGCCTTCTCCGATGCACAAGCTATAAGTGGTATATATTTCATTTCCAAGACACTACTGAGCTCATCTGGCCAATGGCAGTTTCTGGCTATTCCTCTTCATTTTTTCTAGTAAATACCTATCTTTTCTCCTCTTGTTTCCATAGTGAGTTTGCCAACGCTTGGCAATGGTGATGTCCATTAGCGTGCCAGCAGCTGCTTGAGCAGCACAGTTTCTTGAGATTTCTTGCTGTCATGGATGATGACAATGAAAAGACAGAAGTAAACAAGATACTGTTGGTTGGACTTATGCTGGAGAAAAAGAAAAATCAATGATGCGTTTAGAAAAAAGGCACTCTTCCTAGAAAGCAACAAGAACAGCTTACTTTCACATTTACAGGAGAAAATCTGCCATATTTTTAATCTACTTCAATGATGGTAGTAATACTAATGGAAGATGTTTCCAGTTGGAACACCTGCAGCTCAGCTCTCTGTGAGAAGCATGAAAGCTTAAGTTCTTCTATCTTCCTGAAGACAACACGACCTTGTCCAATATTAAAACAGCCAGGAGAGAAGGAAGAAAAGCTCTTGGACTTTATTTACTCTATCCTGAAAGCTCCAAATGTATCAATGAAGAACAACTGGTGGGTTGCCAAGTTTTGTGAAACTGCTAAGTAGGGTTGCTCTATCCAAGAAAGGTGTCAGTTGAAGGTTATGTGTAAGTTGAAGGTTCCTGGGTGCCATCACATGTTCTGATCAGATGGGGAAATGGAAAGAAATGGATTAACCACTTTAGTCTGTTCCCTGTTTCCTTCTCCTTGGCAAATGCTCACATTTCTTCCTGCTCTCTTTCTTTTTGCCTCTATCTCTACTTTCCCTCCTTTTCTTTTCTTACTATCATCCTCTTATATCACTTGCAGCTCTTTCTTCTATATCTCTCCCCTCCTCCCCTATTAATATTGATTTCTCTTCTCCTTTTGCAGTTTTTCCAATCACCCACTGGTGTTAGACACTGTTCTTTGCAGTGCAAAAATAAATTAAAATTTTAAACTCTAGAGATTTCACTCAATGGGATCACAGTCTCCTGCTGAAGATGAGAAAACGTAAAATATGTTTCCACTGATTATAGTAGAACAGTTTATTACATTTGACTGTGGTTATATCACCCAAATAAAACATCAGATAAAGTCTTTCCAACAATATTTAAAACTAGAAGTAGCACATAATCAAGAATTTACTCCAATTTGCCTAAATTTATGGACTGTTTAACAGCCATATTGACAGACAGAATAGTATTGCATATGACTCTCTCTGGATCATTTCCCCAGAATATCTTTGGTAGCAACCAACCTAACTCTGGGTGCTAAGTTGGATGCCATTCATCAATATTCCTGTCTCTCTCCTATGACACATACCACTGGTGACAAACTCAAAGTGTGTAAAAAGAGAGACTTTATTTTCTAAAAATTAAATTAATTCTACATCCAACCATTCCTCAATTATCAATATCCATTGCCAATATGCTCCCTTTATATTACACAAGGCTGTGTACTGCTTTATCTATCATTTTGGGAAACTCTCCCCATCCCAAGGTATTTAGGATCTTGGATATTTATAGGGTAAATATCCCCAAATGAGAGATGAAATATTTTAATCTCCAACCTACCATGGTCACAACATACAAAGACTTTGACATAGCTTGTGATTTTTTTTTTTTTTTTTAATATGGCATTTACGCTACTACTTCTCAATCATGTATTCAGAAGCTTGTCTCACTCTTGGCTCTTGAGTCTCACCAACATTTCTGAACTTCCCATGGAGCAGTATCTCTTCTTAGATATGATGCCCCTGAGAGATGACTGTGCTTTTTCCTCTGCCTCCAAAATGCCTAGCATAATTTCTTCAATGGACTTTAGCCTTCTACAAAACTAGAAAAGCTATATAACCTTAAAACTGTCTTTTCTACTCTTGGAGATACCTGAAACAAGGTGTATGAAGATAGATTATCCACCTGAAGTAAGAGAAGCAAGGTGGAGAGGGAGAAGTTTCAAAAATGTGGGGAAAACAAGCACAAATGAATTATCCTAAAATTATTTCACCCAGAGATTTCAAGTGTAGAAATGATGAGGCCTAAATAAATTTGGCTAGTTCAAAAGAGAGCAAGAAGTTCAGTGTGGCTGGTGCAAAAGGTAAAAGTAGAAGCAGAGAGACCAAGTAAGAAGGTTATTACTGAAGCCCCATGGTGAGATGGTTGGTGGCTTAGACCAGACTGGGAGAAGTGGGGTGGTGTGTGCATAATACAAAAGTATTGTGGTGGTATAGTCATCGTGATTTGTCCTTTTTAGTCCTCTTTAGTTGATAAGGAGCAAATGGAAACCCACTCTAGTATTCTTGCCTGTAAAATCTCATGGACAGAGGAGCCTGGTGGGCTAGGGTTGCCGAGTCAGACATGACTGAATGACTGAGCGTGAGTAGATAAGCAAGGAGAAAGGGCCAAAGTCTAGTTCTTTGATTCCTGGACAGTACTTCCCAGGAGAGAAGATGGAAAAGGGACCACTGAGAAAGGGTTAAAAGTTTCATTTAATTTTCTAAACTTTATTATCACAGGAAGCTTTGCTTATCATTTATTCTCCACTTGGGTCTCAATCTGCAATCCCAATATAAGATGACAGGTGGAAAAAAAAAAAAAATTGTTATAAAACCTGACTGGTCATCAGATCATTTGGATACTTTTTTAAAAATATAGTTTCTTAGTCCTTAACTCTAGAGACCTGTAGAAGAAAAATTTTCTAAACATGGGGCACACATTTAGATCATTCCCAGATCATTCTAATGATGATGGGTTTAGGAACCACTGGAGCAAAGTATATGTAACATATCCCTGTGGTCTCCCAGAGATAATTGAAAGTGACCTGGCATGTAATAAGGCAAGAGGATTCAAGTGTCAATAAAATGGTTGGCCTATTTGCATTCAGAGACTTGTGAAACCTCAGCATAAGGCATGATATACTATAAATAAAAACTTTTTGGATCTGGGAATTTGAAAAACTCAAATTTAGTTTCAACTCATCGACCTATTGGCATGTGTATCTCTGGGCACGACATGTAAATTCTCATTTTCTCAATTTTTGTATGTGTAACATGAGGGTAAGTGTACCTGATTTAGAAGGTCACTATCTGGGGACTGAGTTCAGGGTCCCTGGGATGCTTATCAGTACATCTGACAACCCTAGTAGGACCTCAATTAACATTTAGAAATGAAAATGTAGAAAAGAAAGGAAGGACCAGTAACAACTGCAAAGTTCTCTCTTCCTGATGCAAATTTCTCTAAGAAGATTATTTGGAAAGCAGTGGCCCATTTAGAACAGTTTAAATGGGTCCTGTGTGTGTGTTTCCCCCCACCCCCACCCCCCACCTAGAACTTTTACTTAGACTCAAATTGGTTTAAGGTTGAAAGAAAATTCTCTAGTAGCATGAAATTTTCTAATACTGGGAGAAGTTCTTGATATGGGTCATTGGCCCTGCTTTGAGTGAAGTTGTTATTAGGGATTTGCATGAAAATGTACAAGGACATCCATCAGATCTCCAAATGGCAGGAGCAGGAAACAAGAGCTACCACATGTGTTACTAACTCAAGCTCCCAAAAGATATGGTCTGGTTATCCCAGTAGGCCAGAGTGGACAAGATACAGAATAACCTGTATAAGAGTATAAAGCCCAGCACCGAGATACAGGATATCACTTATTCAAATAAAGGATGGGAGAGACTTAGTAATAGTTCCTGTAAAAATCTCCTAGGAGTTTTGATCACTAGAAAGAGCAGAATTTGGTCACATCTATTTTTGTACTCACAGAATATCATTCTTTTGTATATAATAGCACTTAGAATATTTTGTTTTATGGTTCATTTGGAATCTGTCTCTCATTTTAGTCCATGAGTAATATAAAAACAAAGATTACATCTTGTTCATCTTTAAAGATCCAACATCAATATCAGACCTGGCATAGAATGTATGCTCACTCAATATTCATTAAATAAATGGAGATTTGTATAAATGCAAGAATAACAATGTATATCAGTAGGCTAGGATGTGGTAGAAATCAAGATATGGTAGAAATGGAGGCCTAAGGAGGGATGGAGAGAAAAAAAATCTATTAACCTATATGAATGATGCTAATTTCCAAAGATTAACAATTTTTCAAGGGTAAAATGATAATATCATATTTCCTAAAGTGTGATCTTCACTTACAAGGTATTTTGAAGAAATAAATACTGGGGAGAGGGGATGATTTCTTGTTTAAAAATGGTCAGTCATTTCTGAATACTTGGCTAACATAAGATTCACAATGTATTTATATTATTATTTTAATATATATTTTTATTTATCTATTTATTTATTTGGCTGCACCGGGTCTTAGGTCCAGCATGCTGGATCTTCTAGTTGTACAAATAGGATATAGTTCCCTGACCAGGGGTTGAACCCTGGCCTCATGTATTGGCAGTGCAGAATCTTAAACACTGGACCACTAGGAAAGTCCCACAATATATTACATTTTGTTAAAAGCTTTAAGAAATTCTTCTGCAAATAAAACTTTTAGCTTTATCTATCCTACTGTTTAACCCTGTCTTTGTGAATTAGTTTAATGACAGAATTACTTTTGTGTGTAAGAGACGGGTATCATACTAATCTCCAAAAAAAAAAAGCATTTGGGGAAGCCTGTTGGGTGAGAAGGAGTACTGCACTGGGAGTCAGGAGCCCTGGGTTCTACTCCTGACTCATCAATACTGGCCCAGAGCATAAATCCTTAGTGTCTGTACCTTGTCAGTGCTGGATTGCCTTTATCACCTTTACCAATGTTATATCTTATTATGTATGGAATTAGGGCTGGAGTTCAGTGTAGAAGAGATTTACTTCCTAGCATTTCAGGGAGTGGGGGACATGTGTCTCAGTTCAGTTCAATGCTCAGTCATGTCCAACTCTTTGCGACCCCACAGACTGCAGCACGCCAGGCCTCCCTGTCCATCACCAACTCCCGGAGCTTACTCAAACTCATGTCCATCAAGTCAGTGATGCCATCCAAGCATCTCCTCTGTCACCCCCTTCTCCTCCTTCCTTCAATCTTTCCCAGCATCAGGGTCTTTTCCAGTGCGTCAGTTCTTCACATCAGGTTGGCCAAAGTATTGTAGTTTCAGCTTCAGCATCAGCCCTTCCAATGAAGATTCAGGACTTATTTCCTTTAGGATGCACTGGTTCGATCTCCTTGCACTCCAAGGGACTCTCATGGGGCTGGTGCACTGGGATGACCCAGAGGGATGGTATGGGGGGGGTTCAGGATGTGGAACACGTGTACACCCGTGGCGGATTCATGTTGATATATGGCAAAACCAATAAAATATTGTAATTAGCCTCCAATTATAATAAATAAATTTATATTTTTAAAAAAGGGTCTTCTGGGACACCACAGTTCAAAAGCATCAATTCTTCGGTGTTCAGCTGTATCTATATTCCAACTCTCACATCCACACAACACTACTGGAAAAACTATAGCTTCAACTAGACAGACCTTTGTTGGCAAAGTAATGTCGTTCCTCCTCAATATGCTGTCTACACTGGTCATATTTTTTCTTCCAAGGAGCAAGCGCCTTTCAATTTCATGGCTGCCATTACCATCTGCAGTGATTTTGGAGCCTCCCAAAATAAAGTCTCTCACTGTTTTCATTGTTTCTCCATCTATATGCCATGAAGTAATGGAACCAGCTGCCATGATCTTAGTTTTCTGAATATTGAGTTATAAGCCAACTTTTTCAATCTCTTCTTTCACTTTCATCAAGAGGCACTTTAGTTCTTCACTTTCTGCCATAAGGGTGGTATCATCTGCATATCTGAGGTTATTGATATTTCTCCCAGCAATCTTGATTCCAGCTTGTGCTTTAGCTAGCCCAGCATTTTGCATGATGTACTAAGCAGGGTGACAATATACAGCTTTGCCATACTCCTTTCCCTATTTGGAACCAGTCTGTTGTTCCCTGTCCAGTTCTAACTGTTACTTTCTGACCTGCATACAGATTTCTCAGGAGGCCAGAAAGGTGGTCTGGGATTCCCATCTCTTGAAGAATTTTTCAGTTTGTTGTGATCCACACAGTCAAAGGTTTAGGCATAGTCAATAAAGCAAAAATAGATGTTTTTTTCTGGAACTCTCACTTTTTCAATGATCCAGCAGATGCTGGCAATTTGATCTCTGGTTCCTTTGCCTTTTCTAAATCTAGCTTGAACATCTGAAAGTTCACGGTTCACATACTGTTGAAGCCTGACTTGGAGAATTTTGAGCATTACTTTGCTAGCATGTGATATGAGTGCAACTGTGGGGTAGTTTGAACATTCTTTGGCATTCGCTTTCTTTGGGATTGAAATGAAAACTGACCTTTTCCAGTCCTGTGGCCACTGCTGAGTTTTCCAAATTTGCTGGCATATTGAGTGCAGCCCTTGCACAGCATCATCTTATAGGATTGAAACAGCTGAACTGGAATTCAATCACTCCCACTAGCTTGTTTCATAGTGATGCTTCCTAAGGCCCACTTGACTTCACACTCCAGGATGTCTGGCTCTAGGTGAATGATCATACCCTTGTGGTTATCTGAGTCATTAAAATGTTTTTTGTATAGTTCTGTATATTCTTGCCATCTCTTCTTAATATCTTCTGCTTCTCTTGGGTTCATACCATTTCTGTCCTTTATTGTGCTCATCTTTGCATGAAATGTTCTCTTGGTATCCCTAATTTTCAGGAAGATATCTCTAGTCTTTCCCATTCCATTGTTTTCCTTTATTTCTTTGCATTGATCACTGAGGAAGGCTTTCTTATCTCTCCTTTCTATTCTTTGGAACTCTGCATTCAAATGGATATATCTTTCCTTTTCTCCTTTGCCTTTTGCATCTGTTCTTTTCTCAGCTTTTTATAAGGCTTCATCAGACAGCCATTTTTCCTTTTTGCATTTCTTTTCTTTGGGGATGGTCTTGATTCCTGCCTCCTGTACAATGTCACAAACCTCTGTCCGTAGTTCTTCAGGCACTCTGTCAGATCTAATCCCTTGAATCTCTTTTTCACTTTCACTGTATAATCATAAGGGATTTGATTTAGGCCATACCTAAATGGTATGGGTTTTCCCTACTTTCTCCAATTTAAGTTTGAATTTGGCAATAAGGAGTTGATCTGAGCCACAGTCAGCTCCTGGTCTTGTTTTTGCTGACTGTATAGAACTTCTCCATCTTTAGCTGCATAGAATATAATCAGTCTCATTTCGATATTGACCATCTGGTGATGTCCACGTGTAGTCTTCTCTTGTGTTGTTGGAAGAGGGTGTTTGCTATGACCAATGCATTCTTTTGGCAAAAGTCTATTAGCCTTTGTCCTGCTTCATTCTATACTCCAAGGCAAAATTTGCTTGTTACTCCAGGTGTTTCTTGACTTCCTACTTTCACATTCCAGTCCCCTGTAGTGAAAAGGACCTCTTTTTTGAATGTTAATTCTAGAAGGTCTCATAGGTCTTCATAGAACCATTTCACTTCAGCTTCTTCAGCATTACTGGTTGGGGCATAGACTTGGATTAATGTGATATTAAATAATTTGCCTTTGAAACGAACAGAGATCATTCTGTCGTTTAGGAGATTGCATTTAAGTACTGCATTTTGGATTCTTTTGTTGACCATGAGGGCTACTCCATTTTTTCTAAGGGATTCTTGCCCATAGTAGTAGATATAATAGTCATCTGAATTAAATTTGCCCATTCCAGTCCATTTTAGTTAGCTGATTCCTAGAATGTCGACATTCACACTTGCTATCTCCTGTTTGACCACTTCCAATTTGCCTTGATTCATGGACCTAACATTCCAGGTTCGTATGCCATATTGCTATTTACAGCATCATACTTTACTTCCATCACCAGTCACATCCACAACTGGGTATTGTTTTTGCTTTGGCTCTATCTCTTCATTCTTTCTGGAGTTATTTCTCCACTGTTCTACAGTAGCATATTGGGCACCTACCGACCAGGGAATTCATCTTTCAGTGTCCTATCTTTTTGCTTTTTCAGACTGTTCATGAGGTTCTCAATACAAGAATAATGAAGTAGTTTGCCATTTCCTTCTCCAGTGGACCACTTTTTTTTAGAACTCTTCACCATGACGCATCTGTCTTGGGTGGCCCTACACGACATGGCTCATAGTTTCATTGAGTTAGGCTAGGCTGTGGTGGACCACATTTTGTTAGAACTCTGCACCATGACACGTCCATCTTGGGTGGCCCTACATGGCATGGCTCATAGTTTCACTAGGTTAGACAAGGCTGTGGCCCATATGATCAATTTGATTAGTTTTTGTGATTGTGGTTTTCATTTCTGTTTCATTCTGCTGCTGCTGCTGCTAAGTCATTTCAGTCGTGTCTGACTCTGTGTGACTCCATAGATGGCAGCCCACCAGGCTCCCCTGTCCCTGGGATTCTCTAGGCAAGAACACTGGAGTGGGTTGCCATTTCCTTCTCCAGTGCATGAAAGTGAAAAGTGAAAGGGAAGTCACTCAGTTGTGTCCAACTCTTCACGACCCCATGGACCACAGCCTACCAGACTCCTCTGTCCACGGGGATTTTCCAGGCAAGAGTACTGGAGTGGGGTGCCATCACCTTCTCTGCTGTTTCATTCTAGTTCTTAGTAATAAAATATGAGTGAGAGTGGGATGTGGCATTTCCAGGCCTAGTCAGTGAAAATCTCCAAGTGACACTCTAGTCTCCCTTCCCCCTGTCCTAGTAATCACAAAGAACTTCTCACATTGATATTGGGGAGCCCCAGACCAAATCAGCATGGAATGTTGCATCCCTGCCCTGGCAGCTGCCCTCAACAGTTGCCTGGATTCCAGAGGATTTTGCCTTTGTGAGAAACAAACTCAGGTGTTAACCACTGAGATTTCTGGACTGTTTATCAGCACAGCATAAGCCAATACTCTCCTGACTGATGAAGAAGGGCAACAACATGAAATAAAAAACCATCTGAACCAATGTTTTATATTCCTTTCAGTTCAGTTCAGTCGCTCAGTCGTGTCCGACTCTTTGCAACCCCATGAATTGCAGCATGCCAGGCATCCTTGTCCATCACCAACTCCTGGAGTTCACTCAAACTCATGTCCATCGAGTCGGTGATGCGATCCAGGTATCTCATTCTCTGTCATCCCCTTCTCCTCCTGCCTCCAATTCCTCCCAGCATCAGAGTCTTTTCCAATGGGTCAACTCTTCACATGAGGTGGCCAAAGTACTGGAGTTTCAGCTTTAGCATCAGTTCTTCCAATGAATACCCAGGACTGATCTCCTTTAGAATGGACTGGTTGGATCTCCTTGCAGTCCAAGGGACTCTCAAGAGTCTTCTTCAACACCACAGTTCAAAAGCATCAATTCTTCGGCACTCAGCTTTCTTCACATTCCAACTCTCACATCCATACATGACCACTGGAAAAACCATAGCCTTGGCTAGATGAACCTTTGTTGGCAAAGTAATGTCTCTGCTTTTGAATATGCTGTCTAGGTTTGTCATAACTTTCCTTCCGAGTAGTAAGCATCTTTTAATTTCATGGCTGCAATCACCATCTGCAGTGATTTTGGAAACAAAAAAATAAAGTCTGACACTATTTCCACTGTTTCCCCATCAATTCCCATGAAGTGATGGGTCCAGATGCCATGATGTTGGTTTTCTGAATGTAGAGTTTTAAGCCAACTTTTTCACTCTCCTCTTTCACTTTCATCAAGAGGCTTTTTTGTTCCTCTTCACTCTCATCTGCATATCTGAGGTTATTGATATTTCTCCTGGCAATCCTGATTCCAGCTTGTGCTTCTTCCAGCCGAGCATTTCTCATGATGCGCTCTGCATATAAGTTAAATAAGCAGGGTGACAGTATACAGCCTTCACATACTCCTTTTCCCATTTGGAACCAGTCTGCTGTTCCATATCCAGTTCTAACTGTTGTTTCCTGACTTTTATACAGGTTTCTCAAAAGGCAGGTCAGGTGGTCTGGTACTTCCATCTTTTTAGAATTTTCCACAGTTTATTGTGATCCACACAATCAAAGGCTTTGGCATTGTCAATAAAGCAGAAATAGATATTTTTCCGGAACTCTCTTTCTTTTTTGATGATCCAGTGGATGTTGGCAATTTGATCTCTGGTTCCTCCGCCTTTTCTAAAACCAGCTTGAACACCTGGAAGTTCACGGTTCACGTTTTGCTAAAGCCTGGCTTGGAGAATTTTGAGCGTTACTTTACTAGTGTGTGAGATGAGTGCAATTGTGCAGTATTTTGAGCATTCTTTGGCATTGCCTTTCTTTGGGATTGGAATGAAAGCTGACCTTTTCCAGTCCTGTGGCCACTGCTGAGTTTTCCAAATTTGCTGGCAGATTGAGTGCAGCACTTTCACAGCATCATCTTTCAGGATTTGAAACAGCTCAATTGGAATTCCATCACCTCCACTAGCTTTGTTCGTAGTGATGCTTTCTAAGGCCCACTTGACTTCACATTCCAGGATGTCTGGCTCTAGGTGAGTGATCCCACCATCATGATTATCTGGGTCGTGAAGATCTTTTTTGTACAGTTCTTCTGTGTATTCTTGCCACTTTTTCTTAATATCTTCTGCTTCTGTTAGGTCCAGACCATTTCTGTCCTTTATTGATCCCATTTTTGCATGAAATGTTCCCTTGGTATCTCTAATTTTCTTGAAGAGATCTCTAGTCTTTCCCATTCTGTTGTTTCCCTCTATTTCTTTGCACTGATCACCAAGGAAGGCTTTCTTATCTCTCCTTGCTATTCTTCGGAACTCTGCATTTGGATACTTATATCCTTTCTTTTCTCCTTTGCTTTTTGCTTCTCTTCTTTTCAGAGCTATTTGTAAGGCCTCCCCAGACAGCCATTTTGCTTTTTTGCATTTCTTTTCCATGGGGATGGTCTTGATCCCTGTCTCATGTACAATGTCACAAACTTCTGTCCATAGTTCCTCATGCACTATATCAGATCTAGTCCCTTAAAACTATTTCTCACTTCCACTGTATAATTATAAGGGATTTGATTTAGGTCATACCTGAATGGTCTAGTGGTTTTCCCTACTTTCTTCAATTTAAATCTGAATTTGGTAATAAGGAGTTCATGATCTGAGTCACAATCAGCTCCCAGTCTTGTTTTTGCTGACTGTATAGAGTTTCTCTATCTATGGCTGCAAAGAATATAATCAATCTGATTTCACTGTCGACCATCTGGTGATGTCTATGTGTAGAGTCTTTTCTTGTGTTGTTGGAAGAGGGTGTTTGCTATGACCAGTGCGTTCTCTTGGCAAAAGTCTATTAGCCTTTGTCCTGCTTCATTCTGTATTCCAAGGCCAAATTTGCCTGTTACTCCAGGTATTTCTTGACTTCCTACTTTTGTATTCCAGTCCCCTATAATGAAAAGGACATCTTTTTTGGGTGTTAGTTCTAAAAGGTCTTGTAGGTCTTCAGCTTCAGCTTCTTCAGCATTACTGGATCGGCATAGAGTTGGATTACCATGATATTGAATGATTTGCCTGGAAAATGAAGAGAGATCATTCTGTCGTTTTTGAGATTGCATCCAAGTACTGCATTTTGGACTCTTTTGTTGACCATGATGGCTCCTCCATTTCTTCTAAGGGATTCCTGCCCACAGTAGTAGATATAATGGTCATCTAAGTTAAATTCACCCATTCCATTTTAGTTTGCTGATTTCTAGAATGTCAACATTCACTCTTTCCATTTCCTATTTGGCCACTTCCAATTTGCCTTGATTCATGGACCTGACATTCCAGGTTCCTATGCAATATTGCTCTTTACAGCATCGGACCTTGCTTCTGTCACCAGTCACATCCACAACTGGGTATTGTTTTTGCTTTGGCTCCACCCCTTCATTCTGTCTGGAGTTATTTCTCCACTGATCTCCAGTAGCATATTGGGCACCTAATGACCTGGGGAGTTCCTCTTTCAGTATCCTATCATTTTGCCTTTTCATACTGTTTCATATATGCCTTTAGGTTCTGGCAATTAAAAGATCATCATAAATGAAATATAGTACTTCTTTTAACTTGAAATAATGTTATTTAAGTCACTGTTTTAAATGCCAAATGGTAGGAAGAAAATCATAATGACATGCATTGGGTCTGTCTCTCCTGACTTCCACGGAGTTCAGATTGCTTTTACATATGCTATTCTGAACACTTGCAGTCCAAGAAGCTAGAAAAAGAGAGATGTTATTATGCTTATTTTACAAAGAGCAGGGTGCTGTGCTCAAAGAGGCTAGATGCCCTCAGATTCCCCAAAGAAACAAGCTTTACAATCATGTTCCCAATTCATCCATTCTAGGGTTCTACCTATTCACCCCTCGACTTTGTTCTGTTACATTGCTTTGTGACATTTCCCCTTCAAACTCCTGTAGCAATTTCTCTGGCCTTCTCTTGTGGGATGTTTGCTTGTTCAGAATATCTACTTTAACAACATTTACAGAGCCCCTGAAATGTGAAGAATAACATTTCTGGCTATCAGAGACAGGAATGAGGACTTGAGGAACAGAATTTATGGAAGAAAGATTAAAATGAATATTAGTCTCTTGCCCTACGAGGAGTTCACAGTCAATTAGAGTTGAAGGAGGTGGAATGCTGTAGAGCAAATAAGATACAAAAACACAGGGGTGGGAATAAAGACCCCAACTGTCCAAATATGGAGGTCACCTGCCTGCAGGGCCCCAGCAGGACTCTACTTTAGAATATGAGAGAGACTGCTTTTACATGTAGCACCATAAATGGTATTAGAGCTTCCTGGGTGGTACAGTGGTAAAGAATCTGCCTGTCAATGCAGGAGATGCAAGAAATATGGGTTAATCCCTGGGCAAGAAAGATCCCCTGGGAGAGGAAATGGCAACCTGATCCAGTATACTTGCCTTGTAAATCCCATGGACAGAGGAGCCTGGCAGACTGCAGTCAATGAGGTCATAAAGAGTTGGACACAACTAAGCAACTGAGCACACACATCACACACAGCATAAATGGTATTATGTTTTCAATAATTCAATTTACCAAAGAAAAATGGCATAATGACTGAATATCTCTCATTAAAGGCTAAAGCAAAAATAATTTTTAGTGAGCCTGGCCATCTGGCAGAATTGTAAGAGCCTGGGCAAGGTCAGGAGAGCAGAAGGTGGATGGATGATGTATAAGATGCGATATTGATCACAATCGATTTGCTTAAAGACTTCACATAATCAGCTTGTATGAAGACTCCTCTCTGCCTCTAATATTGTGTCTGCCTGCAATGTGGGAGACCTGGGCTCGATCCCTGGGTCAGGAAGATCCTCTGAAGAAGGAAATGGCAACCCACTCTAGTACTCTTGCCTGGAAAATCCCATGGATGGAGAAGCCTGGTAAGCTACAGTCCATGGGGTCACAAAGAGTCAGACACAGTGAGTGACATCACTTTCACTCTGCCTTTAACAAACTAACAATCTAATTAAGTAGGCTCTGTCAACAGATAATCAGAGAACAGTAGCCAGACTAATCAAACAGCATGGTTTTCCCTAGATTCTAAGAGGTCTCTGATACTTTCTACTATTTTATATCCAATGTCACTCTTTAGTTCAAGTCAAGATTATCTCATTAGAACTATTAAAAAGATTTCCTCCCTCTCCCCCTTCTCTTCTTCCAATATCTTTTGAACACTTATGTGCTAAGTCTTCTCTTATGTGCTAGACTTAGCACATAAGAACTGTACATATTATACATGGTATGTATATATGACTCTTAGATTGCTAAGGGCTACATATGACTTAAGTTATTTTATCTCCCTACTGTCTACAGAACTCCCCCTTAGTTATGTAATGTGTTCACGGTCTGAGTCTAGTGTTTACTTGCAACTTTTGCTCTACAGCCATACTTGGAATGACCAACTGGAGTAAACTCAGAGAGAAAGAGAGGATATTGTAGCCACGGAATAAAAGCAAGGTGTCAAGAAGAAGAGAGTCCTTGTGCCTGAGAAAGAGTTTCCAATGTAGAAGCCATGGTCATTTTTTCTTTTTTTTCCAGAATGTGACATCCCATCACTTCTGTTGTACTCTGTTTGTTAGACATGAATAAGTAAGTTCCACCCCCACTCAAGAGGAGAATATTACACAAGAACATGAAGAACAGGAGACAGGACCTCCAGAGGCCATCTCAGAGGCTTCTAACTACAGAAAGCATGAGAGCTATTTGGCAGTTCTATAGAAAAGCCCATCAAAATTGAGCAACAATAGGGAAGAGATCTCCAAGGGAAAATATCAAAATGGAACTAGAGACTATTTGATACATGTGAAAATATATCAATACAGGTGAAAAATAGTATTGAGAGGCATATTGGAATTGTGTTGCATTAAGAAGAAACTTTTCCAGTGAGTCAACTCTTCGCATGAGGTGGCCAAAGTTTCAGCCTTAGCATCATTCCTTCCAAATGGGGGGCAGGAGGAAAAGGGGACGACAGAGGATGAGATGACTGGATGGCATCACTGACTCGATGGATGTGAATCTGAGTGAACTCCGGGAGTTGGTGATGGACAGGGAGGCCTGGCGTGCTGCGATTCATGGGGTCACAAGGAGTCGGACACGACTGAGCGACTGAACTGAAGAAGAAATTGCTGAAAATGTATAGATAATTTTGCAAAGGAAAAGAAATAACATACAACCAGGAAATTAACTTATGAAAGAAAACAAAACATTTCAGAAAGAAAAGAGTCATAGCACACTGCTTGTGAAAGTATGTGAAAGTGTTAGTTTGCTCAGTAGTGTCCAGCTGTTTGTGACCCCATGGACTGTAGCCAACCAGGCTCCTCTTCCCATGGAAATCTAAAGGCAAGCGTACTGGAGTGGATTGCCATTTACTCCTCTAGGGGATCTGCTCAAGCCAGGGATTGAACCTGGGTCTCCTGCATTGATGGCAGGTTCTTTTCCATCTGAGCCACCTTGGCTCAGCAGAAAATAATATTTACATGGACAAAGTAATGTAAATGAGGAGTCGACAAAATTGTGACATAACTATGCTCAAAGACAGGGTAGGAAGAAACAATTAAAGAATATGGCGGGGACACACTACTAAGTCCTCATCTACTATAGTGGGTCAATAGATAATTTCTAAAGTTGAGATCAAGTTAATAAATAATTCTTAAAATGTTTAAGTCAAGAAGTCAGCATTGATGTATTATTTAGAAACAAGAAGGAAAGTATCAATAGTCAAATATTTCAAAGTTTCTAGAGGCTGGAACTAGGGCATAATGGGAAAAATTAAGTGCTGTTTTTCATTATAAGACTTGAAGGCATTTCAGCTTTAAAAAAAAAAACAACTATGAACATATGCTTATTTAATGAAAATAAAATAATTTGAAAACAAATATAAGTACAAATATACTTTAGACACTGTATTAGGTGAGAAGCATACAAAGATGAATAAAGACCATGTCTGATTTGAAATTTCTATAATAGAAGCTACAGCATAGTCACAAAGTTGTTTGGTTTTCTTTTCATTGCTTTTACAATAAATGTGTCTGGTTAGCTGACACATCTTTGCCTACTGAAATGGAAAGGAGTTCTGATTAATTGAAGATTCTGGTTAGCTGTGTTTTAATGCCTCAAAGACAGAAGTCTCTCTCCACTTTGCCTGTCTTCCCTTTTCCCTGTAACTTTTTGTTTTGCTTTGTTTTGGGTGGGGGTTTGTTTTTGGTTTCTTTTTTTTTTTTTTTGCCATATCACATTGCATGTAGAATATTAGTTCCCCAACCAGGGATCAAACCCTTCTTGCACCCTGCAGTAGAAGGGTGGAATCTTAATCACTGGATCCCTGGGAAGTGCCTCTCTGTACCTTTCCCAGCACAGCAGACCCACCTTCCACTGGAAACACACAGAGAAAAACTGACTCTGTCCTTTTACTCAAAATGAGGACACCTGAGAATGCAGCTGGTGTCTGTTCCATGTGAGCTTCAAGGACTGCTGCTGCTTAGCAAACTGGCCTCACTG
This sequence comes from Cephalophus harveyi, assembly GCA_006410635.1. Classification (NCBI taxonomy): domain Eukaryota; kingdom Metazoa; phylum Chordata; class Mammalia; order Artiodactyla; family Bovidae; genus Cephalophus; species Cephalophus harveyi. The sequence continues at coordinate 244,487 of SJYT01015743.1, read as the reverse complement.
GCCAGGAGTAACCGAGTGTGATTCCAGGTCCAAGCCACTGATCACGTCTGAAGTGTTATGCTTGAAACCCAGAGAGAGAGGAATGTACTTATTGGAAAAATGTGTTTTTACCATAAAACTTCTGAGAAAATATAAGCTGTAAACTAGTTAACATTTTTCTTCTGGACAGCTGGTCAGATATAAAAGTCAGCTGGTGATAGCTTTTATAAGCAAATATGATTTCCGTGGCAGAGCAATTCTAGGAGCACGAACAGCTTTATAAATACCAACAGCTGGCCAGTTGAAGGAGATAACCTCTGCCTTTTTTTTTTTTTTAATCTTTTGTTTGGAGCAGCACACAGTCTGGAGTTGGAAACTGTCTTCTAGAATAACAGAAGGGTTGGATTTTGAAGCTCATGTATCAACAAAAAACATACTTGTCTAGGGATTCAATAGTTTAACAGAGCCTGGCTTTTGGTAACCAATACAAAGATGAGGACACTAAAAAGTATACTGTTCTCAGTTTGTAGGAGTCTTTGCAATTCACCAAGGGTCATGGAAATAAAGACTATGGATCAATGACACTCACATTAGAAATAGGGGACATGAGGATTCCCTGGTGACTCAGTGTGGAAGAATCCACCTGCCAGTGCAGGAGGCATGAGTTCAATCCTTGATCCGGGAAGATCCCCCATGCTGTGGAGCAACTAAGCCTGTGCGCCACAACTATTGAACCTGAGCTACGGAGCTCATATGCTGCAATTACTGAGCCCACGTGCACTAGAGCCTGAGCTCCACAACAAGAGGAACCACTGCAGAGAGAAGGCCACTCATCACAGCTAGAAAACAGCTCCCACTTTTTCCAACTAGAGAAAAGCCTGAGAAGCAATGAAGACCTATTACAGCCAAAAATAAATAAACAAAATTATTAAAAACAAATAAATAGGGGACATGAAAAAACAATACTGATATCCAGGATCCAATTATGCCAATCATTGGAATAGGACTTCAGCATTAGTATTTTAAAATAAGATTGTCAGGTCATTCTAATGTGGTTAGCACTATTTGGGGGGATGTTAAGAATGACAAGTGTGGTATGGTGAAAAAAGCTTGGACATGGAACACATCAATCCTTCATTTACTGGTTGTGTGACTTTGGAACAGAATCTTAGTGTCTTTAAGTTTTGGTTTCTTCATTTGCAAAATGAAGGATTGGAATCTTCTTAACCTTTATCAGAAAATTTAAGGCTCAGGAGAGGTCCTCTGAAAGCACTTTGCAAATGATGATACTCAGATCCAATATCAGTTATGAAGTTCTTCTGACCCTAGTTCTAACACACAGAAGTATCATGTGAGAAAACAAAACAAAACTCACAGCAGCCTGACAATAGCTGGAAACTCTGGATGGTCAGTCTTTCCAAGAAAATCTCTACAAGGCATAACATTATGGTCATCAAAACCCTAATGGCCACCTCTTGATAAGACCAACCAAGAAAATAAAATTCCAAAAATGAAACTTGGGGAAGGAGAAAGAGTAAGAAAGAAGATTCAGGAAGAAGGGATATACAAGACCTCTGTGACCCTCCTGACATCCCAGCCCTGGAAGCTTGTCTTTTGTTTCCATTTACATCAGCCCTGCTCTTTGAGTGCTGATTCATGCTGATGTAGGTCAACTGCCTAACACCGAGTAGATGCTTCAGTATCAGTTCAAATATTGTCTAAAATCTCAATATAAAGAAATACTCTCATTATAAAGTTGTATCTATCTCTAGGTACAATTTGGACCCTGAAAATGTAAAGGAGCTGAGGAAAGAAGGATGTGTGAGCCGTAAAGGATATGAAAACCAAAGTTTGGCCACAAAAGCTGGATCACGAAGCCATTATTAACCGCCATCTCAGCAACGGTGCAGAACACAGGACTATATCTGCCTGAAGTCCTCTTTATCCAGGAGAATTAAACCCTCAGCCTCTAAAAATAATCTCCTGGGGTTCCTGGCAATCATACCCTCTCACTGGTGTTAAAGTGATGTAATCACTGTAGGAGCAAATAGAGGGGGAGTCATTCAACAGGAGAGAGGGTCTGAGCTAAAACTCCAAGGTAGACAGGATTGAACAAGTCAAACAAAAAAGATGTTAAGAAAGCAAACAACATGACTAAAGGGAAAGCTGCAGGCCAAAATAACTGAGACATTAATTTAATATATTTTCAGATAAGAGCAGCTAGCTGCCAGTCTATGTGGGGTGAGACCAGTCTCTGGAGAGGTCAGTGTACCAGTGGCATTTTTTTCTCTACCATATTTCTGAGTGTAGATGAATTCTGGTAAAGTCGGTTAGAGAGCATCATTTCTTTGGTTTTTTAGTCTTTTTTTTTTTTTTTGGCTTTTTTTAAGAGGGTCATGGTTTTTAGAGGAAAAAACAAGCAGCCTTCTACTGTAAAGGCACAAACTTGTTCTTCATTTATTGAACATTTAGTCATTCCACAAGTGTTGGGTTTGGGTGAGTGGTAGTGGAGGAACTTGAGGTTATTTATTTGTTTTTAGCATCTTCTATGAGTGAGGCCCTTTGCTAAGTACTGAGGACTCAGTGCTGAGCAATTCAAGATTCCTGCCTGTAAGGAGCTTACAAGAATCCTGCCATTGAGAAAGCAAAGAAAGTAGGCAGATGAGCTATGTGACCTTCGACAAAAGACTCACCCATGGATTTCAAAATGTTAGAATAATGCATGTAAAACACTCAGCACTGTGCCAGGCACATAATAAGCATGCTATAAATACTAACTATTGGTGTTCCTAACCACGTCACTGAGCTTGATCAGGGCAAGCAGAGCGGACGGGTAGGTTATTCTCTGGTACTGAGACCACTGTTAGCACTCAGCCAGCAGGCTCTCCTGACCAAATGAACATGCATCTGGCTGGATTCCGTAATTCGAACCTTACAACTTCAGGTTCTCTAAGCTTCTCCCCAAGAGCTACACTCACAGACTTGATGAAAGACAACTGCCCATGCTTACCAATTTAAGCCAACAGTCCCCTGCCATATGCCAGGCATATGTGCTCTTGCGGTAAACAATCACATATGAAAAGAAGAAGGAAAGAAAATGACAGTTGTTGCTTTTCCAGTGGAAAGGATATGGGTAACCTACAATACAGACATTGTCATTTACAAGAAGTAAACGAAGCCCTTGGACTACTCAGGCCGAGTGTTTCCACTTGGACAGAGCAGCTGCTAGCCAGATGGTCGCTTGGGGGCAGATCCAGGCTGGGAACCTCGGCATGGCTTGTGATGAGCAGGAGGAGTAAATGCAAAACAAAACTTGCTTTCCTTTGGAAAATATTGCCTCAGCCTGCTGAGGGAATTCGCCTCATCAGAAACCACAGTTAAAGTGCTGGTGATTAGTAAGAGATGATGGAGATGAGCTTCTTGCTTCATATCTTCAAACAAAGGAAGCCTCTGGTCTCTCTGCAGCACTCTTATTTCTGGCACTGAGCCAGGCGATGGGTAGAATTTGCTCCTAAATGATTGAAAGACAATCAGTTTTAAGATACAGTGTCTTCGTGATGCTGGAGGATTGGGCTTCCTTAATGAAAAAGTTCTTTTGAGAGATTTTAGGCTTTTTCAGGCTGAAATTTTTGGCCTCAACTTGATGATGCAAGTTCATTTATTTGAAGGCCCCTTACAACCAAGGATCACATTTTAGTAACTTTTGTAGGGCTAACACTATGTGCTCAATAAATGATGAGTGTGTGTCAGGGGTTTGGGTGGTCAGTGCATGAGAAAAACAAATAAAGAAACTCCTGAAGGAAAAGAGAAAAAAGGAGAAAGTAAGAGGGAAATGAGAAAGTGGAGGAAGAAAGGAGCAAAGGGATGAAGAAGGCAGCATAGACTATGGACCATGGAAGCCAAGCAGGGCATGCACCTCTCAAGAGATGTAAATACAGGGAAGGTTTTGTCTCTTCAGCAGATTATTAAAGATTGGACTGAACAACTGGACCTCCCAGAAAATATAGTACAGATGACCTTGTATAAAACCTACTGGCAGGAACTGGAGACCACTGGAGAACAAGAAGAAAACTCTAAATGGGCCTGAGCTTTCCATCTGAATTGATTAAAGTCACCTGGAAGTGACTAGCTCAAACCATCTGCAGCAAGTAGAACAGAGGGCAATGAGAGAAAGACCAATTAAAATAAAAATAAAGATGGTTTTTGCATACTTGAAGTTTTAACATTAGCTATGAAAAAAAATAAAGTCTGACACTGTTTCCACTGTTTCCCCATCTATTTCCCATGAAGTGATGGGATCGGATGCCATGATCTTCATTTTCTGAATGTTGAGCTTCAAGCCAACTTTTTCGCTCTCCACTTTCACTTTCATCAGTGGCTTTTTAGTTCCTCTTCACATTCTGCCATAAGGGTGGTGTCATCTGTATATCTGAGGTTATCGATATTTCTCCTGGCAATCTTGATTCCAGCTTGTGTTTCTTCCAGTCCAGCATTTCTCATGATGTACTCTGCATATAAGTTAAATAAACAGGGTGAAAAATATACAGCCTTGATGTACTGATGGGGAAACAGTGGAAACAATGTCAGATTTTATTTTGGGGGGCTCCAAAATCACTGCAGATGGTGACTGCAGCCATGAAATTAAAAGAAGCTTACTCCTTGGAAGAAAAGTTATGACCAAACTAGATAGCATATCCAAAAGCAGAGACATTACTTTGCCGACTAAGGTCCGTCTAGTCAAGGCTATGGTTTTTTCCAGTAGTCATGTATGGATGTGAGAGTTGGATGTGAAGAAAGCTGAGCACTGAAGAATTGATGCTTTTGAACTGTGGTGTTGGAGAAGACTCTTGAGAGTTCCTTGGACTGCAAGGAGATCCAACCAGTCCATTCTGAAGGAGATCAGCCCTGGGATTTCTTTGGAAGGAATGATGCTAAAGCTGAAACTCCAGTACTTTGGCCACCTCATGTGAAGAGTTGACTCATTGGAAAAGGCCCTGATGCTGGGAGGGATTGGGGGCAGGAGGAGAAGGGGACGACAGAGGATGAGATGGCTGGATGGCATTACTGACTCGATGGATGTGAGTCTGAGTGAACTCCGAGAGTTGGTGATGGACAGGGAGGCCTGGCGTGCTGCGATTCATGGGGTTGCAAAGAGTCGGACATGACTGAGTGACTGAACTGAACTGAACTGATGCATCAAATGTTTCCAACTTAATTCAATTGGACAAGTGTTTGTGGAAAGTTTGCTGTGATGACTGAAAAGTCATAATTTCCCATATGCAAAGTTCTTTTGCTTTAAGAATTAAGTCAACCAGGGGATCTCTCAGTGGTGATTCAGACATTCATTTTTCTAAAGGTAGGGTCTCAAAGAAACAATCTCTCAAATGCCTCCCAGCTATGGGAATCTTGATTTCAGGGTTTCTATATCATGATGATACCCTGTATCTACACAACAGTCTTCAACTACAGGGTGTGAAATTACATTATTATCATGTTATTTAAAAGGGGGGTAAATGAAAAGCAGAAAGTTTAACAAAGGACTTGCCAAAGATAGTCACTCAATAGTAAAACTAAGACCTAAACCCTGGTCTTCTAATATCAAGGGCACTACGTTTCTGTTCTATCCCAATCACTCATGGATACAGCTTATGGACTTCATTTTGTAGGTTCAGAAACTAGACTTTTAACAACTCACTGAGGGAAAACTGAGTTATCACTCTAGATTTGCTGCTTCTGCTGCTGCTAAGTTGTTTCAGTCTTGTCCGACTCTGTGCAATCCCATAGACGGCAGCCCACCAGGCTCTCCCGTCCCTGGGATTCTCCAGGCAAGAATACTGGAGTGGGTTGCCATTTCCTTCTCCAATGCATGAAAGTAAAAAGTCAAAGCGAAGTCACTCAATCGTGTCCGACTCTTAGTGACCTCATAGACTGCAGCCTATCAGGCTCCTCCGTCCATGGGATTTTCCAGGCAAGAATACTCATTGCCTTCTCCACTAGATTTGCTAATCTCATTCATAAGAGACTAACTTCTACCAGAGAGGGAGAAGACATCACTGGTTCTAGAGTAAGAGACCATTATCTGTCCAGGAAATTCTGGAGTTAACTGGAAAACACAGAATAGAATTTGTGTGTGTGTGTGTGTGTGTGTGTGTGTGTGTGTGCGTGTGTGTGTGTGCACATGCATGTGTTTCTGTATTTTTCTTTCTTCACTTACTGCATGAAGTGTGCTAACTTGATTGAGCACCTTGCTGTTTCTGGAGAGCATTGTCCAGGAGGGGCCTCGAGGTACCTTAGGTCCTGCTGTAGACTGTGTATTTGTTATTCAAGCTTGAGCTCTAGGCGTAAGGAGCTTTGTCTCCCTGACCTTTCTTTGTGCTGAGAGGACCATTTCATTCAGTGGGATGGCCATTACAGTCTAGTTGTAAGAAGGTCTATTTGCCATAGATCAGGGCAGAAAGCCACTGCTTATCAGCACACCAGGGACAAGATTTGCATAATCAGAGATTGGAGAGCCAGTAAGAAGAGGTTTTTCTTTGATGGATCATACCATCATCATCAGCTTGTTCATCCCAAACACTGGAGTGAACCCAAATGGTATAGTGACTGTATTTTCTAAACTTATGTTTGGTACAGCAATTTTGACAACTTTTGCTCTTTTTGGTGTATTAATTTTTTGAAGTCTGTAAGGTTCTAAACATTGAATCACATTAAACATTCTCTTTTATATATGTATATCTTTTTTCCATGCCACTTCTATAAAAGGAATCTTTAAATTGTTTTTACAAGATGCTTCGACAACTGTAAGAAGATCCAACCAGTCCATCCTAGAGGAGATCGGTCCTGGGTATTCATTGGAGGGACTGATGTTGAAGCTGAAACTCCAATACTTTGGCCACCTGATGTGAAGAGCTGACTCATTGGAAAAGACCCTGATGCTAGGAAATCCTGAAGGCAGGAGGAGAAGGGGGCGACAGAGGATGAGATGGTTGGATAGCAGAACCTACTTAATGGACATAAGTCTGGGTAAACTCCAGGTGTTGGTGATGGACAAGGAGGCCTGGTGTGCTGCAGTCCATGGGGTCACAAAGAGTCAGACATGACTGAGCGACTGAATTGAACTGACTTAACAACTATTTATTTTTTAAAATTGCATTTACTGAAAATAAGAAAATTATGTGGAATTGGCCACCTCATGCAAAGAGTTGACTCATTGGAAAAGACTCTGATGCTGGGAGGGATTGGAGGCAGGAGGAGAAGGGGACGACCGAGGATGAGATGGCTGGATGGCATCACTGACTCGATGGACGTGAGTCTGAGTGAACTTCGATAGTTGGTGATGGACAGGAAGGCCTGGCATGCTGAGATTCATGGGGCCGCAAAGAATTGGACACGACTGAGCAACTGAACTGAACTGAGAATCATCACATTTCTATACTATTTGCAGTCCCTTATATATATAAAGGGCTTCCCTGGTGGCTAAGATAGTAAAGAATTTGCCTGCAATGAGGAAGACCAGGGTTCAATCCCTGGGTTGGGAAGATCCTCTGGAGAAGGGCATGGCAGCCCACTTCAGTATTCTTGCTTGGAGAATTCCATGGACAGAGAAGCCTGTTAGTCCATTGGGTCACAATTGGACACAACTGCGTGACTTTCACTATATAATAAATATTATAATGTTCTCCTATTTCCCAAAACTGCTTCAATTTTTTAAAAAACAGTCTGTTGCTGAAAACAAGCCAAAAAAAATATGGCTTTTGGATTTAGGCTCACACAGTTTCAATAAACCTATGCTAGAACTACATGATGTGTAGCATATAATGTATGATGCTGTAGACATGATGACATCCTTCCTGCTCATCAGAGAGCCTTCAGCTGCCTGCCCCTTCAGATATTATCTCAGCCACAGAAAGCCACTTTGCCCAAAGTCATTTCCTTCTTGGGAGAGCTCAGATACTATTAATATCATTAGTCAGGGCAGGGAATAAAATCCCAGTCCTTTCAGTGGGCCCACTCAAATGCCAGTTGTGCTCTAAATCGCCCCATGGGGTAGCTAAGACTGCCTTGTTTTTCAGTCACCAAGTCATGTCTGACTGCGATCCCAGGGACTGTAGCACTCCAGGCCTGCTTGTCTCTCTCTCTCTATTAAGCTTGCATTGAAGCTCAGCTTTCCCTGTTTCTAATCCTGCTTCCTTTTACTTCCTTTAACAGATTTTGACACCAGGAATATCTCCTAATAAACATCTTGGCTCCTAAACTTCTTATCAGAGTGTGCTTCCCAGACAATTCAACCTGTGGCTTACAACAAGAATATAGTTCTTGAGAACGGGATTATTTGTCTTGTTAACAGATGCCATATATCCCTAGTTCCTGGGACAGTATCTGGCAATGGATAAATAAATAGATACAATGAATGAATAGGATTATCCTGGTAGAGAGTACTCTCTAGACAGTAAGTAAAAAACTAGAGGTAGGGGGGAGTCTGGAGCCTTCAGCACTCATTATTTTCCTGCCAATGCAGAGAAGAGTGTGAATGGAAGAGGGACCAGGGGGAGAGGCAGCTGGTTAGGAGGAAGGCCCTTGATGAAATCCACAACCTGAAACCAGGTGCAGGCCTACCTGGTTTAGATCATAAAGAGAGAGTCTGTTTAAAGGTCCTAGGGCTTGATGTCTAAAAGTTCTTCTGAAAATATTAACAAATTGAACTGTCTGGACTAACAAATTGGACTGTGTCTGGACTATTTAGTAAATAGCACAGTAGTCTGACTATTGGAATTTGTGTGAATGGGTAAATTGAATCGATGGGCTAAAGAGAACATGAACCTTCCCTTCCCATAGAATTTTGTTTTCTAAACACAGTCATTCAAGGACTTCCCTGGTAGTCCAGTGGTTAAGAATCCACCTTGCAATGCAGGGGATGTGACTTCAGTCCCTGGTAGGGGGACTAAGATCCCATGCGTGGGGCAGCTAAGCCTTTGTGCCACACATACAGTTGTGCACCGCAATGAAAGATCCCCTGTGACACAACAAAGACTCCATGTGCCACAGCAAAGATTCAACACAGGCAAATAATTCTTTTAAAAGAGACAGTCATTCAGTGAAAGGCTACTATTGTCTCTGAGGGAAAAAACATGATATGTGGAATATTTGATTTTACACATTTATATATGACTATGAAATCAGTAAATCAGTGTCAAAATGTTCTGGGAATGTTTACTTAACACAAGATAGTTTAAGAGAATGAAAATATTGAGTTCAAAAAGAAGAAAAAATCACAGACTCCAGTTAAGGGAACATGGCCAATCTTTTTCTTGATCATGTCTTGATTGCACATCCCTCCCCCTCCTCCTTGAAAATGAGAGCATACTGTGTTGTCTGCTCAGGCTACCTTATCAAAATGACACTGACTGGATAGCTAAAACAACAGAAATTTCTTTCTCACAGTTGTGAAGTTTGGGAAGCCCAAAATCAAGGTGCCAGTGGATTCAGTTGCTAATGAAGGGTCTCTTCCTAGCTTGCAGATGGGCCACCTTCTTGCTATTAAATACATCTATGCATGTAATGTCCTCAGTATGTGTGGAGGGATAGAGAGAAAGAGGAAGGGTGAGAGGGAGAGAGGGGCAAGCTTGCTGTCTGGTATCTCTTTTTATAAGGACACATTCTCTCAGATCAGGGTCCACTGCTTATGACCTCATTTAATCTTAATCACTTTTTTCAGGGGACCTCATCTCCAAATATCATCACATTGACGGTTAAGGCTTCAAGATATGAGGTTTTTGGGGACCCAAAACTTTCAGTCCATAACATATATACAACTCCTATAATTCCCTGTAGAGTGCTCTGAAGAACTAGAAATTTCTAGTATGAACCTAGTATAATCACAATTAAATAAAACATTTTTTGTGGTCTGCTTTAACGTCACTGGGGCTTCCCTGGGTCTAGAAGATTCACTGGAGGGGGAATAGCTACTCATTTCAGTATTCTTGCCTGAAGAATTCCACAGACAGAGAAGCCTGGTGGGCTATAGACCATGGGATCTCAAAGAGTCGGACATTTCTGAGGGATGAACTTCATTTAGCAAAACATTAAGCTTTAATAAATATGAATGACTCAATCAATGTCTCCAGTACACTGATGAAGGATATGGCAGAAATGCTGACACTATAAACACCCTTCTCTGGGAACTACAGATGCATTCTATCATTTTGCTTCCATATAAAACAGACAGCAAATCATTCTCTTGAAAAGCAAAGCAGATGGGCGAAGCGGCTGTGTTCATTTTTCCAGATAAACAGAATGCACAGTCCATTTGAGGGGAGGATTCAGAGGTTTGCTTGGCTTGTGGATTGTCTTGAGACTGGACCTAAACATTTCAATGTAAAGTTTAGCATCCTATCTTTTTGCTGAGTCCCTAGGACAGGCCAAGACTGTCTTTATTCTGCCTCATCAAGCCTTCTAGGTTTCACTTAATGAGGACCACTTTCACCAGAGTGAGATACAAGCCCTGTCACGATGTGTGAGATCACACTGGAGCAGAACCAAGAACGACTCAAGCCAGCCAGCCCTCCTGCAGCAGTGAACAACTCACGTTCCGCTCCCTTGGCCAGCCTACCTTTGTGAATTGAGCCCTTCCATGTCTGGCTAACTCAAGGCCAGAGCCCTTCACGCCTTATGGAAATAGAAAGCTGAGGCTTCCAGATCTGCTTTCAAACAGGGACTGGGAAGCAAAAGGATCCATGCATTAAGCAGTCTTTTCAGCAGAAAAACATTTGGAGAAATGTCACGGTGGAGACTGTTTCCAGTTCAAGCTGCATTTGGAGGCTTGTGGTTAAAGCGTGGATTCAGAAATCATTGTTTCAAAATGCATAGATAGACCTGACAGAAATCACTGAGTTGCTTTCTTCTCTGCCTTTCTAACTTTTCTACCCGGGTCTTGTCCCACTCTCATTTGTATTTTCTTCTCTCTTCTCTCTCCTGTTTGTCCTCTGCCTTCTTCTTGTCCCTTTAATCCCCCTTTTCCTCTCCTCCTTCAGTTAATTTTCTCTTCTGGACCCTTCATTCCTTTCTTTTCTCCTTGTCATCAGTTGCTTCTTTTAATTTATTTTCCTTTTGTTTATTTACTTTTTTCCTTCTTTCCTTTCCTCATATTTGCCAAAGTTTGTTTGTAAAATGAAGTGAAAGCCAGCTGCAGACAATGTTTTATTTGATTATGATGATTCTAGATCCATATTAACCAGAAAAAATACAGAATTTCAGGACAATCATAAGAGAATTATGAGAGTATCTATTCTTTACTTTTTGCAAGGAAGAAAAGTGAGGTGTATGTCACTGAGACATGAGCAACAGAGAAAAAAGTTGTGCACCTTCCCCTAAATGTAGTTAGCTATATATTTTTTCCCACCTTTATTCTCACATTTTTGTCACTGTAATCATTCTTTAAGATGAGTACATACTACAGTTAATATATAGAATACTGTTATTGATGTATAACTGATTCACTTTGCTATATAGCAGAAACACATTTTAAATCAACTATACTCCAATAAAATGTAAAAAAAATAAAATATTCACAATAAAATGATTAAAATTTTTAAATAAAATAATAATAAAATAATAATTCTAAAAAAAGAAAAGATAATTAGTGACCCTACTCACCCCTCCTCACGTGGCAGCAGGATTAACAAGCCCTCCCCTCACCCACTCCTAGTTATAGTTACACAAATTATACCAAAGGCTAAGGCCACCAATGGCCTATCATTTGAACAAAAATAATAGTGGAGTAGTTCTAAAATAACCCCATCATATAACACAGGTTTGGATTCTTGAGTCATTTAACAGATGTTTACTGCTTGCTTATATGTGTGTTAGCATCTGAATACAACCATTAATTAAAACCAATTCACTTTTTATTTAGTAAATTACAGTCTTAAAGTAGAACTTGGTTTTCCTATTTGAGACACATTATGTCATATTGCCTAAAATAGGGTATTTGCAGTCAGGCAGGTCTGGACTCCAGTCCTGATGTTACCTCCTAACGGTTGTGTGACTTCAGACAATTAATTATCTCTACACTTCAAAAAATAATTCATAAACTAGAGATAATTACTACCTTCAGAATAGTTGTAATTATGAAAGTTAATATGCTGATCATGATGCCTGCCCTGTAGATATTATTATTAAATTAAAATACAGAATTGTAAGGTTCAGATGGTTGTACAACCCTGTAGAGTTACTAAAAATCATTGAATTGCACCTTTAAAATGGGTGAATTTTCTGGCATGTAAATTATACCTCAATAAAGCCATATATCCCCAGGAAAAAGAAATGCAAAAAGGCAAAATGATTATCTGAGGAGGCCTTACAAATAGCTGAGAAAAGAAGAGAAGCTAAAGGCAAAGGAGAAAAGGAAAGATATACCCATTTGAATGCAGAGTTCCAAAGAACAGCAAGGAGAGATAAGAAAGCACACCTCAGTGATCAATGCAAAGAAATAGAGGAAAACAACAGACTGGGAAAGACTACAGATCTCTTCAAGAAAATTGGAGATGCCAAGGGAACAGTTCATGCAAAGATGGGCTCGATAAAGGACAGAAATGGTATGGACCTAAGAGAAGCAGAAGATATTAAGAAGAAGTGGCAAGAATACACAGAAGAACTATACAAAAAAGATCTTCACAACCCAGATAATCATGATGGGGTGATCACTCACTTAGAGCCAGACATCCTGGAATGTGGTCAAGTGGGCCTTAGGAAGCATCACTATGAACAAAGTTAGTGGAAGTGACGGTACTCCAGTAGAACTATTTCAAATCCTAAAAGATGATGCTGTGAAAGTGCTGCACTCAATATGCCAGCAAATTTGGAAAACTCAGCAGTGACCTCAGGATTGGAAAAGGTCAGTTTTCACTCCAATCCCTAAGAAAGGCAATGCCAAAGAATGCTCAAACTACTGCACAATTGCACTCATCTCACACATTAGCAAAGTAATGCTCAAAATTCTCCAAGTCAGGCTTCAGCAGTATGTTAACCATGAACTTCCAGATGTTCAAGCTGGATTTAGAAAAGACGGAGGAACCAGAGATCAAATTGCAAACATCTGTTGGATCATTGAAATAGTGAGAGAGTTCCAGAAAGGTATCTACTTCTGCTTTATTGACTATGCCAAAACTTTTGACTGTGTGGATCACAACAAACTGTGGAAAATTCTGAAAGAGATGGGAATCCCAGACCACCTTTCCTGCCTCCTGAGAAATCTGTATGCAGGTCAACAAGCAACAGTTAGAACTGGACATAGAACAATGGACCGGTTGGGAAATGAGTAAGTCAAGGCTGTATATTGTCACCCTGCTTATTTAACTTATATGCAGAGTACATCATACAAAATGTTGGGCAGGATGAAGCACAAGCTGGAATCCAGATTGCCAGGAGAAATATCAATAACCTCAGATACACAGATGACACCACCCTTATGACAGAAAGCAAAGAACTAAAGAGCCTCTTGATGAAAGTCAAAGAGGAGAGTGAAAAAGTTGGTTTAAAACTCAACATTCAGAAAACTAAGATCACGGCATCCAGTACCATCACTTCATGGTAAATAGATGGGGAAACAATGGAAACAGTGAGAGACTTTATTTTGGGGGCTCCAAATCACTGTACATAGTGACTGCAGCCATGAAATTAAAAGATGTTTGCTCCTTGGAAGAAAAGCTATGACCAACCTAGACAATTTATTAAAAAGCAGAGACATTACTTGGCCAGCAAAGGTCCCTTGACCTTTGAGTCAAAGCTATCATTTTTCCAGTAGTCATGTATGGGTGTGAGAGTTGGAATATAAAGAAAACTGAGCACCGAAGAATTGATGCTTTTAAACTGTGGTGTTGGAGAAGACTCTTGAGAGTCCCTTGAACTGCAAGGAGATCCAACCAATCCATTCTGAAGGAGATCAGCCCTGGGATTTCTTTGGAAGGAATGATGCTAAAGCTGAAACTTCAGTACTTTGGCCACCTAATGTGCAGAACTGACTCATTGGAAAAGACCCTGATGCTGGAAAATATTGAAGGCAAGAGGAGAATGGGATGACAGAGGATGAGATGGTTAGATGGCATCACTGACTCAATGGACATGAGTTTGAGTAAGCTCTGGGATTTGGTGATGGACAGGGAAATCTGGCATGCTGCAGTCCATGGCATCGCAAAGAGTCAGACATGACTGAGCGACTGAACTTAACTTAAAGCCATATATGTATATATGAGCTTGAATATATATATTCAGACTTGAAAAGAACTGTAGATATACTGACATGAAGTTCAGAATTAAAAAGATATTTTCAGGGACTTCCTTGGTGTTCCAGTGGTTAATAAGCTGCCTTACAATGCAGAGGACCTGAGTTAAATCCATGGCTGGGGAACTAAGATTCCACATGTCTCGGAGTAACTAAGCCTGTTCACCACAACTAGAGAGGCCATGCACTGCAGTGAAAGATCCATATGATGCAATGAAGATCCTATGTGCCGCAACGAAGACCCAGCACAACCAAATAAATATACTGAATTTTTTTAAAAATATATTCTCCAAAAGGGAGAAGTTCAGGGCAGGTAAAGGCAGATGTGAGAGGTGTCAAGACATTCTTAAGAAAGGGTCAGTGTAATATGAAGTCACCAGGTGAATGGAAGCATTTTAATCAAAGCAGGAACCAAAGTTTGAGATAGTAAGATTGAATATCATGCTACAGATTTTGGATATAATCTATGAGATAGTGAAAAAAATTAAATGCTTTTATGCCAAATATTAAAAAAAAAAAAAAAAAAAAAGATTTGAAGCTGTGCTTTGTTAGTGCAGCCATGAAGACCAGTTAGAAATCTACTTCCAAAACACCTTAGAGTTAATAAGAACCTGACTAGCAAAGGAAGCAACAAGGAGGGAACAAATGTAAGAGATCCTGGGGAGACAGGTACCAGACAATGGATGAATACATTGACAGACTGCCAAGAGGAATACAGAAGAAGAAATCAAAATGACTTAGATTTTTAGCCTGAGTATTAAATTTGAACTTTGATTACAAATGGCATGTATGGATGAGTTTTCAGTCAGGTGTTTAGCAGATTGGTAAAATGTGGGTCTGAAATTCTGGAACCAGAGACAATCATTTATGTGAAAAATAGTGCTACTTGAGCTACAAATTAGACCTTAAATTTATTTTGAGTTCCTAACCTCTTAACCCCTTCACCTGAAACTCTTGTTTGATCCCCATATGACTAAAATTACCCAGGTAAGAATGAGACTTTTTCTAAAGAAAAATGTCTAAGGACTTTTCCTAAGCTTTCATCAAATTCTCAAAGAAGTCTGTGACCCCAAAAAGGTTAAGAGCCACTGGTCTAAGCAATGCCAGTTGAATGAAAGAAACCAGACGGTTGTGTGAACTGCTCATTCTCTTCTTCCTCCCAAAGGGCTGGCTCAGGTGGGTATGTAGAGACATACCCTTTGGCCCCATTGTTGGTTCATGGCACTGTTCTGCACTTCCATATTTATAAGTTAGCTTCACTCATGCTCCAGGCTCCAGAATATTTGTTTGTGGTTGCTCTGGTTATTGTCCAAAGAGAAATACATTTTAAATGTTCTGCTAGTTCAAATTTAATTATGAAGAAATATACTCAAAAGCATTTCTGAACTGGAACATCTCTGTTAATTGCATTGACACATCTAAGATCAGCTTTCTGGAGAAGAGGATGGGCATGAAAAAATCCAAAATGTCATGTGAAGGGGGCAGATGGAAAGTTAAAAAAAAAAATTATATTCAGACAGTCATTATTAGCATGGACTTTTCAGGCAAATTAGTGGAGAAAATTTAAGACTACACTGCTTTACCAGCAAGTGAAAAAAAATTAAAGAAAAAAAAAGCAAAATAACTCAGATGCTTTGTTGACACAGTTCATTTTCCTTTATTGCTCAGCTTTGCTTCTTCCTTGAGAAGACATTAAATCTAGAATGCTGCTGTAAGTGTTTTAATTAGACTACGTGGTACAAAGCATGGTTTAGTGAGGGAAACACAGATGTTGAGAGAGAGAAACACAACCCGTTTTATTGCTTCTTTAGCAACAGCTCTGTTCTGTGCTGGAAAGCCATAGAATTAGACCAACTGAAAGAACTTAGACTTCCAAGTGGCTGGGTAAAAAGAGAGGATGACTCCTTCCTTCATAGGTGTATGTTCCTACAACCTAGAGAACAAGTTGAATTTACATCAAAAAAGGATTCAGGCTCTCTCGCTAAGATGGCAGAGGAATAGGATGGGGAGACCACTTTCTCCCCCACAAATTCATCAAAAGAACATTTCAATGCTGAGTAAATTCTACAAAACAACTTCTGAATGCTGGCAGAGGACATCAGGCACCCAGAAAAGCAGATCATTGTTTTCAAAAACAGGTAGGAAAAATATAAAAGATGAAAAAAGAGACAAAGGAAGTAGGGAGGGAGCTCTGTCCTGGAAAGGGAGTCCCATCCCAGGAAGGGAGTCTTAAAAAGAGAGGTTTCCAAACACCAGGAAACACTCTCACTGCTGAGTCTGTTGTGAGCCTTGGAAGCACAGAGGGCAACATAACAGGGAAGAAAAATAAATAAATAATTAAAACCAACAGATTTCGGGCCCAGCGGTAACTCCCCCAGCGGAGAAGCGGTGCAGACGCCTGCGTCCTCCACTAGCAAATGGGGGCTGGGCAGGGAGGTGCGGGCTGCAGTGCTCTTTAAGAATCAGGCCAGAATGCCCCAAATGTAACCAGAGCTAGCTAACTTGGGCTAGCATACCAGACTGTGGGATAGCTACCACGCGAAAAGCTCTAACATAAAACACCACCAGGACCACGCACAGAACAAAGGATGGAACAGAAATAGCCAGCTGCAGACCATCCCCTGCCGGTGACAGGCAGCCAGAGCCATAAGGGCTGGAAGGGGGCAATCGCAGCCCCGGAGAAACTTTACCTACCAAACTGCAAGCAGGCTTCTTTGCTAACTAAGACTTCTTGGGGTTCTGGACAGTCACCATTTGCCTGACAAGGGGCGCCAGCGCTACACCCAGAAAACTGAGCAGCAGGGAAAGGTGATAAGTCGCAGCGACCGCGCTCGCTAAACACCTGAGCTACTCGGTCCTGGGAAGGGCACAAAACACAGGCCCAACCAAATCTGCGACTCTGAGGGCTACCTGAGAGCCGAGCCTGAGCGGCTTAGACCGGGGAGGTGCATGCAGCCTAGGGCCGGCCTCAGATGGTTCCTGGTGGAGCAACATAGAGCCTGAGCAGTGTGCACCGTGTGCAGGGGCATGCCCAGCATGGCTGAGACACTGCGAGCACATGCCAGTGTTATTTATTTGCAGCATCCCTCCCTCCCCACAGCACAACTGAACAAGTGAGCCTAAAAAAAAAAAGTGTCCACCACCGCTCCTCTTGTGTCAGGGCAGAAATCAGACACTGAAGAGACCAACAAACAGAAGAAGCTAAACAGAGAGAACCACCTTGGAAGTGACCGCACACTGCTCACATCACCAGAGAAAGTCCCAGAAATATCTTTACTATTTTTACAACCATTCTCTTTTTTTGTTGTTGTTGATGTTGTTGTTTGATTGTTTTTCCTTCTTTTCTTTTTCTTCTCCTTTTTTTAAAACTTTTAAAATATTTTAAGTCCTCTATTTCTCCTTTAATTTTAATTTTTATAACTTACTATCACTTAAAAAAAAGACCCTATTTTTAAAGCAAACGTCATATATATATATTTGTGTGGTTGTTTTTGTTGTTTTTTAATAATTCTCGTGACTTTTTTTTTTTTCTTTTTGTTCTTCTTTTCTTTAA
>SJYT01015743.1:212516-224757 GCA_006410635.1 Cephalophus harveyi | reverse complement strand
CATTCCTATACACTAATAATGAGAAAGTAGAAAAAGAAATTAAGGAAACAATTCCATTCACCATTGCAACGAAAAGAATAAAATACTTAGGAATATACCTACCTAAGAGAGAAGGCAATGGCAGCCCACTCCAGTGCTCTTGCCTGGGAAATCCCATGGGTGGAGGAGCCTGGTAGGCTGCAGTCCATGGGGTTGCGAAGAGTCAGACACGACTGAACGACTTCACTTTCACTTTTCACTTTCATGCATTGGAGAAGGAAATGGCAACCCACTCCAGTGTTCTTGCCTGGAGAATCCCAGGGACGGGGGAACCTGGTGGGCTACCATCTATGGGGTCACACAGAGTCGGACACAACTGAAGTGACTTAGCAGCAGCAGCAAAGAAACTAAAGACCTATATATAGAAAATTATAAAACACTGATGAAAGAAATCAAAGAGGACACTAATGAAGAAATATACCATGTTCATGGATCGGAAGAATCAATATAGTGAAAATGAGTATACTACCCAAAGCAATCTACAGATTCAATGCAATCCCTATCAAGCTACCAGCGGTATTTTTCACAGAACTAGAACAAATAATTTCAAGATTTGTATGGAAATACAAAAAACCTCGAATAGCCAAAGCAATCTTGAGAAAGAAGAATGGAACTGGAGGAATCAACCTGCCTGACTTCAGGCTCTACTACAAAGCCACAGTCATCAAGACAGTATGGTACTGGCACAAAGACAGAAATATAGATCAATGGAACAAAATAGAAAGCCCAGAGATAAATCCACACACCTATGGACACCTTATCTTCGACAAAGGAGGCAAGAATATACAATGGAGTAAAGACAATCTCTTTAACAAGTGGTGCTGGGAAAACTGGTCAACCACTTGTAGAAGAATGAAACTAGATCACTTTCTAACACCACACACAAAAATAAACTCAAAATGGATTAAAGATCTAAACGTAAGACCAGAAACTATAAAACTCCTAGAGGAGAACATAGGCAAAACACTTTCCGACATAAATCACAGCAGGATCCTCTATGATCCACCTCCCAGAATACTGGAAATAAAAGCAAAAATAAACAAATGGGATCTAATTAAAATTAAAAGCTTCTGCACAACAAAGGAAACTATAAGCAAGGTAAAAAGACAGCCTTCTGAATGGGAGAAAACAATAGCAAATGAAGCAACTGACAAACAACTAATCTCAAAAATATACAAGCAACTTATGCAGCTCAACTCCAGAAAAATAAATGACCCAATCAAAAAATGGGCCAAAGAACTAAACAGACATTTCTCCAAAGAAGACATACGGATGGCTAACAAACACATGAAAAGATGCTCAACATCACTCATTATCAGGGAAATGCAAATCAAGACCACAATGAGGTACCATTTCACACCAGTCAGAATGGCTGCGATCCAAAAGTCTACAAGCAATAAATGCTGGAGAGGGTGTGGAGAAAAGGGAACCCTCTTACACTGTTGGTGGGAATGCAAACTAGTACAGCCACTATGGAGAACAGTGTGGAGATTCCTTAAAAAACTGCAAATAGAACTGCCTTATGACCCAGCAATCCCACTGCTGGGCATACACACCAAGGAAACCAGAATTGAAAGAGACACGTGTACCTCAATGTTCATTGCAGCACTGTTTATAATAGCCAGGACATGGAAGCAACCTAGATGTCCATCAGCAGATGAATGGATAAGAAAGCTGTGGTACATATACACAATGGAGTATTACTCAGTCATTAAAAAAAATACATTTGAATCAGTTCTAATGAGGTGGATGAAACTGGAGCCTATTATACAGAGTGAAGTAAGCCAGAAAGAAAAACACCAATACAGTATACTAACACATATATATGGAATTTAGAAAGATGGTAATGATAACCCTGTATGTGAGACAGCAAAAGAGACACAGATGTATAGAACGGACTTTTACACTCTGTGGGAGAGGGAGAGGGTGGGATGATTTGGGAGAATGGCACTGAAACATGTATACTATCACGTAAGAAACAAATCACCAGTCTATGTTTGATACAGGATACAGGATGCTTGGGGCTGGTGCACGGGGATGATCCAGAGAGATGATATGGGGTGGGAGGTGAGAAAGGGGTTCAGGATTGGGAACTCATGTACACCTGTGGCTGATTCATGTCAATGTATGGCAAAACCAATACAGTATTGTAAAGCAAAATAAAGTAAAAATAAAAATTAAAAAAAAAATTTTTTTAATTAAAAAAAAAAGGATTCAGAGAATTGAAGAATCTTCAGGTTTCTGCTCTTTGAGTTCATGGGAGATGAAGGGAAATCAGAGGAAGAGATCTCAGGATAGAAAGATCCCAGGCTGAGGAAACCAAGAGTTGTGCTTACCTTAGGCAATCAGAGGCAGCAGAGGTGGGTGAGAGAGAGGCAAAGTGAGGATCGGGGTCACGAAACAAAACATCGAGTCTTAGGGGTGAGAAAGGATGACTTTAGGATTACAATAACATTAGTTGCTGTAAAGGCAGAAGTCAGATGGAAGCAAGCACAAGGAATGGTTTAAGAAGAGCAGATGAGAGCAAAGATGGAAGATGGCAGGAATACGCCTACAGTGGTGTTTGGGGCTCACAAGTGTCACAGGGAGAACAGAAACCCTGAAAAGTCCATACTATACTATCTGCAGTATGCCAAAAGGCTGTTTCTTTAGTCCATGCTTATTGTCCTCTGGAAAGCTTATCATGTACCGAGGGAGTAGATTTTACCTGGCAACTCCAGCATCCAGAAGGATATTTCTTTTATTAACAGAAGTCTACTTCCCAAGAGGAGATTATAACAAGACCAGTTCAATGGCACATCAGAGAGGCTCAGACTCCCTGACCTCAAGAGCTCACTGCCACTACCTCTGTTAGAAGTAAGTGAAGATGATAGAAATCAAGTGGTTTTCAAACTTTGAATATATTTTTCTGATTGCTAAAATACTTCAGAGGCTTCATGAGTGGTACCATGGATCTGCTGGATTTGAGGACCTATGTCCTATTCAGAGTTTGTTTAGTTATTTAGGCTTGTTTGCTAAGGGACATGCTTCTTCTCTCAGATTCATTTTCTAGCAGAAGATTTCCAAATGAGAGATAAGCACCAGGATTTGTCTCCATTCAGCAATACTTCATTCTGAATCTCATCCAAGAAGGAAGGCTGAGTCCTATGTGATAAATATATACCCTTGAACCTGAAAGCATACCAGTTTGGGAATTTCCTGGCTTGAGACATAACCACTATGAGTGTGACTTCCCCATTGCTCGGCAGGTAATGAATCCACCCACAATGCAGAAGACACATGAGACGTGGATTCTATCCCTGAGTAGAGAAGATCCCCTGGAGGAGGAAATGGCAAGCCAGTCCTGTGGATTATAGTATTGTTGCCTGGAAAATGCCAAGGACAGGGGACTCTGGTGGGCTACAGTCCATAGGGTCGCAGATTCAGACATGACAGCATGCGTACACAACCTAAGAGTGTGAGCTATGCCAGGAAGTATACTGAAGGGGCTCCCATTTCCACATTTGCCTGTTTTCTACCCATCAGTCTCAGTTCTGCCCCATGAGGATGCATACAATAAGTTTACTCTTGCTGCTACACAGCAGCCTTTCATATATTTTTAGAAAACTCTCATGCCAGGTCTTATTCATTTCTTTTCTGAGTAAATGGTTTCAGAGCATGGAACCAATCTGCATCATATGCTTTCCAGCCAATCCCCAACCCTGTCCCTTTCTTCTGAAAGTGCTCCAGGTTTTTCCTATTTCCCTGAAGATTATAGTGGCTAGAACAAAATATAACACATTATCTCACCAATCTAAGTGGCTGCCTCACCCTGTAGTCTTGAGATTATGGCTCTGTTTACATGGCTTAAGATCACATTACCCTCTACTATAATAAACCCACCTCACTTGCCTTGGTATTCTTATTTTAGAGACTATCTTGCTATGGCTGTGGGTTAGTTTATTGCTAAGCAGTTACTAGATACTGACTATGTAGTGGTCCTTTTAATAGAAACAAAAAGAAATAAGGTTTTGTCCTGCCTGAAGGATTTAGAGGCTAGTTGGAGACACATGTGTCCAAATGTATCACATTACAACCCACAGTCAGTTATTTCCAAAGTCAAGGATGCTAAGACAGCTCACAGAAGGGAGATGCTAGATGATACTGGAGTGAGTTGGGGATCATTTTAGAGAGAACATGGCACTTGGCAGTGGAATTACTAGCTAGTGAAAAGTCTAAGAATTTATTCATTCTACAAATATTTATTTTTACACTTAGTTTGTGCCAGGAACAAAAAGGGAAATTAATTTAATTAGGACTCAGAGAATGTTTTGATGTAACCCACTTTCCAAAAACATCAAGGATTCTGATAATGCTCAACTTCTATGTTAAACAGGCCTCTGGATAGTAGTTGAGAATGCCAAAACCAATTTACACTTCCCTTGCACTAGTGCACTGAGAAAACAAAAGATACCTGAGAACTCTATAGCCACATTTGCCCTCATTATGGCAGTATTTCACTTGGCTCAGATGTTTTCAGTGTGGAACCCTTATTAGCTTATGACACCAAGTCAATGGCTTTAGACTTGGAGTAACAGACTGCTGATTACTCACAGGATGGTGATTATGTTTGGATTCATTATCAGAAAGCCCAGACATCCCTGGGATCTGGGTATGATCTTCTCTTTGAAGCAATTCTCAGAAACCTAAATCTAAACACATCGAAAGGCCCACATAGATCTGCTGGAAAATAACAGAACTGACGGGGACTTCAGAAAATATCTACTGCCAAGAACAGTGAAGGATTTCTTTAATTTTGAATCTCATGTACAATCTTTTCATTTAAAAAAAAACTCCAGTAGGGACTTCCCTGGTAATGCAGTGGATAAGAATCTGCCTGCAATGCAGGGGATGGAGGTTCGATATCTGCACCAGGAAGAAGCCACATTCCACACAGCAGCTAAGCCTATGCATCACAACTACTGCGACTGTGTTCTAGAGCCTGAGAGCGGCAAATACTGAGCTCTTGAGTTGCAATGACTGAAGCCAGAGCCCCTAGATCCTGTGCTCCGCAACTATATAAAGCCTGTGCAGAGCAACGAAGACCCAGTGAGGCCATAAATAAATAAATGAATAAAAATTTAAAACCCCAATAAAATAGAAGGGACTTCTTGTAGTGTTATATAGAAATGAATCTTGATCTTGCATATAGATTCAATGAGAATGAGTTTAGAAATCGATTAGCAATGTTTGCCTTAAGCACAGCAGTAGTAAGTGGTATAAGGAGTGCCACATATTTGCAGTCTAGGTCAATGTCCTCACTATGCTAATGGATAACTGGGACCAGAGGAACCAGTCTTCATCCAAGGTCACATAGTTGATGTAACAGGACCAATACTAGGATCAATACTTCCTTTTCTATTGCTGTGGCTTCTTATTTCATTTTAACCTTTGTTTTGAAATAATAAAGCATATTAAATATACATAGATCCTGACAATATTGTGAGAGTTAAATCAAAAGTTCAGGAGTTACGGAGACCAGCTAGGATACAATCACAAGAAGCTATATGGAAAAAAAAAAAAAAAAAACGGCAGTCTGGGTTAAGCTGGTAACACTATAGGATAGTGTAAGAAATCACTGCCTATGTAAAGTCAGTGACCTGGATTGTATTGGATATAGAGAATAGTGAGAGAAACAACCAAGAAATAAAAATAATGCCTTTTTTTTACTCTATAGAGTAGTAAAAATGAACTAAGTTTATGGATTTAAAAGTACCTTAAAAAGGCAAGATGTTTTTATTATCACAAGATCTTACTGCCAAATACTATTTCAATTTACATCTTAGCTCAAGGAAATGGGTCCAATTCCTTGTGAACAGAGTAGAACCATTACAAAGAGAAGGATGCAACATCTAATTCTGAACTCATTCATTTGCTCCAACCATTATGAACACCATTATGGTTTAAGCATTGATCCATATGGATCAGAGCAGGAGGGACACAGGGAGGAATCAATCACACTTTTAGTACATAGATCAAGAGGTCATTGTTTGAATTTTCCTAGAGAAACTCACCTATGTTGGTAGAAAGGCACTCAGAGTTACTCCAAATTATAGAACAACCCTTGAATAGGACTTCACTAGGTGAGTAGCAGAAAATGTTGAAATGTATGAATCTGATTTAGCTATTCCACCAACAAGTTGCCAAATTGAGGTTTTTTTTTTTTTTTTTTTTTTGGTAATTAGCAAAACATCTGTAACAGGATTAGTGTCTCAGAAATAGCTTCTGCTTTCTTGGCCAGAGGAGGGGGTAGGAACATTGAAAGGGAAGTGGGTAGAGAATTTGGACATGGACTTGACTTCAGCCCAGCTGTTTCCCATTTGAAGAGAGGATAAAGGACAGACACTGAGTCAGTGGGAAAGCATCAAGACAAAAGAGAAAAAGGATTTGATATCAAATCACCCTGGCCCTCAGTTGACTCAAGTGCATACCATTGGCATGTGGTGAGCAAACCTTCCCTTCTCTCCACAGTCCTGGGAGCTAGCCTTGGTTGCCAAAAAAATGTCCCAGTAAAAATATTTATATGAAAACAACACAAAGGCAGTGTTAAGAGTACCGCTGACCTCTTAACAGTTTGACCTCATCTCTCCACAGCAACAAGGACTTGGAAAATCTCCCTCTCTGTGTGAATGATGCAAGACTCTTGGTTGCACGAGGTGGTTTGAGCACTTCCCCCTGGCTCTGAGCCTTCATAGACTGGGAGGAGCACACGGGAAACACCAGTGGATTATAGGAATCCTTCTATGGAAGAGGTGGTTCCCACTGAGAAAGCCTGGGGCAAGTTACTACAAGATTTGGGCCCTAGCTCTCTCACTGGGAAAAGAGCCTGGCTGAGTTCAATCATTTATTCCATCTATTGTCAAGTATAACTGAGCACATACACTGTGCGAGGCGATGTGCTAAATGCAGAGGATGGCATGTTGGAAGTGACAGGTAGAGTCTCTGCCTTTGTAGAACTCATCACATAGAGAGGGTAAAGGATATAAAAATAATGAGCCTTGGACTTCCTGACTCTCCAGTGTTGCTCATATTTTCTGCCTTCCTCTCTTGCTGTGTCTACTCAGCCTCTGATTAAATGGCTCTCACTCTATGCCCCTTTATTCCTATTGATCAAAATTCTATTTCTCCATCCTGAGTACTCAATGAGACATCTACCCAAGAAAAGATTAGACAAAACTGACTTCATTTCAGTAATGGCCAGACCCAGCCCAGAGCTAGCTATATTCAGAGGGGGACCTTTAAGCCTAGGGCTGAGCAAAGCCTTTGGCCAAATTAAGAAGTAGACAAGACTTGTCTTTGATGGTCTACATCTCCTCCACATTTACTAATTTTTCCTGTTCTAGACTCCTTGGTCTTATTCACATTCTTCCTCTGCCTGGACCAGCCCTCTTTCTTCTCGCTACCTTTCAAAATCATATTTGTTCTTCAAGTCTCAACTTCATTGCCAGCTTTTTGGAGGGGCTGCTCAGCTTCCCACTTGCCTGGTATGCTCCTTTAACTCCTTTAGTGCTTTGTGCTTCTCTTGGGACAATAGAGACTGTCTTATTTTATTTTGCTGTAGTTTTACTGTGCTTCTGACTCACATGGAACCATCTTATTCACCTCTATATTTTACGCAGCTCACAGTGCAGAACCTTGCACAAAGTAGGTACTTAATTAGAACACTTTTACACAGGGTTAGAGGGAGCCTGGTTTTTAACCTTGGCACTGCTTTTTATTCTTTTCTCCCTCAGTCTTTTCATTTTTTTAACTTTTTATTTTATATTGGAATATAGTCAATCAACAATGTTGTGATAGTCTCAGGTGGACAGCAAAGGGACTCAGCCATACATATACATGTATCTATTCTCCCTCAAACTCTCTCCCATCCAGGCTGCCACATAACATTGAGCAGGGTTTCTTATGCTATACAATAGGTCCTTGCTGGTTATCCTTTTTAAATATAACAGAGTGTATATATTGAACTTTGACACTACTTTTTATGAAGAAATGACTCATTTATCTCTAATTCTCAGCTTACCCATCTTATCCAAAAATTGAAGTAATAATAATTGCTAAAAGCAATAAGGGTTATATCATACAGAAACCCCCAGCCAAGAATGTGGTTCACTGGAGGCATTCAATAAGAATTTAGTCTCTTTCCTCCTTTAAATATGCTTTTATTGAATTAAATCAGAATTAAAGAAATAGAAATTTAGAGATATTAAAACAGCCCTTATTTTCCCCCAATTCTGCTTTACTTGTTTTCTTGTAATTTCATCATTTATAGAAAGGGTTTGCACTATAGCCCTTGGGCCAAATCTGATCCCCAAAATGTTTTTTATAAATAAAGTTTTATTGGAGCACATTTTTTATAAATAAAGTTTTATTGCAAGTTCATTTACATATGTGCTAAAACTTCTTTTTCATTACACCCGTAGGGTTCAATAGTTGCTATAGAGACTATAGTCATACCAGGAAAGTCTAACATACTGACTCTCTGATTCTTTACAGGAAAAGTCACTAACTCCTAATTTCAGGTTAAGGCTGGGCTCTTTTTCTTCAGAAAACCCCCTATGGAAATTCCAACATAACAATCAATAGGTGACATACCAGGCCATTTGCACTATTACAACATTGTCTTAGATCCAATCACCCCATGAGGTTTGAAAGCAGTGAATGAGAACTGAGGGAATAACTCTCTGGAAGGGATTAAAAAAGAGAGAGAGAGAGGAGAATCTGGCCTGAAGGTGTTGACTCATAAAACAGAGAAGGAAGCTTTTTTGTGTGTGAGTAAGAGAGCGGAGAGCTAGTAATCAGCTATCATCAAACTGACTCTGAATAAGAGGAGGGGTAGTGGTAATAATAATAACTTTGCCTATCTTTGCCAGGGTTCCCAAGAATACAGAGACAGAGGCAAAAGTTTACATGCTAAGTCTTAAAAGAGTATTGAGATCATAATTCCAAAAAATGGAAGTGAAAGTGAGAGAGGATTGGAGCAGAGACGGAAGGAGAATAATTTTAATAGTGTGTTTGTAACAAGCACATCAAGAGCTCAGTCTCCTGGGGCTTCTCCAGAGAGCTTCTTGAAACCACTGCTTTCCAAGACAGTTTGTCAGAGAGTGAGAAGGAGGAATGTCTCCTGGTTCATATTCAAGTGGCCCTGTGTATCCACATGGTGGCTATTGATTCCACCACACTTCAGGACAGTCCCTCTGGCTTGAGGCAGCCAGGACTCCAAACAGCAGAACTGACATTGGCAGCATAAGCCACGGCATGAGGGGCCAGCCTGTCAGTGACTGTGTGCTCATCTCTGCAGTCTGTAACCAGGAGCCTCGCCAGCCTGGCTGAGTGGACCAAAGCACACACAGGCACCAAGGGAGTTCTGCTGAGCCCAGGGCAATGGGGAGGCCCTGGAACAGAGGGAAGAGGTAAGGCGAGGCACTGCTTGAGCATGACTACCAGTGACACGAGGGACCAGGAAAAGTCATCACAGCAAGCCCGGCTGTGGGAGGGAGAGCCTAGAAGACATGGTACCCTCAATGGAGGGCTTGCCGTGTTGCTCAGTGAAGACCAAACCTCCTCTTCTACAACGCGAAGTAAAGCACTGATGTCAGGCAATCTTCGTTAGTCACATGGACCAGAAACGCATGGCATCGAGGAAGCATTTTGCTTGGGTTTGGCACACCATGGCTTATTAAGCACCTACCGTATGCTGAGCTCTTTTCAAACACATATATGTTTAATCTTCAGGAAATTCCCTTGAGGGTGAAACAATGACTTCCATTTTATAGGCATAAACCGAGATCCAGAGGAGTTGACTAACTTGCCCACATATTCTCGTGTATTTGGGGAGCTGTCATATGGAAAGGAGGGCTTCCCAGGAGGCATGAGCAGTAAAGAACCCGCTTGCCAAAGCAGGAAATGTAAGAGACTCAGTTTCAATCTTTCCTGAGTCAGAAAGATCACCTGGGGAAGGGCATGGCAACCCACTCCAGTTTTCTTGCCAGCAGAAACCCATGGACAGAGGAGCCTAGCAGGCTATAGTCCATGGGGTTGTAACGAGTTGGACATGACTGAAGTTACTTATCACACATGAACGCATGTGGAAAGGGGGCTAGACCCATCCCAAGGTGGCCCTAGGGAGCCACACTGAAGTGAACAGGTAGAAATTATTGGAAAGTAGTACCTAGAACAGTGACTTTCTGTATTGTTTTCCAACAATACAGCGAGCTACCATGCAAAGAACTGAAGTGTCTATCAGTGATGGATAATGCAGGAATGATCGTGTTGTGGCAGCTTCTGGGAGAAGGAGGCAGGGTTCTTAGGTCCTGTAGGGGCTGAAGATAAAGGCTGAAGTCTTCGAGAGTTCATTTGAATAATGAAAGGGTCAATCTCAACACACAGAAATTTTTACTTTTGTCATTTTAATGTCAATGCAGTATAAAAAAAGATACAACAATAATAATAATATAAGACTTCCCTGGTGGTCTAGTGGTTAAGACTCCACACTTTCACTGCAGGGGGCAGGGGTTTGGTTGCTGGTTGGGGAAATAAGATCCCACCTTCCATGCGGTACAGCCAAAAAGCTAAATTTTTTTAATTTTAATAAAATAATCATTAAACAATAATAAAATATTAAAATAATATTTTTATTTAAAAATATTTTAAAATAAAGTAATAATAATAGTATAATCAGTCCAGTTGCTCAGTCGTGTCTGACTCTTTGCGACCCCATGAATCACAGCACGCCAGGCCTCCCTGTTCATCACCATCTCCTGGAGTTCACTCAGACTCACGTCCATCGAGTCCGTGATGCCATCCAGCCATCTCATCCTCGGTCGTCTCCTTCTCCTCCTGCCCCCAATCCCTCCCAGCATCAGAGTCTTTTCCAATGAGTCAACTCTTCTCATGAGGTGGCCAAAGTACTGGAGTTTCAGCTTTAGCATCATTCCTTCCAAAGAAATCCCAGGGCTGATCTCCTTCAGAATAGTATAATATCTACTGGTATTCAGCTCTTAATCAGCACCAAGCACTTTGCAAAGAGCTTTATGTTTGTGTGCTCAGTTGTGTCCAGCTCTTTTTGACCCCACGGACTTGTTAGTTAGTTAGTTTAGTGGCTCAGTCGTGTCCAACTCTTTGCAACCCCATGAATCACAGCATGCCAGGCCTCCTTGTCCATCACCAACTCCCGGAGTTCACTCAGACTCATGTCCATCGAGTCAGTGATGTCATCCACCCATCTTATCCTCTGTCATCCCCTTTTCCTCCTACCCCCAATCCCTCCCAGCATCAGAGTCTTTTCCAATGAGTCAACGCTTCGCATGCGGTGGCCAAAGTACTGGAGTTTCAGCTTCAGGATCATTCCTTCCAAAGAAATCCCAGGGCTGATCTCTTTCAGAATGGACTGGTTGGATCTCTTTGCAGTCCAAGGGACTCCCAAGAGTCTTCTCCAACACCACAGTTCAAAAGCATCAATTCTTCAGTGCTCAGCCTTCTTCACAGTCCAACTCTCACATCCATACATGACCACTGGAAAAAGCATAGCCTCGACTAGATGGACCTTTGTTGGCAAAGTAATATCTCTGCTTTTGAATATGCTATCTAGGTTGGTCATAACTTTTCTTCCAAGGAGTAAGCGTCTTTTAATTTCATGGCTGCAGTCACCATCTGCAGTGATTTTGGAGCCCCAAAAATTAGTCTGACACTGTTTCCACTGTTTCCCTATCTATTTCCCATGAAATGATGGGACCAGATGCCATGATCTTCGTTTTCTGAATGTTGAGCTTTAAGCCAACTTTTTCACTCTCCACTGTCACTTTCATCAAGAAGCTTTTTAGTTCCTCTTCACTTTCTGCCATAAGGGTGTTGTCATCTACATGTCTGAGGTTATTGATATTTCTCCTGGAAATCTTGATTCCAGCTTGTGCTTCTTCCAGCCCAGCATAGTTAGAATAGGGAAAAGGAGTCCAAAATGGCAGTGGCTAAAAGACAAGGAAGGGACAAGCCCACAAAAATAGAACAGAACAAGGTCAAAGGAAGGTCCGAGGACCCGAGTGAGGACTTCAGATAGAACAGCACTCCTGACTAAGCCCAATTTGCATAGCACAGGCCCAGGGGGAAGAAAAAATCATAAAAAGAGGAACCAAAGGGCTCCCTCTCTCTCTCCCTCTCCCCCCCCCCC
>SJYT01015743.1:146201-203627 GCA_006410635.1 Cephalophus harveyi | reverse complement strand
CGAGAGATGGTAATGAACAGGGAGGCCTGGCGTGCTGTGATTCATGGGGTCGCAAAGAGTCGGACACGACTGAGCGACTGAACTGAACTGAACTGAAATTCATATGTTGAAGTCTTAAACACTAATGTGACTATATTTGGACATAGGACCATTAAAGAGGAATTTGGGGCTAAATGCAGTCATAAGCATGGCACTCTATTCCAGTAGGACTGATATGAATATGAAGAGGCTCCAAGGAAATACAAGCACAGAGAAAATGCTATATGAGGATTCATGGAGAAAGCACTCATTTGTAAGCCAAGAAGAAAGGCCTCGGGAAAACCAAACCTACTGAAGACTTGGTCTTGAATTTCCAGCCTTCAGAACTGTGAAAAAATATAAATATGTTGTTTAAGCCAAGTCACCAAGTCTGTGGTATTTTGTTATGGCAGCTCTAGCAAACTATTACATATATTGTGTGGAAACCATCAAACAGAAATATTGAAATAACTATGAGCAATTTTTAAGATACAGTGAAGAAAGTGTACAAAATGTACAAATAGATGGGAAATTTCAGAAATTTTAAGAGAATAAAATAAGAAATAAAAATCATTATAATAGACATTAAAATTATTTTGACAGGTTTATCTAAAGATAGGACAGAGTTGAGAGAAGAATCAGTGGATTTGAACTTTATTATAAATTACTAAAGCTGAAACAAAGAGCAGAGAGAGGAAGGAGCAGAAGAGGAAGAATAAGGAAGATGGTAGAGAAGAAGTAAGAAAGAGAAGGGAAAAGAAAAGAACAGGTGAACAAGGAATGACAACAGAGCATCCAAGACTGTAGGCTTATATCCATATAGTAGAAATGTAATTGGAGTCCCAGAAAAAAAATGAAGGTTAAAAACATGGCTCTCCATGAGACATGGCTGAAAATGTCCAAAAATTAATGAAAGTCAGCAATGTGCATATCCAAGAAACTCAGATAACTATAAGCAGAATCATTACACACACACATACCACATACTTGCACACACGTCTGTTTACATCAGAGTTAAAGAGATAAAAAATATAGAGAGAAAATGTTGTGGGTGGTTATAAAAAAAGAAATATTACTTGCCTATAAGAAAAAAAATTATAGAGCTATGCATGCCAGAAGAAAATGAATACTATCTTTCCAGTACTGAAACAAAATTAGCTAAGCCAGAATTTTATATTAAAAAAAAATGTCTTTCAGACAAACAAAAGTTGAGAGCATTTGCTGCCAACACACCTGCACTGCAAGAAATATTAAAGAAGGTTCATCAAACAGAAAAATTAAGATACCAGATGAACATATGGATTTGCAAAGAAATGAGTGCCAGAAATGTCAAAAAGAGAGTAGATATTAAAATATTATTTTTTAATTGTAATTACTTTAAAAAATAATTGATGGCCAAATAAAAAATAGTAGTAATATATTTGGGGCTAGATGAAATATGTAGAAGTAAAATGTAGGTTAATAATTAATAGAAGACAGAGTTTGTAAGATTAAAAGAAAAAAATAACTATGTGATATTTCCAAGAAATCAACTTTAAATATAAAAATATAAAGAGATTAAAAGTAAAAGACAAAATACAGTCAAGATTTCTCGGTTGAATAAAGGGAGAAATTAAGAATTGAAATAAAGTTTTGCCCTGAGAAAGTTGAGTAGTGATGTTATACATAAAGGTGGAGAGGTTAGACAAATAATAGGTTCGGGAAGTACAAACAATAATTTAGTTATAGACACTGTGTTAGTCAAAGTCAGAAGTTATTAACCTATGTTACTAGCTGGCTTCCTATTTTTGTATGGCCTGTGAGCTAAAAATAGTTTCTATACTTATAAATGGCTGACAATAATAAAGGGAATATTTTGTGAAATGCAAGCATATAAAATTTAAGTTTCAGGGTGCATAGATAAATTGCACTGGAGCACAGCTGCATTCATTCACTTACACATTGTGGTTGCTTTTGCACTACAATGATGAGGTTGAGCAATTGTGAAAGAAACCATATGTGGCACTAATCTCTTCACACTGATGCTTGGTGCATTATAAATCATAGTGCATAGTTACTACTCAACAGCATGTCATTGTCACAAGCATTGTCTTACAATTATATTTTTATGTAATTTTTATTGCTAATGCATCCCATCATGTCAATAAAAGAAAGAAAAAAGTGGACTTGAATAGTATGTTTTTAAGGCACAGTGAAATGTAGATGATTTTGTTACTGAATTAGATAGCAAAGTATTGTGTTCTACATGCAATGATACTATAGCTGTAGAATACAATATGTGATGACATTACCAGATTAAACTTTTATCACAATATTCTCATTACACAGGAAAGCAACAGTCTGAAAAATTACTAGAAAGTTTAAAACTGAGTATCTCATCACAGCAAGATTTCTCCATACAAATAAAAATAAGACTACAACCAAAGTAATTTTCTAACTGGCTCCTTTGTTAGCCAGTCAAACAGTATTTGGTGAGTTAATTAAATCATGCATGATTTTAGCGGCCAAAGAAATATGTTTAGACTAAAATTGTTTAAGACTATTAGCCTTTCATCCAAAACAGTTGCTCAAAAATTTGAGAACATTGGGATCAACATCAATAATCAATTTAAAACAAATGATATGAGTCTTTCCATAGCACTTAATGAGTTAACAAATGTTACCAATACTGCTTAGTTGTTTATTCAAGGAGTTAATACTGAGTTTGAAGTGACTGAAGAATAATCCTGAGTGATCTGTGTGAAATAACTATAGGCAAGAATACTTTCAAACGTGAGAAAACATATTTCAGTATAACATGACGTGGAATCTAAGAAGCATAACAACTAATAGTGATGAAAATGTGGATGGAGCAGAAGAAGTCATAGTTGAACAAACTTATAAAGTTTGTAAGAAGTGTAGTTTTTATAGTCTTTGATGTATTATTTGCTGTATTATTCATCTATGGACATTTCCAGAAATTTTTTAGTTACCCTGTGATATTATACCAGTAGTTAGTGATGAGCTTTGCTTGCTCTCATGGACTTAATCATCACTGATGCTGAAAACTTATGAACTGAAGTTGTGAATTGCAGCTGAATGCTATGACTTACTCCATCACACAACAGTTTAGTGACTTAACAGCAGCAGATTTGAATTTTTCTAAACAAAATGAACCCCAATCACTATTACCAAATGGTGAACAATTTTGAAAATTACTTTTTGCTGTGGACTTGAGAATATTTATGAATTCAACCCAAAATTATAAAACAAAATAAGGTTTATTCAAGATACAAGTAGTCATTTAAATAACAAATAATGTTTGAATTATAGTAATGTCAATCTACTTTACATACTTCTGTGCTGTTGAAAGTTAAAACAAAAGTAGCTATGTTTTCAGAGTTCACAGTAGAGTTCTAACAGCCTTTCAATGCAAGTGCAATGCAAGTGCAAAAGAGATGTTCAAATTTAAAAATCCATTTAACTGTGCTATCAAAGAGTCCACCTAAGCTTCAATTTAAAGAGATTAATCTGCAACACTGCTGTTTAGTCGCTAAGTCATATCCAACTCTTTTTGTGATCCCATGGACTGTAGCCCTCCAGGCTCCTCTGTCCATGGGATTTCCCAAACAAGAATACTGGAGTGGGTTGCCATTTCCTTTTCCAGGGGATCTTCTGGACCCAGGGGTCAAAATCAAGTCTTTAGCACTGACAGGGTGATAACCACTGAGCTGCCAGGGAAGGCCCTGATCTAGAGTGTATAGACATGCTGAAAAGCAACTAACAAAGAGAAGAATTTAATGAAATTCTATAAATGTCCTCCCCTGATGCTGGGAAAGGCAGGAGGAGAAAGGGATGACAGAGGATGAGATGGTTGGATGGCATCACTGACTCGATGGACATGAGTTTGAGTAAGTCTGGGAGTTGGTGATGGACAGGAAAGCCTGGCATGCTGCAGTCCATGGGATCACAAAGAGTCAGACATGACTGAGTGACTGAACTTAACTGAAAATTATATATAAATAGATTGATATCAGTATTTGGTAGTATCTATTTTTGTGAAAAGACATTTTCAAAGATGAGATATACTTTTATATATAATACTACAGCTCAATATTGACAGAAGAAAATTTGCAATTGATTTTGTTAATAGGAAAGGCTACCTTTGAATTTCAATTAGGCAAAATATTATCCTCCCTCAAACTAGAATTCCATTCCTTAGTGTATCTGTATTACAAAAAGTAACATATTGCTTCTAATATGATATGATAAAATGATATTATTATTGCATTTTTTTATTTCTCAATAGGGGGAAATTTGTCTCCTCCATTGATTTAAGGGCCTATAATATCTTTAATCTCTTGCTAACAGTGTCTAAAGTTTTTGCTATCTGACGCTTTACAGAAAAGCTTGCCAATCCCTAGTAAAGACAAGCTATGTGGTAGTAGCAATGAACCCTGAAATATCAAGAACTTAACACAATAGGCTTACACTAGGCTTTACTTTTCGTGGCTCAGTCTCACATAGGTCCCACAGGTGCCTTGTTCTCTCCTCCAGTGGTGACTCGGGAATCCAGGCTTCTCCCATCACACAACACTTTCATTTTGGATTTCTTTATTTTCAAACCTGTGTATGAGAAAGAATATTAAGAGTTCACAACAGTTTCATCTACCATGGAATGGAAGTGACAAATTCCTTCTGCTCAAATTTGAGAGTCATTAGCATATGGATGATATTTAATGATATGCAAATAAACGAGCTCTTCTACAAAGAAAATAGAGAAAAATCACTCAAGGAACATATCCCAAAGCACTTCAATTTATGGAGGCCCAGTCAACAAGAGGAAAATGAACATAAGAAGGTCATTGAGAGTGACAGCTAAAAATGAAGAAATAATAGGAAAATTTAATGTCATAAAAGCTAAGCAAAGCCTCAAAAAGACTGTCATGTATGGTCTATAACCTGTTTCCGATTGTGACTCAGGCAAGTCACAACTGCTCTGAACTGAACTGCCCACACCTGTGTATTAGTATATTGAGAATAATTACAATAAATATTTACCCTGAATATTCATTGGAAGGACTGATAACTGAAGCTGAAGCCCCAATATTTTTGCTACCTGATGTGAAGAGGTGATTCATTAAAAAAGACCCTGATGCTGGGAAAGATTGAAGGCAGGAGGAGAAGGGGGAGATCAAGGATGAGATGGCTGGATGGCATCATCGACTCAATGGACATGAGTTTGACCAAACTCTGAGAGATAGTGAAGGGCAGGGAAGCCTGGTGGTGTGCTGTAGTCCATGAGATAGCAAAGAGTTGGACATGACTTAGTGACTGAACAACAACCTCAGAAGATTCATTCAGTTCAGTTCAGTTCAGTCGCTCAGTCGTGTCCGACTCTTTGCGACCCCATGAATCGCAGCACACCAGGCCTCCCTGTCCATCACCATCTCCCGGAGTTCACCCAGACTCACGTCCATCGAGTCCGTGATGCCATCCAGCCATCTCATCCTCGGTCGTCCCCTTCTCCTCCTGCCCCCAATCCCTCCCAGCATCAGAGTCTTTTCCAATGAGTCAACTCTTCGCTCTTCTCCAGGAAGGAAAGTTAAATAAGCAGGGTGATAATATACAGCCTTGACGTACTCCCTTTCCTATTTGGAACCAGTCTGTTGTTCCATGTCCAGTTCTAACGGTTGCTTCCTGACCTGCACACAGATTTCTCAAGAGGCAAGTTAGGTGGTCTGGTATTCCCATCTCTTGAAGAATCTTCCACAGTTTATTGTGATCCACACAGTCAAAGGCTTTGGCATAGTCAATAAAGCAGAAGTAGATGTTTTT
The DNA here is from genome assembly GCA_006410635.1 of Cephalophus harveyi. Classification (NCBI taxonomy): domain Eukaryota; kingdom Metazoa; phylum Chordata; class Mammalia; order Artiodactyla; family Bovidae; genus Cephalophus; species Cephalophus harveyi. The sequence goes on along the minus strand of SJYT01015743.1, from coordinate 197,792 downwards.
CTGGAACTCTCTTGCTTTTTCCATGATCCAGCAGATGTTGGCAATTTGATCTCTGGTTCCTCTGCCTTTTCTAAAGCCAGCTTGAACATCAGGGAGTTCACGGTTCACATATTGCTGAAGCCTGGCTTGGAGAATTTTGAGCATGACTTTACTAGCATGTGAGATGAGTGCAATTGTGCGGTAGTTGGAGCATTCTTTGGCATTGCCTGAAGAGGAAATGCAATAGTGTACACAGAAGCACTGAAATCCCTACACAGATTATGACAGTAACTGTTTTCATTGTAGTCACATGCAATAACTCCTCTACTTCATGCCACATTTTTCTGAAGAGTTAGAATTCTCCCATAACCCACCCCAACCACTGCCTCCAAATTATCACAGCAGATTTTACCAAACTGGTTTGGGTGCGGATAACCACAGTCTAACTGAAATTCAATGATTTCCAGCTAGAAGCATTTCAGAGGCAAGAACTACCCAGGGACGTGACTCTCTCTTTCAGTAAAATGAGATTAGTGTGTGAAATCCTTAAGATCTTTCTGGAACAAAGCTCCAACTCAAGCAGGCAGCTTCTGAGCCACCACTGGCCATAGGCAGACACAGTAAACTATAGTCTGAAATTCTGGTAAATAGTGCCCCAAACTTCAGGGAAATCATAAAAGCAGCTGAATGAGAACTGTGTCCTAAAGCTCACTGGCTGTTAGGTGTGATCAACACTGAAGGTAAAAATAAACAAATATAAATGAAACTCTACTTAACTCAAGACCTTTCACTTCATAGATTTTTATTAAAACACATTTGCAAAAGTACAAAGGTTAGTCTGTGTTTTCTTTTTCCTTCTTTTTTTTCACAATGATATATTGGAATTGTCCAATTGAAACCATATGTTGGCTCAGTAATTCTCAATTGCAAAATGCACACCATTTTAAAACCCAATAAAATGAAGAGGGGAGGGGATTAATGTATCAGGATAAATACTCTTGGACTGATAGAAATACTGTGTTTCCAATCTATTGGAAAGGAGGAAAAGCCACCTCTTTCATTAATTATAATACCTACAGAACAGAAATGTAATGCAACTGAGGTAATGACACGCTGATGCACTGGGGGAAATAAAGCATATAATTTGGAGAAAAATCAGAAAGCCTGGGTTTGAATCTACCTCTTCCACCTATTGGCTCAGTTCCCTTTTAAAAGAATTGTAATCTCACTCAGACTCAGTTTCAATTCCTATAATACAAACAAAATAGTGCCCACCTTGGATAATTGTTATATGGACTTCATAGATTTCATAAGACAAAGAACACATCTATGTGATACATGGTTGGAACTTGACACTGAATGAAATGGATGACAATTTACTCCATTTTAGATTCTGCTACTTTGTTTTGTTCTCTTTTTTTTTCTGAAAATTAATTATGGAAAACTGAGAAGCTGAATAGAATAGCAAATTCAATAATATGTCAAAACCTGAAGTGTGAATAGGAATAAAAATAAATCTGTTGAGCCACGAGCACCTATCCGCCACCCCTCACCCAGTTCAAGCTTCTCCAAGGCTGATGTGCATCCCAGTTACCAAGGACCTTGATCAAATGTAGATTCTAATTCAGTAAGTCTAGGGAGGTCCTGAAATTCCATTTTAGTCCCTAGGTGATGCCAGTGCTTGATTATTAATGAGCAGAAGTTTTGCACAAAGGATGATTTTTTTAAAATTAAAATGTTTATGGGTCACTTTTTTCCTTCAAAATTCTAGTAAATTTACTGAAGTTTACCAAAAAAAATGCTATTATTAGATTTTTACATGATAATAACAGTCAGTGCTGTTGAGAGCTTGTGTGTGTGTGTGTGTGTGTGTGTGCGCGCGCGCACGCGCTCTTCAGTTGCACCCAACTCTGTGACTCTGCGGGCTGTAGGTAGCCTGCCAGTCTCCTCTGTCCATGGGATTCTCCAGGCAAGAACACTGGAGTGGATTGCCAAGCTCTCTCCTCCAGGGCATCTTCCCAATGCAGATATCAAACCCTGGTTTCCTGCATCTCCTGCATTGCAGGCAGAGTCTTTACCGCTGAGCCATCGGAGTAGCCCTGAGCTAATTGCAGGGCTAACTGCTTTACATCCTCTCATAGGTACTGAAGTACCTAATATTGTATTAGTATCTTCACAATAAGGAACCAGAGGTCCAAATATGTCTTTTCTTTTCACGCAGCACTTCTTCTTTGCTTAATTCATTCTGTTTTGAGCAAGGAAATCGATGTTCAGTTCAGTTGAGTTCAGTCATTCAGTCGTGTCCGACTCTTTGCAACCCTGTGAACCACAGCACGCCAGGCCTCCCTGTACATCATCAACCCCCAGAGTCTTCCCAAACCCATGTCCATTGAGTTGGTGATGCCATCCAACCATCTCATCCTCTGTCGTCCCCTTCTCCTCCTGCCCTCAATCTTTCCCAGCATCAGGGTCATTTCAAATGAGTCAGCTCTTCGCATCAGGTGGCCAAAGTATTGGAGTTTCAGCTTTAGCATCAGTCCTTCCAATGAACACCCAGGACTGATCTCCTTTAGGATGAACTGGTTGGATCTCCCTGCAGTCCAAGGGACTCTCAAGAGTCTTCTCCAACACCACAGTTCAAAAGCATCAGTTCTTCGGCACTCAGCTTTCTTTGTAGTCCAACTCTTAACATCCACACATGACTACTGGAAAAACCATAGCCTTGACTAGATGGACCTTTTTTGGCAAAGTAAGGTCTCTACTTTTTAATATGCTGTCTAGATTGGTCATAACTTTCCTTCCAGGGAGTAAGCGTCTTTTAATTTCATGGCTGCAGTCACCATCTGCAGTGATTTTGGAGCCCAAAAAAATAAAGTCTGACACTGTTTCCACTGTTTCCCCATCTATTTGTCATGAAGTGATGGGACCGGATGACATGATCTTTGTTTTCTGAATGTTGAGCTTTAAGCCAACCTTTTCACTCCCCTCTTTCACTTTTATCAAGAGGCTCTTTAGTTCTTCTTCACTTTCTGCCATAAGGGTGGTGTCATCTGCATATCTGAGGTGACTGATATTTCTCCTGGCAATCTTGATTCCAGCTTGTGCTTCTTCCAGTCCAGCATTTCTCATGATGTACTCTACATATAAGTTAAATAAGGAGGGTGACAATATACAGCCTTGACGTACTCCTTTTCCTATTTGAAACCAGTCTGTTGTTCCATGTCCAGTTCCAACTGTTGCTTCCTGATCTGCATACAGGTTTCTCAAGAGGCAAGTCAGGTGGTCTGGTATTCCCATCTCTCTCAGAATTTTCCAGTTTTTTGTGATCCACACAGTCAAAGGCTTTGGTATAGTCAATAAAGCAGATATAGATGTTTTTCTGGAACTCTCTTGCTTTTTCCATGATCCAGCAGATGTTGACAATTTGATCTCTGGTTCCTCTGCCTTTTCTAAAACCAGCTTGAACATCTGGAAGTTCATGGTTCATGTATTGCTGAAGCTTGGCTTGGAGAATTTTAAACATTACTTTACTAGCATGTGAGATGAGTGCAGCTGTGCAGCAGTTTGATCATTCTTTGGCATTGCCTTTCTTTGGGATTGGAATGAAAACTGACCTTTTCCAGTCCTGTGGCCACTGCTGTTCCTTGCCTTTAATATAACAGACAAACAGAAACAAATACATTCAAGATAAGCTTGATTACAAAAACAGTCTGTATTTATTGAAAGTAGTAGCTTTTGAGTGATATTTACTGTATTTTAATATACTGATAATGGATTACACTGTTTGACATCTGGGATGTCAGAACTACCTGGATTTTTGCGTGCATCCTTACAAGAGTAAATTTCTATTACTAAGCTTTTCTCGAAAAGTTATATTTTCCAGTAGCATACATAATGTTGGCATATCATGGGCATTTTATACTCAGAACATACTTAAAGAGCTCTCATTCATTCTCTAAATGTACAGTGAACACTTATTCTAAACTATACAAGCAAGTTTACTTTGAGAGCAAACAGATAATTTAAAACAAAGATCACGTCAAAGTGGTTTTGGAGAGCCACACTACTTTTCAGGCTGCCTGGGACTCACTCATTCCAGCCCCATAGGAAAGTGAGCACATGGTAAGAAGGGTAGATACTTGTAACAGAAATTTGAGTTAAGATCTCAACTCCTCAATTTAGTACTCATATGACCTTGAGCAAATTGCTTAACATTTTTGTTTTTATGTGCATGCTCAGTTGTGTCCAACTCTTTGAGACTCTGGATTGTAGTCTGACAGGCTCCTCTGCCCACGGGATTTTTTTCAGGGAAGAATGCTGGAGTGAGTTGCCATTTCCTCCTCCAGGGTATCTTCTTGACCCAGGAATTGAACCCATGTCTCCTGCATCTCCTGTGTTGCAGGCAGATTCTTTACCTGCTGAGTCATCGGGGAAGCCCTCATGTTTACCTTTATGAGCCTTAGTTTCCTCATCTGCAAGGTAGAGATGAAAAATAATCATATTTATTTTCTACGACTGCTATAAGGATTAAATAAAGTATATAAAGCACATAGCCAATGATAAACACTATTGATGCTGCACTATTTTGGTTCTAAGATGCACTTTTTTTGTAACACTTTAACATCTGTGAAATTAGGAAATGTTGTCTAATAAATGTGAACATGTCTGACAGTTAGCTTTTGTGTATTATAACATAAGTGCCTGGCATTAAGTTTCTGATCACCAAGATAATTGTTTCAAAGACATCCACCCAGAATAAACACACTGCCAGCTACCCAACTAGATAAAGAGCCAGGCAGCTCCACTCATGAAGTTTTCCTTTTAGAAAGCCCTGGTCAACCTATAAAGTTGATGGACTGATCTAGCTTTCCCTTCTTGTGCTTTAAGTCCCACCTTTATGATTTAAATTCATCGATAAAGAATAAAACCTCAAAAACCTAGGCACACCACCCTTGATTCCAATAAAGGCAGAGCCCCAGGTTCAGTCTCTTTTTCTCTCTCTTTCTTTCTCTGTCATATATTGGGTCTGGCTGGTGAAATGTCTGTACGGGCCTCACCACAAGTACAGTAGTCTGGTAAGTTAGGTGAGTGCCCCCAGTCATTGCTAGCTGATAGCGTTAGGGAACTCTTGACTGAAACTGACCACCTTGGCCAGGAAGATAACAATCACTTGCATGAATTATCTCACAACAGGAGATTCCAGTAAGAGACATGGTGTTGCCATCAGCAAACTAACTGGGGGGATTCAGGTGGGGTCAAAAGGAAGGAAGAGATATCAGCCCATAGTAATGGCCAACTTCTCAGAACCTCTTGCACTAGAATGTGGGTTGAAACATGTGAGCACTGCCACAAAGGACCTGAGTCAGACCAAATACCAGCACAAGCAAGATGACTGTCTGGGACACCATGAACTTAAAACCTGTGACTGCAAGCCACATGGTAAGCGATTCTCCTGGGTTCCCTTACCCTGCTGCTCTCTGCCTGGGCTCTCCTTCCCAATAAAATCTTTTGCTTTGTCAGCACATGTGTTTTCTCAGACAATTCCTTTCTGAGGGTAGACAAGAGCAGATTCTCAGGGTCTGGAAGGGGCCCAGTTCCAGTAACAATAGTATGACTATGGATAGACAGAGACCAACCCCAAACAAGAGAGTTTATAACCACCATTAACCAGGCGGGATTTTGAGGTAAGCGTCATTCTCTGTGCTTGCACGATTTCAACAGTAGATGCACACATCCTTGTCACTTCAATTGCTGCATTTGCACAGCTGTTTCCATGCACACTCACTGTGACTGGTATTTTAGATGTTTTTTAAAAGATTATATGATTTCACATTGAAACAAAAATTATTATGTATGCCTGAGATCACAGGAAAAGAGTATTGAGACATTTGATATTAAGGACGCAAATATCACTGTTGAGAAATTACTAAAATTACATATTTTCTTGCAAAGCAACAGTCAAGTGTTTAACAGGACCTAAGAAAGTAACATACCCACAAGTAAATGAAGCCATTAACATTTTCTTGCCTGCATATCTACAAAGAGATCATCTGTCACACACCAAGCAACAGGATTAAAGAGAGGAGAAATTGATACCTGGAAGAGGTAAAGGAATCTTAAAGAAATGAGACACTAACAAGACCAATTCTTATTTTACACAGTATTGAACAAGAATTTGTGAAATTTTTCCTTCTGCTTTTGAATTTAAATTCCAGAGCTATATGATCAATGAAGACAAAAAGGAAGAATGGAAAAAAGGAGGAGGTTGGGAGGGAGAAAGGAAAGACATAGTTAATTTCTCTTGCATTTTCATTTTAATGTATTCTGTAAAGTGATAAATGATAAAAGTATATGTTTATATAAGTCTAAAAGAGCTCTTTCAACCAAACTTTTTAAAACTTCTATGATAGCATTATGTTATAGCTTAATTGACAGCATTTTTTCTTTTAGTACACAAACTAATAGTCCATCTTAAAGATGATAGCATCTTGAAATGGATGAAATATGGAAAAGGTTAGCTGCTCTTAATACAATATGGCTGTATCTCTATAATATTAGCAAGATTTCTCTCAAAATAATTATTGATAGAAAAAGAGCCACTTTCAAAATTGTACTAGAACTATTAGGATCCAATTTATAATATGTATGACAATGAAGAAGCAATTAGATGAAATTAAAAATTCAGCCATTTACTTATTTTTTTCATCTTAAGTACAGCTTGGTAAACCCCTGTGACTTTTCTCCTGGGGAGCTTTTGGTAACACTTCTGTAAGGCTCAAATGCATGCTGTTAACACTTAGGTTAACTTTTTTGACTGATTTGTCTGTTTAGTCCAAAAAGTGATTCAGTAGATTTTTCCCCAGCAAACTTCCTGCCAGGACTATAATCACCCAACATGAATAATAGTCTCTAGACCACGGGAAGCACTAGAGAGGGTTCTGAATGTCATAATCAGAGACAGCCCTTGAGAAATGTTTAAATGACAAATCATCTAAATTTGTCTTGAGTGTTACCCTTCTTCCCTTCAGTTACTCATTGTGGATGTGCACACACACACACACACACACACACACACACACAGTACTATTCAGACTCTCAGTTAGCTAATAACAGAAAGTTAAACATAAGCAATATGACAGAAGAAATATTTGCAATAATAACAGGATGATAATTTGAGTATGTGCGATATTTGTTCCTTACATGCTATCTATCTGTGAAGGGATGCAATGGGAGAGATGTTAATAAAACCAAGTTAACTTCATTTATGGAGAAGTTGAGAGTTGGACTGTGAAGAAAGCTGAGGGCTGAAGAATTGATGCTTTTGAACTGTGGTGTTGGAGAAGATTCCTGAGAGCCCCTTGGACTGCAAGGAGATCCAACCAGTCCATTCTGAAGGAGATCAACCCTGGGATTTCTTTGGAAAGACTGATGCTAAAGCTGAAACTCCAGTACTTTGGCCACCTCATGCGAAGAGTTGACTCATTAGAAAAGACTCTGATGCTGGGAGGGATTGGGGGCAGGAGGAGACGGGGACAACAGAGGATGAGATGGCTCGATGGCATCACGGACTCGATGGACATGAGTCTGAGTGAACTCTAGGAGTTGGTGATGGACAGGAGCGCCTGGCATGCTGTGATTCATGGGGTTGCAAAGAGTCGGACACAACTGAGTGACTGAACTGAACTTCATTTGTGGCTTTTAAGCTCCTGGCAATTCAGTTCCTGCATTTAAAAAAAAAAAAAAATGGATTTGCTGGAATACTTAGCTAGCCAGAATTTCCTACCTCAGAGACAATATATAGAACTTTTGTGGCCTAGAGGAGACAAGCAGGAAATTTTCAAAGAAAATAAAAGAGTTAGGTAGAATGTGGAAAACCTGTACCTTTTCTACTCCAAGAATAGAGCTCTGGGTGGGAATAAGGGAAAATAATAGAAACACTAATATGAACATAAACCCAAAAAGTAGAAAATTTCTGAGTATTTTTTCTTGGGTGGGGCCAGAAAAATGATGAGCATCTTAAAGAAATATTCCACACTTGCAAACAACTGTGTGGTGGGAGGTATGGTAGTTGCATCTGGAGACACGGGAAGACAGAAAGACCCTCGGAGCTTTTCACAGGAAAGAAGAGTAAGGGTGCCTAGGTAAATGGTCAAGCTTATGTCAACTACACCTTTTAGTGTCCTTACCATGTCTGGTCTCTCACTCTAGCCGCATCCTGCTGCAGGATTTACCATGCGGTACATTGGTAAGGCTGTGCCTTATACCATCCTGGTAAGACTGATCTCACGTCCAGGCTGCCTCTTCCTTGGCTTTACTTTGAAAGGTATTTGTGCTAGTATGAATCGTTTGCTGACAGGTTTGGTTTTGTTTGTTTGTTGCTTTGTTGTTTTGTTTTGCAGACTTTAAAGATGTTGCTCTACTGTCTTCTAGTTTACATTATTTACCCCAGGAGAAATTTGTTGCTACCCACTTCTTTGTTCCTCTGTTCACAATTTGTCATTTTTCCTCTAGCTGATTTTTAGATTTTGTTTTTCTCACTAGCTTTAAGTAGTTTGATTCATGATTGGGTTTCTTGAGTTTGGGGATGTGTAGGTTTGTAGTTTTAATCAAATTTGGAAAAATATTGACCATTATATCTTCAAATACTTTTTCATTGATCCCACCTCTTCTCCTCTAGGAACTGCAATTATATCTTCATCAGTCTGCTTCAAGACATCCCACAGCTCAGAGATGCTGTCTTCATATGTTTTTTATCTTTTATATTTCTGCTGAATATTTACATATTTATGTATAAATACATTTGGGCATTGGGAAGCCCAAATGTATTGGGAAGCCCATTGGGAAGCCATTGGGAAGCCCAAATGTATTTATACATAAATATGTAAATATTCAGCAGAAATATAAAAGATAAAAAACAAATACATTTACATTTTTTATGTCTTCAAGCTTTTTAATCTTTTTTTTTTTCTCTGCATGTGTTAGCTACCTTTAATCCACTCTGGTTTATTTTATGCCTCAAATGCTTTAGTTTTCATATCTGTGGGTGGTTTGGTTCTTATTTATATTTTCCATGTCTCTCCTTAACATCATCAGTCTTTCCTCTAGCTTTCTGAATAAATGGAAAGCAGTTATATAACTGTTTTCATGTCCTCGTCTACTAGTTCAATTATTGGTGTCATTCCTGGGTCAGTTATGATTGATTGACTTTCCTCCCCATCATGGGGTCTGTTTCTCTAGATGAAAAGTGACTGGTAAATGTGTATACCTGCTAATTTTTAACTAATGAGGAGTTTTACATTGTTGGGTGTTGTATATTTTTATGGTCTTATAAACACTCTGGAGTTTTGTTGTGGGATTGGGTGTGTTACCTGGAAATAATTTTGATTTTTACAGGTTTTATTTGTGAGCTCTTTAGCCTGCAGAGTGGCATTTAGACCATGATTAACATTTCCCCACTACTGAGGCAAAATTCTCTTGAGTAATCTATTCAACATGAAGCTTTCTACTCTGCCTGGATGAAATTAGACTTCTTTCCAGCCCTGGGTGAACTTGAGATTGTTTCCTCTAATTCCTTTGGGCAGTTCTTTCTCTGCTTCTGGTAGTTTCCTCACAAGCCTGTGCTTAGTAACACTCAGCTGAAGACTTCAGGGAGATCCTCTGCATATTCTTCTGCTCCTACTCTGTACAATTCTATCCTCTCCATGACTCAGCTCCATGCACTCTAGTCAACCTAACCTCCCTGGGCTTCAAGCCCCACCTGGGTCCCCCTCCCTCCTCATGTCTGGTTTCCTCTCTCTCAGGGGACACTGTCCACTGCCCAAGGCGTGATGTCTTGAAACTGTTTTTTAATGTATTATGTCTGGTGTTTTAGTTACTTTCGGGTTGAAAGATACATTCAAATTGTGTTATGCTATTTTAGGCAGAAGCACAAATCAATGTGATGATTTCTAAATGTCATTTTTCCCTGTGATATTTGAGTTTACATACTGTGATAATAATCTGCTTTTTGTTTTTTGGGATGGCATTTTTCAATCAAAAGTTTTTCTTCTTCAAATTAAAATACCCACAAACCTCTTAATGTTCTGGATTTTAAGCTCAGGTTCCTGGTATATTAAAATACCTAGAGTAAGAAGAAAATATAGGAATATTTTGCCTATACATTGCCAAGCATCCAAAGTCTAAATGTGTCCAAATAGTGTGATGTTTGGTTTCATATAGGCCTAACATTTGACTGCTTGCTTCTTCTCTTTCCTGTCAGCTGTTGGATCTCTACATTCACAAATATAAACTACAGTGAATTCACCATTCCAAAGCTAATCCTTTCCTTCTCTTCAAGCAGCTTTGGAATTCAGCCATACCTGAGCCAAGGAGGACCAGAGAGGTTTAAAAATAAAAAATGTTTTCCTCTAGCTGAAGATTGTAAAAAATCATTCTACAAGTGGAGAGCAAATCTTTAATGACAAATCACTTTTAGTTATTTTTAAAACTTGTTTATGTAATTCCTAACAGAACATTTTTCTTCTCTGGGGATCATTTTGTCCTTTTTCCATTTGGCCCCTGCTTCTGAGATAAAGCCATTATCAATAAACCACTTGGGAGGAGAAAAGAGGAAGATGGCTTATCCTAAGCAGAAAGCCTCTTTCTCTTCTTATCCAAACATACATGGACCCCAGTGACACATCCCATAGTAAAGTGTCTCAGTATCCTTAATACTAACTAAAACCTCTAAGACTGAGAACATTTTTATTTTGTGTTCCCTCTATATTAAACAGCGCAAACACTATTATATTACTATGTTGTCACAACAGGGTTATTGTAAGTCACAAGTCTTGCCACTATTCATAATTTATAATTTGCTATCCACTTGTATTAGACACTAGTCTACTTACAGGGAAGGAAAAGGGAGAAAGGATTCTCTATCTTTTTATACCGTTAATAGTCTTTCTGAACATCATCAGTTACTTGGTTACTTGACAGACCTCCCTGGTAGCACACACTCTATTTTTAAACTTTCTTAAAATCCAAACTTTGTTTTTTCACTTCAGAGCACTGAAAAAATACTTACAGGGTATTTTCCATGATCAGTGTTAAGACCAAGAAAAATTTTGCTGTTAAATTTCATTAAAACTTGCTTTTTTATTTTTTCATCTTTAAATATAGGAAATTATAACTTTTCCATCATTTTCCCTACAAAAACCACATTTTCTACACATCTTGAAACTTAGCTTAAACATCGCTGAAGGAAATCTTTGTTTATATTAAAAGAAATGAAAGAGAAAAAATATATGTCATCTAATTAATGTTAGGAACTTTAAATTTTTCTCCTGTATATAACAGGGCACAAATTAGACTATGAAGTTGCCTTCATGGTATTAATAGAAACCTCTTCCATTTAGGTGATGGTGTGAAGCAAAATCTGGAAAGTAGCAGTCTTAATAAATAATAAGGGACCTGAAAGTGAGAAAGAAAAAAATTAAAATCCAATTGTCTTGGATTATTTAGCTTGCCTCTACTTCCTGGATTTTAAGATTTCTGCTTAGAAACTCTTCATCTAGTCTAGTGAAGAGAGATTTTTATCACAAAATATTACTCTGCAACACATAAGAATTGCATCTCCTCTCACCTTGCCTTCTAGTCTAGCCACTAATACTGGAGACAAAAATTCTGATCCGTGAAAATTTAGGAATTTAACTTCAAACCTGCACTGTAATGGAGCATGCTGTGTTTTATTGTAACGGTAGAATGAATCTGCCAGAGGCTCCTGAATTCCCAGGACTTGGGTATTTGGCTCCAGACTGCAGACTGGAGATAATGCACCGGAGAGTCCGCAGACCCAGAATCAGGATATCAGGGAAGACTTCCGCCTTAAAAATGTGAATTCAGGAGGCACTCCAGGAAGCGAGTGCTTTCAGAATGTTTTTCTACCTCTGTATATCTCTATACTGGGGTTTCCCTGATGGCTCAGGCAGTAAAGAATCTACCTGCAAAGCAGAAGATATGGGTTAGATCCTTGAGTCGGGAAAATCCCCTGGAGAAGGGAATGGCAACCCACTCCAGTATTCTTGTCTGGAGAATTCCACGGACAGAGGAGCCTTGTGGGCTAGGATTCAGGGGGTTGCAAAGAGTCAGACACAACTGAGCAACTAACACTCTTCACACTTTCATATCTCTATATACTACAGTCCTTTCTTTGTTTCTCTTTCTCTTCCCCAAATTCATACTATCTCCTATTGTGGAAAATGTGAAGAAAGCACGCCATATTAAAGAAGAACATAGCATTACCTACAATCTATCCATAGAACTAAGCCTTTTGTCATATCACCAGCTTGGCTTTGTGTAGTTACTTTTGTGGTTGTTTTCTGTATTAACCATTTTAATAAAATGGAAAGCAATCATGATACAATACGATATGTAAATACATATATAAATACATTAATAATATTGTTTCATTGTTTCCCATTTTTTAAAAAAATACTTTAAATTTAATTTTCAAAAGATACAAATTTGGACTTCCCTGCTAAGACCCCACATGCCACTTAGAAAAAAACAAAGCATAAAACAGAAGCAACATTGAAATAGATTCAACAAAGACTTTGAAAAGAAAATGCAAAAAGCCTCCAACATATAGGTATACTGTGTATTTAATTCTTTTCCTATTTGAGACATCTTTCCTGTTTCTAGGTGTCTGTTCTTGGACAATGCCAATGAATATTTTTGCTAATAAATCTTTTTATATATTTCTGTTTATGTTTCTGATATATATTCTAAGAACAAAATTGCTAGGTCTAAGGATATGAAAAAATTTAAATCTCTGAATATTGCTTTGCAGAAAGGTCAGACCCATTAATATCCCACTTTCAAAATTGTTATAGTCATAAATAAATGTTGTCCCAATTTATTTATGACTATAATGATTTTTAACTTAATGTAAAACAAAAGCAACAACAATTCATTCATTTTTCCCACCCATCACCCTCTGTCTCTGTCAACCTCCAATCTGTTTTCTTTGTCTATGGACTTAAAGTTTTTTATTTAAAAAAAAATATTTTTTAGATTCTATTTATAAGAGAGATCATATTTTTCTCTGTCTGGCTTATTTCACTTAGTGTAATGCCCTTAAACTCCATCCATGTTGCTGTAAGTGGCAAAATTTCATTCTTTTTGCAGATGAATAATATTCCATTGTATATTACAATTTCTTTATTCATTTATCCATTGATGGACTCTTAGCTTGTCTCCATATCTTGGCTACTGAAAATAATGCTGCAGTGAACACATGGGTGCATACGTCTTTTTGTCTTCTTTGGATAAATATCCAGGGTGGATCACATGGGATTCCTATTTTTAACTTTTTGAGGAATCTCTATACTGTTTTCTGCAGTGGCTACATCAATTTACATCCTCACCAGCAGCACACAAGTTTCTCCTTTCTCCACACCCTCACCCAACATTTGCTATTTCTAGTCTTTTTGATAATAGCCATCTGAATAGGTGAGACACCTCATTATTGTTTTGATTTGCACTTCTATGATGACTAAGGATGCAGAGTATCTTTCTGTGTACCTGTTGACCAGCAGTATATCTTCTTTAGAAAATGTGTATTCAGGTCTCCTGTTTATTAATCAGATTGTTTACTTTCTTTTTTTTGCTATTGAGTTGTATGAGTTCTTTGTATGTTTTAGATATTAGCCCCTTATCATTATAATGATTTTTACTTATACTTTTTAATGTAACCAAATATATCGTATTTTCCTTTTATAGCTCCTTCTACTGTTTTATTTGCTGATCACTTTAGAGCTGCAATAGCATTCTAAAGATAAGATAGGCTGTGACTCAGACTTATTTCCAACAAATCAAGAGTTATTTGTAAAAAAAAAAAAAAAACAAAAAAACTTTGCAGAACATGTTTATCAGTAAATGAGAATGTTTAACCAGTCTAAACAATCGTTAGCTACATGATACGCAAACTCTGCTGAAAAGTCTTAATCACACTAATGAATCATGTCAAATCTATACCACTAAGTCCTCTTATAGCCACCGGTCAAAACATATGGTCATCATTAAATTGGTAAGACCTACTCTGATCAGATTGAAGAGCATCCCAGTTTCAAACAAACACATGCCTAAATTAAGACTTAATACTGGGAATTTTCTAATGGCCCAGGGGTTAATACTTGACCTTCCAATGCAAGGGATGTGAGTTCTATTTCTGGTCAGGAAACTAAGGTTCCACATGCCTTGGGGCCAAAAAACTAAAACTAAAGCAGAAATAATTTTGTAACGAATACAATAAAGACTTTTTAAATGTCCCACCTTAAAAAATATCCTAAAAAATAAATAAAATTTTAAATTCAATACCTAATAAGCATATTTAAGTGAATTGTTATATAACCAGTGTCTGGATTAGTCAACTCTTCTCCCTCCATCTGTTTGACACTGGGGATCATGGGGGTTTATCAGTGATAAGGACGCAATGAGGAGTAGGTGGAAAAGTGAGAGTTAAAGTGTGGGTATTCACTAGGTGGCATAAACAAAGCTGCAAAATAAGAAGTGGAGTGAATCGCGTCCAGCTTGGAACTAAGGTCTGGAAATGAGCTTTGTGAAGTCTCTTCAGACTTCTCCTCCCAAAAGCAATAGTAACAAGCCCATTTTTGACTCATCTTCAAAATAGCCTCTATTATCCTCTTCCAACTGCATTTCTTTAGAATTAAAAATTGGAGTTGGACTTGGTGACAAAGCGTAATCAAGGACTTGTTCACTGTAGGACAATTTAAAAGTCTCTAAGATCTTGAAAAAGAAAAGACAGTCAAGAATCAAGAAACCCAAGTGTGGAAGATATTCCTCTTGTCTAACAAAGAAAAGACAGAAAAATGTGAATATTAACCCTGCCACAATCCTCTATTTCCTGCTCAGTCTTATTTCTGAGGGGCATCTATTTGGCCATTTTTGTGGGCTCCTTTGTAAGTTTTATTAAGACCAGAAACAGCAGAATGCCTTAAATAAGGGGACTGACTCAGCCCCTTTGTTCCTCAGTAACCTCAGCTCTCGGCTTAAAAATTCCTTGACACTTCTGTTCCCAATCAGATGTGAGCTTCACCTTCCTCAATCATCACAGTTTTTGTGGAACCTCCTCTTACGATCCTCACTGTACACTTCAATTTGTGGACTCTTCGCACCCCAAGTTCCCCACAATCTCCACAGGGTATGGAACTGCATCTAATTCTCTTTGTTTTCCACGTGGCTGCTAAATAAAGTGCTTCCAGAATTGAAGTGAGACCAATTATTGTCAGTCTTTCATATTCACCTTTTCTCATCTCCTCCAATCCTATCAGACCTCAGAATTAAAATAAGAAAAAATAAAGCACTGCTTTAAGAAGAGAAATAAACAAGGCCAGATTCTTCTCCATTCTGACTTGATCACAACCCAGGCATGTGCTTTCAACAGCAGAAAAGTGGAAATCTTTACTAGGCAAATAACAAGCTACCCTGCAGGGTGGTCTGATGCTTCTGAAGCTTACAGACCAGAACACTCTAGAATCACATGTACAGACTGCTGCATAGTTTACTTAAAAGTAGGTCAAAAGTTACCCTTCTGAGTGATACTCCCTTCTGAATGTTCTGAACATTGGAATTCATGAGGTTCTTTCTCTTCTCTCCTGCCAGGATCATCCAGATTAAGTGTGAGACATCACTGGCTGACTGTTGGCTGGATAAAACATGTGCACAAATAAGACTATTATCTGAGTATCATTAAATAATAGAATTCCTTAAATTCTACAGTTTAGCTTTCATAAAACTTACAAATATTGGCCCTTGCTATACACTTGGCTCTGTGCTAATCACAGAGACAATAAAGGTAAATAAAACATATCTTTACCCTTGAGAACTCACCGTTAATTAGGGGAGATAGACCAATTTAACAGATAACCCACCACAGTGTAATACATATTATAAAAGAACAAAGAAAAAGTACCTCTGAAACATTACAGAAACTTTTTGTCAAACACTAAATAGGAAGTGACCAACTTAGCCTAGAGTTTGCTGAAAAATATTCACTAAGCACCTCCTATGATTCAGGCAGTGTGGAAGGCTCTGGGGAGATAGAAGTGAACATAGCTCCTATCTTTATATGCTGTAAGTTGAGCTGGGGTGACAAACTTCTAATAAATAAATACATAAAGTGCAATTTTAAATAATGGAAAGTGCCATGAGGGAGAAAGAACAGGGTGGTATCAAAGGGAATGCTGCTGCTGCTGCTAAGTCACTTCAGTTGTGTCCGACTCTGTGCAACACCACAGACGGCAGCCCAACAGGCTCCTCTGTCCCTGGGATTCTCCAGGCAAAAATATTGGAGTGGGTTGCCATTTCCTTCTCCAATGCATGAAAGTGAAAAGTGAAAGTGAAGTCTCAAAAATAAAGAAAGAAAGAAAGAAAGAAAGAAAGAAAGTGAAGTCTCTCAGTCGTGCCCGACTCTTAGCGACCCCATGGACTGTAGCCTACCAGGCTCCTCCATCTAAGAAGAACTAGAAATCTGGAAACCAAGGAGGAACTTGAGAGGAAAAGACATTACAATCAACACATGAGAGATGAGTAGGTATGAGCCAGGAAAGCAGTTAGGTAAGAGGATGCTAGGTGAGGAGACCAGAATGAGTGAAGACTTTGAGATGAGAGCAAATTTGAATAAGAAGCCCCTATGGCTTGGTATGGCTTCCCTGGTGGCTTAGAGGGTAAAGCATCCACCTGCAATGTGGGAGCTCTGGGTTCAATCCCTGAGTTGGGAAGACCCCCTGGAAAAGGAAATAGCAACTCACTCCAGTACTCTTGCCTGGAAAATCCCATGGATGGAGGAGCCTGGGAGGCTGCAGTCCATGGGGTCGCAAAGAGCTGGACACGACTGAGTGACTTCACTTTATGGCTTGGGCACAGTGAACAAAATGGGTAGTTGCAGGAGATGGAAGTTGAGAAGCTAGAATCAGACAGTGCAAGACCTGGGAGGATAACTAAGAGAACTAAATTTCAGTCAAAGGGCAATGAGAAGCCACTGAGGCATCTGCAATGGAGGATACAATCCCTCCCAAATGAGTCTGAGTCCTTATAACATGCTTAGCTGACATGGCATGGTGATTGATCACACCATTTGATCCTCTGGCTAAAGACGCAACATTCTCCTCTCCTCTGGACCTCCTAGCTCTCATTTTCAATGATGCATCTCCTCCTGGATGATTTAACTGTCCTCCTCCCTCACCTCTCCCCCCCGCCCTCCACATGTACATTGTTTCGAGTGCCTGTCTCCTGAGAATCTCCTTCAGCTAAGCTGATCTGCGGTCCCCTGCTTGATATTATGGGCTTCCCTGGGGGCTCAGTGGTAAAGAATCAACTTGCAATGCAGGGAACTTGGGTTTGATCCCTGGATTGGGAAGACCCTTTGGAGAAGGGAATGGCAAACCACTCCTGTATTCTGGCCTGGAGAATTCTGTGGACAGAGGAGCCTGGAAGGCTACAGTCCATGTGGCCACAAAAAGTTGGACATGACTGAGTGACTAACACACACACACACACACACACACACACACACCAGATAGCGTGCTTCCCCCCCATCCCTTCCTGGAAACCTTCCTCATCCTCTCCATCTTCCTCCCTCCCTTCAGACTCTCCTACCTCCACCTCTATGACTCTGCCTAGCTCTTTCCTCTGTAATTGGTGGGGACTGTGTTCATGGGTGAAATGAGTGGAAAACAGCACCAATTCCTTGTATCTGGCAGTGACAATGAAATAAGTGCTTATAGTCTTTTCTTGTGTATTTTCTATCCTAGCTGAAAATAAGAAATAGTTGTATTACTGCAGAATCTATTTCACAACTTACATCCTCATTTCCTGTTTAGCAATTCTAGAACGTTTCTAACAGCCCTTTTTCTGGAAAGTGTGGTAGAGATACCTAGTGTTCATCTTCATCTGCTTTTCCTTTCCTTCTGGGCACATGAAAGAATTAGACTCCCCTTCTCTTTGCACCAAGTCAGGGCCATGTCACTGGCCATAGGCCATGTACAGAGTGACACGTGTCACCTCTAAGACACTGCATTTAAGTGCAGCATGAGTTTCTCTGGAAACTTCCTGCCACATTAACCAAGGAAGTCTTATGCTGTAGACAGTGAGGCAGAGTTGCCACACAAAGGAGAGTTACTGAGTTACTTTGACCTGCAGTAGACTTGAATTCAAGGTCTGTCTAGTCAAAGCTATGGTTTTTCCTGTGACCATATATGGATGTGAGAGTTGGACTGTGAGGAAGGCTGAGCGCCGAAGAATTGATGCTTTTGAACTGTGGTGTTGGCGAAGACTCTTGAGAGTCCCTTGGACTGCAAGGAGATCCAACCAGTCCATTCTGAAGGAGATCAACCCTGGGATTTCTTTGGAAGGAATGATGCTAAAGCTGAAACTCCAGTACTTTGGCCACCTCATGTAAAGAGTTGACTCATTGGAAAAGACTCTGATGCTGGGAGGGATTGGGGGCAGGAGGAGAAGGGGACGACCGAGGATGAGATGGCTGGATGGCATCACGGACTCGATGGACATGAGTCTGAGTGAACTCCGGGAGTTGGTGATGGACAGGGAGGGCTGGCGTGCTGCGATTCATGGGGTCGCAAAGAGTCGGACACAACTGAGTGACTGAACTGAACTGAACTGAATTCTGTATTAGCGTTTAGTGATGTTTGTTACCACTGCATATTATGACTCGTCTGACTAATAGAGAAGGATTGGAGAGCCGATCACTCTTTACACACTATAATCATTTCCTTGTAACCATTCTATTTATGTTTTCATAGGTTAGTTTATTGTGTATATTTGACAGGAACTTTGTGTGTTTGTGATTGCTAATTAACTCTCCTCTTCCCCTAACCAATGTTCTTATCGTGTCGTGTCAGTCGCTCAGTCGTGTCCGACTCTTTGCGACCCCGTGAACTGTAACCTACTAGGCTTCTCCGTCCATGGGATTCTCCAGGCAAGAATACTGGAGTGGATTGCCATTTTATGTTCTTATAGTAAATAATAATAAGCACTCTATTAAGTTAATGTAACTAATAGTCAACTAGAAAATCAAAATATATTCCACTATCTTCCCTCTTTTCTTCTTTGGGTCTTTTCTTCCTTCCTCCTTCCTGGCTACCTTCTTTCCCTTCTTCTCTCTTTTTTTTTTTTTTCCCTCCATTTCTATTCCTGTCTCCTTCCCACCCTTTGTAAACAATAGCTGCTCAATAAATGCTACTGACATGTTAATTGATCATATAATCTCCAAAGTGTTAAATACTGTGTCCTACTCATCTTCCCCAACTTTTTCTCCTCTTCTACCACTCCGGGACCCCCATTCTGGTCCAGACTAATTCCTTTTATTCGTTTGTCTTTCATTTGTCTTTATTTACTCATTTGTCTTTAGCCTGACAGTTTTGGATCCTCTGGAGAAGGGAATGACTATCCACTCCAGTATTCTTGCCTGGAGAATTCCATGGACAGAGTAGCCTGGCAGGCTACAGTCCATGGAGTTGCAAAGAGTTGGACAAGACTGAGTGACTCACTTTCACTTTCTTTACTTGACAGTTTTGGGAGGACGTTGGAGCCTTCACTTCCCAGAGGCTCCTTGTGGGTTGCAATCCAAATATAGTCTAAAAGACTATATAGTGGAACCTAATCTCCCCAACCTTTCTTATATTTAATGCATAGAAGCCCATTTTTTATAAAAGTTCTACCATTATCATAATCAGAAAAAGTAAGAGGATCACACCAAAAAAAAAAAAAAGCCTGTCAAGGGGAAGTCACAAAGCTTAAGAAATCTTACAAATGTTTAGGCTCATGGTGACAACCTGAATTCCTGGTCTCAGTAACTCACTAACTCTCTCTGGAGTGGGAACTATACCAAAGGAACAGGATTTTAAAGTACACTGAAAAGAATAAAGGATAAGCAAATTTTAAGTTAGCCTACCCTGCTGGCACTGCATAATAAGAATTGCATATAAGCAGCTGGTATTGGAAAGCAATGCTTGTCTCCATGACATCTACAAGACTCTGGTCCCTGTCCCAGAAAGTCAAAGTGTTAGTTGCTATGACCCTATGGACTGTAGCCTGCCAGGTTCCTCTGTCCATGGACCTCTCCAGGCAAGAATACTAGGGTGGGTAGCCATTCCCTTCTTTGGGGGAAGATCAACCCAGGGATAGAACCCAGGTCAACCGCATTGCAGGCAGATTCTTTACCGTCTGAGTTATCAGATCCTCTGGGTCCACCCTAGAGGTCCTCCTTTATTCTTGAACTTACACAGTTCCTGTCCTCCAACTTTGTCTCTAATTTTCAGTCTTAAGCTCATCGCTGTCCCTTTCAGCAGATAGTGTTTCTTGATTTTACTCTTCAAAGCCCTCTGCATGGCATGTCTGTGTTTAGATGTTTCCTCTGGCTCCATTTATTTTAGACCTATTCTCAGAAGCCCACCTTAGCTCTGAACCTAGAAGAGCAGTCCAAGATGGAACTGTGCATAAACAAAGAAGGTGTGAACAAGTGCTTTTTAAAAATGAATAAAATGAAGAGTTTAATGCAAAACGTTGCAGTGGGCTATAGCTGGCTAGCACTGGCTCATGAAAGCTAATTGTTAGGTTTTTTAATAATTTTGCAAGTCAGTTGTTAAACATCCATTGTCTTTATTAAAATTTGTTATTTAAACTTACAACTAAATAAATTACACTAAAATAAAGGGAATGCATAAGTAAGACTCATCATTTCTTGATTATTTGACTACATTCTGTGCCTTTGTGTTTATCTGTGTCTAATGTAAGTAGATGATAAAAATACTATACAATGACATTTTATTGTACATCTTCCTAAATCTGCGTTCAGTGGCATTGGATATGGTGAGTGTATTTGCCCCACTGAAATCAGCAAATGGTAGAAAGGGGTCTCTTTTCTCCCCTCAAGCCAACTGTTAAGCACTTATCAGCACACCACTGCAACGGGGTTCCAGTGTCTTTCAGAAGTGGGTACTGAAGACAAAAGCAGGGGAAGAGTGAATATCTGCAAATACTTGACCAGAATCTATTCTCATGCTGTCCCCTTATTAAGCAGGTGCCTGTTTCCCAGCCATATCTTTGCCTGGTACCTTACCATCAGTCACAGAATTGGCTCTGTATTGTCTTAAGCCCAGTGGCTTATTCCAAACCTCTGACTATGATCAGCCTCATTCAGGAATGGATTAAAGATCTATATCAGGTCAACAGTGGAATCTGAGGTTGACCTGAAGGACCCGCATTTGAGTTACCAGGAAATCTAATCTGCCATGCCTGCTAGATGTGAACAAAGAAGCCTGTAATCCCAGAAGATGCTGGTAGTGATCTTGGAACCACAAATTAAAGAGACTGCCCAAGAATGACTATAAACTGAGGAAGTAGAACTAAAACACGCTGAGAGAAAAACTAGACTCTGGACAGACCTAAGTTAAAAAGAATGTGACTGATGATAGAAGCAAGGTCTGATGCTGTAAACAATATTGCAGAGGGACCTGGAATGTTAGGTCCATGAATCAAGGCAAATTGGAAGTGGTCAAACAAGAGATGGCAAGGGGGAACGTCGACATTTTAGGAATCAGTGAAGTAAAATGGACTGGAATGGGTGAATTTAACTCAGATGACCATTATATCTACTACTGCGGGCAAGAATCCCTTAGAAGAAATTGAGCGGCACTCATAGTCAACAAAAGAATCCGAAATGCAGTACTTGAATGCAATCTCAAAAATGACAGAATGATCTCTGTTCATTTCCAAGGCAAACCATTCAATATCACAGTAATCCAAGTCTATGGCCCAACCAGTAATGCTGAAGAAGTTGAACTTGAATGGTTCTATGAAGACCTACAAGACCTTTTAGAACTAACACCCCAAAAAGGTGTCCTTTTCATTATAGGGGACCAGAATGCAAAAGTAGGAAGTCAAGAAACACCTGGAGTAACAGGCAAATTTGGCCTCAGAGTGCAGAATGAAGGACAAAGGCTAACAGAGTTTTGCCAAGAGAACACATGGTCATAGCAAACACCTTCTTCCAACAACACAAGAGAAGACTACACATGGATATCACCAGATGGCCAACAGTGAAATCAAATTGATTATATTCTTTGCAGTCAAAGATGGAGAAGCTCTATACAGTCAGCAAAAACAAGACCAGGAGCTGTCTATGGCTCAGATCATGAACTCCTTATTGCCAAATTCAGACTTAAATTGAAGGAAGTAGGGAAAACCACTAGACCATTCAGGTATGACCTAAATCAAATCCCTTACCATTATACAGTGGAAATGAGGAATAGATTTAAGGGACTAGATCTGATAGACAGAGTGCCTGATGAACTATGGATGGAGGCTCATGACACTATACAGAAGACAAGAATCAAGACCATCCCCAAGGGGAAAAAAAATGCAAAAAGGAAAAATAGCTGTCTGAGGAGGCCTTATAAATAGCTGTGAAAAGAAGGGAAGCGAAAAGCAAAGGAGAAAAGGAAAGATATACCCACTTGAATGCAGAGTTCTAAAGAATAGCAAGGAGAGATAAAAAAGCCTTCCTCAGTGACCAATGCAAAGAAATAGAGGAAAACAATAGAATGGGAAAGACTAGAGATCTCTTCAAGAAAATTAGATACCAAGGGAACATTTCACGCAAAGATGAGCTCAATAAAGGACAGAAATGGCATGGACCTAACAGAAACAGAAGATATTAAGAGGTGGCAAGAATACACAGAAGAACTATACAAAAAAGATCTTCACGACCCAGATAATCATGATGACACCATCATGATTATCACTCACCTAGAGCCAGACATCCTGGAATCTGAAGTCAAGTGGGCCTTAGAAAACATCACTATGAACAAAGCTAGTGGAGGTAATAGAATTCCAGTAGAGCTATTTCACATCCTAAAAGATGATGCTGTGAAAGTGCTGCACTCAATATGCCAGCAAATTTGGAAAACTGAGCAGTGGCCACAGGACTGGAGAAGGTCAGTTTTCATTCCAATCCCAAAGAAAGGCAATGCCAAAGAATGCTCAAACTACCACACAATTGCACTCATCTCACATGCTAGTAACGGAGAGGGTGATGGCACCCCACTCCATTACTCTTGCCTGGAAAATCCCATGGATGGAGGAGCCTGGTGGGCTGCAGTCCATGGGGTCGTGAAGAGTCGGACACGACTGAGCAACTTCACTTTGATTTTTTCACTTTCATGCATTGGAGAAGGAAATGGCAACCCACTCCAGTGTTCTTGCCTGGAGAATTCCAGGGATGGGGGAGCCTGGTGGGCTGCTGTCTATGGGGTCGCACAGAGTCGGAGATGACTGAAACGACTTAGCAGCAGCAGCAGCAGCACATGCTAGTAAAGTAATGCTCTAAATTCTCCAAGCCAGGCTTCAGCAAAACATGAACCATGAATTTCCAGATGTTCAAGCTGGTTTTAGAAAAGGCAGAGGAACCAGAGATCAAATTGCCAACATCCGCTGGATCATGGAAAAAGCAAGAGAATTCCAGAAAAACATCTATTTCTGCTTTCTTGACTATACCAAAGCCTTTGACTGTGTGGATCACAATAAACTGTGGAAAATTCTGAAAGAGATGAGAATAGCAGACCGCCTGACCTGCCTTTGAGAAATCTGTGTACAGGTCAGGAAGTAACAGTTAGAACTGGACATGGAACAACAGACTGGTTCCAAATAGGAAAAGGAGTACGTCAAGGCTGTATATTGTCACCCTGCATATTTAACTTCTATGCAGAGTGCATCATGAGAAATGCTGGGTTAGATGAAGCACAGCTGGAATCAAGATTGCTGGAAGAAATATCAATAACCTCAGATATGCAGATGACACCACCCTGATGTCAGAAAGTGAAAAAGAACTAAAGCACTTCTTGATGAAAAGTGAAAGAAGAGAGTGAAAAAGTTGGCTTAAAGCTCAACATTCAGAAAACTAAGATCATGGTCCCATCACTTACCATCACTGCAGTGCTGCCATCGATATTCCAGCCCTAAATGACTTTCTCCTTTACCCCAGGCAGTCCCCTCTAGAATACCTACCGGAGTTTTTGGACCCCCATCCCCACAAACCTTCAGTCTTTTACTTGTCTGATCTAGTTTGACTTCTAAAGGAGTTACTGTTCACCCTGGAGTAATTGATTCAGATTATAAAGGAGAAATGCAAATTATGATGTCATCTCAGAAAATATGGCAATTCAAAAAGGGGGATAAAATCGCTCAATTACCTTTTTACCTTATATTTCTATTAACTCCTCTAATAATGTACGGATGGGCGGATTCGGCAGTACAGATCAAAAGCAGTCCTTTTGGACATCATTAGTATCTGAATTCACCGGATCGACTATAAATATCAAAATTAATGGTAAAAGATTTACTGGTCTCCTCGACACTGGATCTGATATTACTATTATTTCCAAATATTTATGGCCCAAATTCTGGCCTGTACAAAAAATTTCTTGCCAAATTGAAGGGATTTCTCAAACCAAAGTCAGGATTATCAGAGTACTCAAATTTATCCATGTGAGGGACCAGAAGGCCAACTTGCAACGTTAAAACCTTATGTGATAGATGCACCCCTTAATCTAATAGGAAGGGACTTACTTATGCGATGGCACACTCAGATATATATTCCACATTTTCCCTAGGGGCCACTGCTCATTTAACAAACAATACACTTATTAAAATAACTTGGAAGAATGACGAGCCTATTTGGACAGAGCAGTGGCCCCTCACGAAAGAGAAAATACAGGCAGCTAAGAAACTTATAGATACACAACTAGAATTAAAGCATATTGAGGAATCTTGTTCTCCTTGGAACTCTCCTATTTTTGTTATAAAAAAGAAATCTAACAAATGGCGTCTCCAAACAGACCTTAGCAAAGTTAATGCATCTATGAACCCTATGGGTGCATTACAACCAAGAATCCCATCACCTACCACTATTCCTCAAAATTGGCATATTATTATTATTGATTTACAAGATTGCTTTTTTAATATATCTTTACACCCTTTAGATCGAGAGAGATTTGCTTTCTCTCTCCCTTATTCTAATCATATTGGACCTCATAAATGGTACCAATGGACTGTACTGCCACCAGGATGATGAATTCTCCCACCATGTGTCAATACTACATAGCCAAAGCCCTTGAGCCTGTGAAAAAGCAGTTTCCTAACTTTCTTGTTATTCACTATATGGATGATATATTGTTTTCAGCTCCATCTATCTTAGAAACTCAACACGTTTGATATAGCTCAACTATGCTTAAAAAACTCTCGATTAATCATTGCCCCTGAAAAAATTCAAATCTCTACACGTTACCATTACTTGGGGTTTGTTGTTAATAGACTACATATTACTCCCCAACTAACACAGATCTGTACTGATAAATCATCAACCTTAAATGATTTCCAAAAGCTCTTAGGTGATATTAATTGAATTAGACCTTCTTTAGGCATTGCTAATTATCAACTGAATAACCTAATTAATACTTTAAAAGGAGATCCTGATTTAAATAGCCCTCGTTCACTTTCTCAAGAGGCATGAGAGGAATTTCTTACTCGCATCAAAATAGATTTACCTCTAGAATTGTTTATACTCCCCTCTCCTCTTTCTCCCACAGGACTTCTTGCCCAACAAGAACACCCAGTAGAATGGATCTATACCTATTTTAGGGGAATAAAGTCACTTACACGCTGCTGCTGCTGCTAAGTCACTTCAGTCGTGTCCGACTCTATGTGACTCCATGACGGCAGCCCACCAGGCTCCCCTGTCCCTGGGATTTTCCAGGCAAGAACACTGGAGTGGGTTTCCATTT
Organism: Cephalophus harveyi; assembly: GCA_006410635.1. Classification (NCBI taxonomy): domain Eukaryota; kingdom Metazoa; phylum Chordata; class Mammalia; order Artiodactyla; family Bovidae; genus Cephalophus; species Cephalophus harveyi. The sequence goes on along the minus strand of SJYT01015743.1, from coordinate 171,954 downwards.
CCTTCTCCAATGCATGAAAGTGAAAAGTGAAAGGGAAGTCACTCAGTCGTGTCCGACTCTTCACAACCCCATGGACTACAGCCTACCAGGCTCCTCCACCCATGGGATTTTCCAGGCAAGAGTACTGGAGTGGGGTGCCATTGCCTTCTCCACACTTACACCTTACCTTGATTTAATTGCTCTAATCATTATCAATAGAAGAAATAAGACTAAAACTCTAACTGGCTCCGATCCTCATAAAATTGTAATACCTATCAATAAATCTCAACTTGAGAAAGCTTTACAAACTTCTACTGATTTCCAAATAGCTTTTCTGGAATATTTTGGAGAAATTTCATTTCATTATCCTTCTGGTAAGCTGTGGAATTTCTTCAAAAATACTGAATTTATTATTTCTCGCATTATCAGCTCACAGCCTATACCACAAGTCGAGGTTTTTTATATAGATGGGACTAAAAACGCCAAAGCTTCATTCCGATCTCTTAAGGAATATAAAGTCTTTTATACTAAATTTCATTCTGCTCAACAAAATGAATTATATGCTCTTATTCAAGTTATTTGCCTACATCCTTACCCCATTTATATAGTCTCTGACTCTATATATTCTGTTTTTGTATTAAAAAATATAGAAACCTCCACCGTAAACTCCAATCAACCTATTATTCAACAACTCTTTTTCGAACTACAATCTGTTGTTAAAAACTGCAATTCTCCCATCTATATTACACATATTCGAGCACATTCTTGTCTTCCAGCACGATGACTTATGGTAATGAGCAAGCTGATAAACTGGTTTCCTTTGCTACTCCAGAGGAACAGCATGCTCTGTTGCATAACAATGCTGGCTCCCTATACCAGCTATGGAAAATCCCATACCGCCAGGCTAAAGAAATGATTAATAATTGCTCTACTTGTAGACCCCTATATCTTCAACCCTTCACACAAGGTATTAATCCTCTTGGTTTGCAACCTAACGAACTATGGCAAATGGATGTAACTCATTGCCCTGAACTCTCTCCAACTTCTTTCTTGCATGTCTGTATCGACACTAATTCTTCTTTTATTTGGGCCACACCTCTTCGCGGTGAGGCTACATAACACGTTGTAACTCACTTATTAGCTTGTTATGCTGTAATGGGAACTCCTAGTTCTATAAAAACAGACAATGGCCCTGCCTATATTTCTAGACACTTTACACAATTTTTGCAATCTTTTTCTATTAAACATATTACAGGTATTCCTTATAATCCACAGGCACAAGGCATAGTCGAACAAGCACATCACACACTAAAGTTGCAAATAAAAGAATTTAAAAAGGGAGAATACACAGGAACACTACTGTCTTCGTTATCTAAAACAGACTTTACTAGATTTCAACTTAAGATATTTTCTAAACCCATAACTATTGTTAATACAGCTTTATTTGTTTAAAATTTTTTAAACTTACCACAGGGAGATATCTTAACGAGAGCAGAAAGGCATTTCGAGGAATTGAAGGACACTTCTCTTCCTCTGCTCATTTGGTACCAAGATGGGTTAATGAAACAGTGGAAATCTGGGAAACTAATCTTACAGGGAAAGGAGTATGCTTGTATTTCCCCAGATGGATCCAACGAACTCACATGGCTTCCTCTTCTGAAGATTCGACCCAAGGGGGCCCCCGGCCTTCAAAATAGAGATAGGATAACAAGGATGCCAGTAGGAAGAAATTCCAATATGGGCCATGGCAGTTCTAAAGATCTCCAGGAAGCACCGCCCACGGTGGCATCACCCCTATGATCTCCCCACTTGGGGACAAATAAAAACCCTTACTAATCGAGCTGAAAATTTGGTCTTTCAACAGGGATTGCCTCGAAGTCCTGAATACATTCTCCTGGCAATGCTCAGTCTTTTGGCCTGTACCTCCCCCCTCTCGAGCTTGGACTAATACCCAACTCCCCTCTATTACAGGTGGTCGAATGGACAGAGAGAGGACCAATCCTTTCAACTAATGACTCATACATATGCTTTCTCCCTAGTACATTAAAGGGCCTTCATACCCTGGGGAGGAGGGAAAACTAATTAACAGTTGTTGTTGTTGTTGTTTTTCCTAGATACAAGTCTTTTATTGTATATCTAGTTTACAAATGTTTTCTTCAGAAAAACAAATAGAATGGGTAACTATTTCAGAAAAGGGTATGAAGTCCTTCCCTTGTGCAGGGGCCCAGGGAAACTACGCATAAATGTCAGCTGACAAACTTGAGTTTTCATCCTGCCTCCAAAAGAAGACCTTGGGACACTGCTTGGGTTATTTACTGTGAACCATGTTTATGCTGCTGAAACTTTAGGGAGTTAGGGAAAGAACAAAAAACATTATGTAAAAGGTTGCTAATGAAACATTACCACGACAAAGGACTTCTTAGCTGGCTTGACAGTGGAATGGCACCCCGCTCCTCCTCGAATCCTCCTCGATAAACAGAGTGGGCCTCAACAATGGGACATTTGGACTGCGAGCACCGAAAAACTTGGAACTCGGACCAGACATTTCACAGGGACCAGTCGTGGTCATAGTAACTATTTCTATAATCAGTCATACTTTATACAGGCCTACGTCCCACTTCCTTTTGTTATAGCCATAGGAAATTTACAATAAGACTTTACGTTCTGTAACTCATATTAATTGTAAACTATATATTTGTCTTAATTCCTCTATCTCTTTAAGAAATGATTCCCTTTTGATTTTTCGATCTCAATGTAATTTGTAGTTACCAGTAAATATCCAACGACCCTGAGAAGATGGTCCCATGCCTGGACTGCTGCTGCTGCTGCTGCTAAGTCGCTTCAGTTGACTCTGTGCGACCCCATAGACGGCAGCCCCAATGGCTCCCCTGTCCCTGGGATTCTCCAGGCAAGAACACTGGAGTGGATTGCCATTTCCTTCTCCAATGTATGAAAGTGAAAAGTGAAAGGGAAGTCACTGAGTCTTGTCCAACTCTTAGCGACCCCATGGACTGCGGCCCGCCAGTCCTAGCTTCCAGATTATTTCAATTTTGTGTTACTCTTTTTTGTTTGTTTGTTTTCTTTTTTTTTTTTCTGTTGCATTTATTTATTTATATTTTTTACTTATTTTATTTTTACTTTACAATACCATATTGGTTTTGCCATACATTGACATGAATCCGCCATGGGTGTATACATAGTGCCTACAACTGGATACAAATTAAATTTCATTTTACAAACATAATAAAATAGGGGGAATTGTTAGGAAGCATTTAACAGGAGGCTTCCCGTGTGCTGTTTTGGATCTGTCAGGAATCCTCTGTTCTTTATTAATTCCTGATTATTCAGGAATTAAGAGGAGAGACAAACCTCTCCCAGGGCTGAGGGATCCAGGCATTTCCTTCGTTAGTTCTTCTATACAATGATAAATACCCTCTTCCTTCTTGTGAACCATATGGTAAAAGTGATTATTTACAACTCTCTCTCTCTTTCATATGGATCACCTATGTTTTGTAAGTCTGGGATTTTAATCTTTATCTTTGCTGAGAATAACTACAATATATACGCCCACACCTTTGCTCCATCAGAGCTTTGGTCCCGAGTCTCGCTTTCTTTCTCTCTCTCTTTCTCTCTTTTTCAGGCTGGTCCCCTGGAGCACAGAGGTCCTCTGGGTTCATTTTCCTTCCCGGGCTTCTAAGACTCTCTCGAGAAGGCACTCTCGACCTTCACCTGGTCAAGAGGGCGCCTGAGGCCATCGTGAACAGAGCAAGCCCCATGCCAAGGGCTTTATTGACTTTCTGCGTAAACCAAGGAATATCAGCCTCTTTCTCTCTCCTTTACTTTTTTATCAGTTGACTCCAGACCACCAGGTTCCGGTCCATTAAAGGACCTCAACAGGAAAACAGTGGAAACAGCAGCAGACCTCATTTTTCTGGGCTCCAAAATCACTGCAGATGGTGACTGTAGCCCTGAAATTAAAAGACGCTTACTCCTTGGAAGGAAAGTTATGACCAAACTAGACAGCATATTCAAAAGCAGAGACATTATTTTGCCAGCAAAAGTCCATCTAGTCAAGGCTATGGTTTTTCCAGCAGTCAGGTATGGATATGAGAGTTGGACTATGAAGAAAGCTGAGTGCCAAAGAAATGATGCTTTTGAACTGTGGTGTTGGAGAAGACTCTTGAGAGTCTCTTGGACTGCAAGGAGATCCAACCAGTCCATCCTAAAGGAGATCAGTGCTGAGTGTTCATTGGAAGGACTGATGTTGAAGCTAAAACTCCAATAATTTGGCCACCTGATGCAAAGAGCTGACTCATTGGAAAAGACCCTGATGCTGGGAAAGATTGAAAACAGGAGGAGAAGGGGATAACAGAGGATGAAACGGTTGGATGGCATCACTGATGGAATGGACATGAGTTTGAGTAAACTAAGGGAGTTGGTGATAGACAGGAATGCCTGGCATGCTGTGGTCCATGGGGTCACAAGAGTCAGACATACTGAGCAACTGACCTGAACTGAAGCTTAGACTTTCAATAAGTCAAGGAATTTCTTTATCAATGCAAAGAAATAGAGGAAAACAACAGATTGGGAAAAACTAGAGATCTCTTCAAGAAAATTAGAGATACCAAGGGAACATTTCATGCAAAGATGGGCTCGATAAAGGACAGAAATGGTATGGACCTAACAGAAGCAGAAGATATTAAGAAGAGGTGGCAAGAATACACAGAAGAACTGTACAAAAAAGATCTTCATGACCCAGATAGTCAAGATGATGTGATCACTAATCTAGAGCCAGACATCTTGGAATGTGAAGTCAAGTGGGCCTTAGAAAGCATCACTACGAACAAAGCTAGTGGAGGTGATGGAATTCCAGTTGAGCTGTTTCAAATCCTGAAAGGTGATGCTGTGAAAGTGCTGCACTCAATCTGCCAGCAATCTGCAGCCATGAAATTAAAAGACGCTTACTCCTTGGAAGAAAAGTTATGACCAACCTAGATAGCATTTTCAAAAGCAGAGACATTACTTTGCCGACTAAGGTCAGTCTAGTCAAGGCTATGGTTTTTCCTGTGGTCATGTATGGATGTGAGAGTTGGACTGTGAAGAAGGCTGAGCGCCGAAGAATTGATGCTTTTGAACTGTGGTGTTGGAGAAGACTCTTGAGAGTCCCTTGGACTGCAAGGAGATCCAACCAGTCCATTCTGAAGGAGATCAACCCTGGGATTTCTTCGGAAGAAATGATGCTAAAGCTGAAACTCCAGTACTTTGGTCACCTCATGCGAAGAGTTGACTCATTGGAAAAGACTCTGATGCTGGGAGGGATTGGGGGCAGGAGGAGAAGGGGACGACCGAGGATGAGATGGCTGGATGGCATCACGGACTCGATGGCCGTGAGTCTGAGTGAATTCCTGGAGATGGTGATGAACAGGGAGACCTGGCTTGCTGCAATTCATGGGGTCGCAAAGAGTCGGACACGACTGAGCGACTGAACTGAACTTAGTCTGATTAAATTGGATTTTGAGCTACTTGCACGAAAAAGATTCCTTCGAACTTTGTGACATGGGGTTTGTCTTTTGAATGAGGAAACGGAAGGAAAAAGCAAACACTTTGTGTGTATATACGTGTGAGCTTTTTATTGCAGACCCTGTGTATCTGTAGTTAACTCTGTGCCCTGCACATAGTAGGGGACAAGTATAGTAAGTGCTTAAAATAGGTTTGTTTAGTTCAACTGGCTAGTAAGTCAGGGAAGAGATTGTGCAAGAAGTGAAGTGAATCAGAGTAAATTCCTCTTCCTTTTCTTGGCCAAGCCAAGAATCCATTTGAATCCATCTGCTGTTATTTGTCAATGTGCCAAGGGAAATGGAATTAAGCAATATGGCTCTTGGGTCCAAGAGTCCAGTCTCTCAACTGGAGATGGTTGGTGTTTTCTGCTGAAACACACTGAAAATAAGTCAGTCTTTAGTTAGCATAAACACTGAGGAAATTCATTTGGTCTCTGTTTTCATGATGCCAGATATCTGGATAAAAATTAAAATGTGTGGTCAATATGCTCCTCATAATCTATGCATATGACATCACATGGATAAATATCCAGTTACTTAACCAGACTTCTCATCGTGTAGCCAGGGTGGTTTAGGTCATTGAACGTGATAGCAGGAAGAAGGGCTTTGTGGTACTGATACCAGTGCGTTATGACTTTGAGAGGAAGATAAGTATAAACACAGGCAAATCAGATGAGTGTTTCAGTTACATTTCAAGGCAGAAAGAGGACATAACCATAGAAACAGGGATGCTGCCTGTCTTCCTACTCTTTCCCTGTCTTTTCCTTCACAACCCTGTTCAACATATAATCTCTCTCATTTATTTATGTTAATTTTCTTTCTGTGTTCCAGAATGTAGGGCTCCGGGAAGGCAAGGATTTCTCTTTATTTTTGCTCACTGCTCTTTCTATAGTACCTAAAATAGATTCTGGCATATGATAAATGTTCAATAAATGTGTGATGAACAAATGAGCTGTCCTTAAGGATAGCAATTTGCTAAGCAATTCATAAATGAAAAACTAAGATGGCTATGTGAAACAAACACTTTTTTTTCCCCTTAAATTCAAATTAAAAGACCCAGTGACTTACTGAGTGCTGCCGGGTTCAACTGTAATCTTTGTGACAATAAATAATTTGTTTAATCTTCTATCCTTTGGGTTCTCCATACAGAAAATGAGGATAACAGTACTAGTCCCCTATTTTTCAAAAAATTTTTAAGTGTCCCAAAAGAGGCAATAGCTGTAAAGGTGTTAGGTTAAAGATGCAATGAAGGAGGTTAACAAGGATGGGCTTTCATGAAATTAAACAATTATCCCAGTTGTCCACTGACTTGCTAAACTGGCAAAAGTCCATTTCTCAGCTTTTGTTCCTATACATACTAGCAACCACACATTAATCAGTTTTGTATATTCTTGTTTCTTCCAAAGTGTTGTTATTGCACATTTTAATTAACTAACCATTTCCAAACAAAACCGCCTTTCATACATTGCAAATTTGTCTTCAAAGTCATAAACTTTTTAGTGATAAAAATAGGACATACAGAATCCAATCTGACACTTATTTAAAATTGTGAAGTGGCATTTTTCCAGGTTAATTACCCTTCCTCCCAATAGTTAATAGTTAAACAGCCTTTCTGTTATGGGAATTCACTTAATCCTCTTCCCATTTGTTCCTTCGGTTTAAGTTCTGTTTTCCAGGGTCTCCCTAACAATCCTCAAAAAGAGACCCTGTACCTTTAATAACAGAGACCTGGTGAGAGGTTTCTTTCCAAACTTGTTCCCTGGCTTCCAAGTGACGAAACCAGCTGTAATTTGAGAGCAGAAAGATCCTCAGGATATCATTAGCCAAAGGAAAATCTCCGCATTCCCACCCAGTCCAGGAGTCGAAATCGTATCAGAGGGCAAGAGCTTTTCTCTCCAGCTACAGGCTCCCTTTCCCAAGGAGCAAGAGGGACCTCGGAGAGCCAGGGTGGGGCAAAGGGGCCAGCCAGCATCCAGCCAGAACCCTGGAGGAGGGGTTCCCCATCGTGCCGGCATCCCGCCAGGAAACAGCCGGCTGAGTTCCAACCACCAGAGCGAGCGCAGGAGCTCAGAGCGAGGGTGCATCCTGGGCTGCTGGCTGCGGGGTCTGCTACCCAGGCTCTGCTGCGCAGCCACATGAAGCCAGCTGGGGAGGGGGGGTCAAGGTGCAGTGAGGCGACTGGGACTGAAGCTGACGCCGTTGCAGGGAGGCACTGACTCCCAAGGGGACCCCCCTCCCCTTCCTTGCGCCTGGGCGAGAAGTCTTCTCCAGGGATCCCCGGTCATCCGGAACATCCAGGATGGTGTTCCTGAAGTTTCTCTGGATGGGTTTTCTGTGCCACCTGTGTCAGGGCTATTTCGACGGTCCTCTCTACCCAGAGATGTCCAATGGGACCCTGCACCACTACTTTGTGCCGGACGGGGACTACGAGGAAAACGACGACCCCGAGAAGTGCCAGCTGCTCTTCAGGGTGAGTGACCACCGGCGCTGCTCCCCGGGGCAGGGGAGCTCGGCCAGCACTCTGCTAAGCCTCACGCTGCGGGAGGAATTCACCGTGCTGGGCCGCCAGGTGGAGGACGCGGGGCGCGTGCTGGAGGGCATCAGTAAGAGCATCTCCTACGACCTTGACGGGGAGGAGAGCTATGGCAAGTACCTGCGGCGGGAGTCCCACCAGATCGGGGATGCCTACTCCAATTCGGACAAGTCCCTCACTGAGCTGGAAAGCAAGTTCAAGCAGGGCCAGGAGCAGGACAGCCGGCAAGAGAGCAGGCTCAACGAGGACTTCTTGGGGATGCTGGTCCACACCAGGTCCCTGCTGAAGGAAACGCTGGACATCTCCGTGGGGCTCAGGGACAAATATGAGCTGCTGGCACTCACCATCAGGAGCCATGGGACCCGACTAGGTCGGCTGAAGAACGATTATCTTAAAGTGTAGGTGAAGGGCAAACTGCCCGGGAGAGGGCATCAAGTCAGTCCTCCTGGTGGAGGATGGGGGACAGAGACAGGGTTAACTTTCCCCTTATACTTATTATTTTTTATAACCTGATTTGCACTCGGAGAATGATCCTGAAAAAGGAAAAAAGTGACAGTTGAGTGGTTTTAGTTTTGTACACTATTTATGTGATTGTTACTGATTTGTCACCTGGAAAGGACAATTTAAAGCCATGCCTCCTGCCTTTCCTAGAAGGGCTTTATGAACTCTGCAGAGACACCTGTTTCAGCCACATCTAAAAGGACACAGTTTTTGCAGTAAGGACAGATTAAAGTTCCCCATCCTGGAGATTAAGTGAAGATGTCCAGGGAGCTTGTGCACAGCTCCTTTCAGCCTTCTCTCCTGGGTTCTGAAAGCTGTCAACATTGCCTGTTTTTCAGATGAGGTCAGAGGTGCTACTCAGCATGCCTGCCAGGGGATGGAAATTGCTTGTTTCTTCTCCTTTTCCTTCTTATTTATTAACCATGGTCTCCAAGGTTTTGTTTTTCTTTGTCTTCTTTTTTCTTTTGGATTTTGGGGGTGTTTTTTCAGAGTATTGGCTAGAAACTATATGTAAAGCATCTTTTGCAGGGAGATGTCTGCGATGCCTTTGTGGGTATGTGTTTAAGTTAAAGGAGCCACATTTAAGAAGCCTAACCTTTGTGGTGGTCATGAACTCCTGTGATAAGCCGATTTGCCATGTCTCTCGTTGTGTGCGTGTGTCATCAGCGTGGCAGTCCATTACAAAGAAGTAGGTAGATCGTCTTGACACACCTCCAAAAGCCTGTGATTTAGGTTACCAGTGTATTCTTTCTCATTTGGGGGTTTTGCTTCTGTTTGCTTATTGAAAACTTGTACTTCGAGTAGAGGTAATTCTAATTCTCATAACTCCTTAACTAAGTTTCATTATTCAGCCAATAAATATGTTCTCATATAATACTTGCTTATTTTCTAATTTATATTCATAACTTTCATATTGCAAAGAGGAGCCAGTGCAAAAGGAAAGAAAGGCTGGGATTTAAGCCAGTTTACTTAGAGTATATGATAAAGCAGGCAGAGGATCGCTACACATTTAGCAATCCTCCCTGCCCTGCCACCCTTACCATCCTCAAAAGGAAACAAAAAATCTAGACTGTGTCAAAACTTGATCTCTGCTGGTCTGCCTAAAACTCCAATTTTCTCTAGTGTTTTTGCATAGAGTTAACTGAAAAAAGTTTATGGTGAGGCTCAGAGCTTATATGCCCTTGGAATGCAGAGGGAGAGCTCCATTCTAAGTTGTAAGAACTACAGTCATGTTTGATAATTTTGAAGACAGCTCTACATTATTTCATGAATAATTTTAAAAGTGGAAATGCACTTTATTTCGTATCATTCCCAAGCCAGTCTTCATCCTCACTTAAATATGTGCATATCTGCACACATACACATACACACAAACACACACACGTGGGCACACACACACTAAGAAATAAATATTCATAATCTCCTTTTCAACTGGGAGTCATTCTTTCTCTCCCATGCATGAGGCATCCAGTTTTCTATTCCTCTGAAGTGTCCAATATCCTCCTATGACAATAGGGGAAACTGAGATTCAGAAGGTGACCCATCCTCGGTTAGTTCCAACAGCTCCAAGTCTCCCAAATTTAAGTATGGGATTTTCCCACAGTGCTTTTTTCAAGGATGCTGAGAAATGAGATAGAGTAACCTGAGGCCCATGGTTTGCATAACTATTTCATTGTTTAAAATAAAAATGAACAAAATATGGAACAATACTTCATACAATCATTTATTATTTCTTTTCATCACCCAAGGCTCTGCTTTTAACCACCAAGGTTATGTGAGAAATAGGTAAATGATTTCTTAAGAGAGTTTCAGTCTTTGATGAAACTCCCATGAGAAGAGAGTATGAAAGATGAGAAAAAAGATAACAGCAGAGGCAAAAGAGATTATATTCAGTACTCAAATGATTGCAGTTTATGGTCACAACCTTTGCTATCTCAAAACCTCGTATCACTCACTTCAGGGTGATCACCTTTAATCCCCAGAGGTATTAAATGTCATCTTCTCAATTTTCCCAGCTGTAATAGCAGGATGTTAGACTCATGACATGGTTGGAAAACTGCTTTCCTCGTGATGCTAATTTCAACCAATTGTTAATAGCTACGTAGAATAATAGTACATTAAAAAGGATTTAAATAGCACAGTTCCAAAGATTGCTGTCCCCAATTAGAGATGTCTTGCATGCGTGCGAGTAGGCGAGTAGTGACCCATCTGCTACAAATTTGAAAATCTCAAAATAGAAGATGGCTGATTCTTTCCAGTGCTGACATTCTATGATTCCTACAAAACCAGAATGAAATTGTTTAACACTGACTCATCCATTCACGGCTAGACATATCGCCAGTAATCTCACACAGTCTTATGTAAATGACCCCAGAGGTCAAATAGAAATTTCCAGGTGGGGAGAGTAAGCCATCCTGGACTACCAACACAGACTGGCATTACAGAGAATTTCCAAATTAGGATAGGGAGCCAGCCCCACACAAATCTTCCCTCTCTGCTTCCTTGTTATTCTTATTAAGACTTTATTACACAGTGACAGAATTTTGCTTTTTTAAGTAGTGGTGCCTTATTGTTTAGATCATGAAATATCTTAAAAATCTGAAGAAAACTGTGTACTTTCTTTCCTGAGGAAGGTACTTATAAAAGAACATTCATACAATGCAGGATAGTCTTTAATAAATATTTGTTGATCACTCAATATGTGTCAGGCACTAGTTAGGTTGTAGATAATGCTGAGATATTACAAAGAGTTGAGACACCATCTAACTGAAAGCTTAAAAAACCTCTTAGAGTTTTATTTGGAGTAGGAGGAATTTATTATTATTATTATTATTAAACAAAATAGCCATCTTTCTTGGAGAACTCATTTTAGCATTATCGGTTAGGGCCTGTGCTAAGAACTTTGCTTGGGTACTCCCTTAATTCTGACAACACACTGTGTGAGGAAAATATTATATGAAAGAAATTAATATATGCCAAGAGCTTAGAATAGTACCTGACACAGAGTGAATCCTCAGTAAATGTTAGTTGCTGCTATTACACTGTTTATTATTCTTCTTCTTAGAACTGAAGCCCAGAAAGCCTAGGTAATTTTTCCAAAGTTAAAACTGTGATGTCTTATTTACTTCACTATGTTCTCACTTTTTAAGCTGATGATTATCTAGTGGATATATGATCAAATAAAAGAAGAATATAGAGGGTAAAAGTCCACCGGGGCCACCATTTGTGTATTCCATATGGTGTCCTCTCTAAGTCAGTCAGCCTAGAGCCTAGGGCAGTTCAGATGCCACGTCTGTCAGTCAGAAGCAGACTCTGATAACAGAATTTCTCACTGATACCTTCTCTGAAGCATTGCTCAATACCACTCAACTTCACACTTCCAATTTGACCTTGTGGACACTAGCTTATCCTACTTTGAGGTGCTCCATAGATAGAGCCTGTCAATAAAGAACGCTAGGTTGTGTTAGTCTCTGCAATAACCAAAACCACACTCAGAGAAGCTGGCAGGTGTGGGTATGCTACGCATGGCACATGGAGAGACTGTCTTATAGTTTATGCACTTTCATTGCCTTTTGAACTCTCATTTACAATTTTGCTAAGGAAACAGACTCAAAAGTTTCTGAGAGAAGCCTTAAAACTTCAATTATAAACTATTTTAACAAGCAATAAAAGTGTCCATGAAAACCACTAAAGATACGAAAAGTCCCCAAAGGGTATGGTAGAATTTCCTTGGGATGTTTTTCAGGAGGTGGTTATTAAAATCTTGATAAAGAAGAATACTTGAGTGTGAAATATGAATGCTGAATGTGCTTTATAAATGTTTTAATATAAAAAGAAAAATAACTGGAGACATAAAAAGTCTTGGTTAGAAACAGAATACAGAAATACGGAACAATCATTCACCAGTATACAGAAGGAGATTTTTCAAATCATCTTCGTAATTTTGGAATCAGGGTGGTCCTTAGGAGTACTATTTCCAGAGTCAGAATCCTCAAGAATATGTTATTCATCAGACATTGTCAAAATGCAACCATATGAGGTAACTAGGATAGAAATAGTATACTCAGTCTTCTGATTCTGTGGGTTCTACATCCATGGATTCAACCAACCTCAGATTGAAAATATTCAAAAGGAAAAAAAATTCCAAAAAGTTCCAAGAAGGAAAAAGCAAAAGTAATACACTGGCAACTATTTCCATAGCATTTACATCATATCAGAGATTATAAGTAATCTAGCAAGGGAGTGTATGCTCAGTCATGTCCGACTCTTTGCAACCCCATGGACTGTAGCCAGCCAGGCTCCTCTATCCATGGAATTTTCCAGGAAAAAATACTGAAGTGGGTTGCCACTTTCTATTCCAGGGGATCTTCCTGAACCAGGGATGGAACACACATCTCTTGCGTCTCCTGCCGGTAACACTACTGGTAAAGAATCCACCTGCAGGTTCAGGAAGGGTCAGGAAGATCCCTAAGCCACTCCAGCATTCTTGCCAGGAAAATTCCGTGGACAGAGGAGCCTGGTAGGCTACAGTCCATAGGGCCGCAAAGAGTCAGACATGACTGAGCACACATACAGAGACACTATAAATAACTTAGAGATGATTTTAAGTATATGGGAGAATGTGCATAGGCTATATGCAAATAATAAGCCATTATATATAAGGGACTTGAATATCCCTGGATTTGAGTATCCATAAGGGCCCTGGAAACCAATCAACTGGAGATAAAGATGGACAACTTGTATACAGACATTTAAGGAAATTGACACCTAAAAGAGAATTTGAGTGTGGCTCACAGGGCATTGGCATATGTACAAGGTTCTATGAAAGCTCAATGAAAGTCTAAACTAGAATAGTCTGGAAAATGTAAAACAGTGTAAATAAAATAAGAATTTTGTGTAATCACTCATTCAAGAGATATGCTATTTTTATTTTGTTTAACTTTGTTAATTTTATTTAATAATTTATGTTATTATTATTGTTGCTTTGCTTTTTAAATAACTTTTTTTCTAGTTATATAGGCCATACCTGCTGCATTCTAATAGCAGGGCAAACAGCAAACACAAAGAAAACAGAATTGTTTATAATTCTCAAACTCCCCCTTCTATACACCCAATATTTGCATTTTGGTTTGCATTCTTTTAGTATTTTTCATATATATCTATGTATGTTTTTAGAAAAAAATGATATTATAATAATGCATTACTTTGTGGCCAATGTCTAGTTCAGGTGTTAATATGCTCAATTGCATAAATGCTTTTAAAATGTTTCAATCTGTCCACAGTACTTGGGAGGTAGAAGCTTTGGACTCACTTCTAGCCCTATCATGTGTTAGCTGTGCACCTTTGAAGAAGTCCTTAAATGTTCTGAAATTCAGTCTCTTTGTTTGTAAAACGAAGATAATTGAGCAGGCACGGCTCAAAGTGTTTTCCATACATTATTTTATATAACATTTCAGGTGGATGTTATAGTTTCTGAACTTTCTGGATAACGACACTGAGGCACCAAGAGGTTAAGGTCTTACAGCTAGACAGGAGTGGAGTCAAGATTCAAACGCAGGCAATCTGACTCCTCTGCTGCCGTCAAAACCACTAATGAGGCTTTTCCTTTCTGGAGGCAGGAAACTGGACACATGATTTCCTAACTCTCAGCCTCTTCCAGGATCTGTGACATGTGGTCTGTGAAATGAACATTTTCCTTATATGATTTCCTTAATTGAAAAAGGCAAACCCAATTTTCTCAAAGAACTTTTTTCTTTGCCTGATTTTACACTGGGCCAAGTATCTCCCTGGGGCTTCCCAGGTGGCTCACTGGTAAAGAATCCGCCTGCTATTGCAGGAGATGGGAGTTCAATCCCTGGGAAGAGTTTGGAGAAGGGGAAGAACCCCTGAAGAAGGAAATGGCAACCCACTCCATTATTCTTGCCTGGGAAGTCCCTTGGACAGAGGAGCCTGGCGGACTACAGTCCATGGGGGTCACAAAAGAGTCAGACATGATTCAGTGACTAAACAACACCAAAGTACCTCCTTACACTTGTGTCACTCTGTGATTCTCTACCTAAGAACAACTAGCTTCTTGCTAAATAGGACGTTTTCCAAGCACTTTCACAAGTATTATCACATTCTCTTAACCCAAGTTATAGATGCTGAATTGCCCCGGACAAGTTATGGTGGTTCACCATTTGGAAATGGTAGCCCAGTATTCATAGCCAGAAATGTTATTCAGTCATGGTGAATCCAGATATAAAAATTCCTGATCCAGGCACCACTTAGCCAGCAGGACTGCCTTTCACTCATCTATTCATTCACTCAAAATACATTTATTGGATGCCTACAATGTATTGGGTGCTATTGAGGATACAGCACTCAGATAAAATCTGTGCCCTTCTTGATCTTATATTTACATATGCAAATATAATGAATTCATTAGGACCTCTTTGTTGAGGGAAGAGATAACTAAATGCATATATATATGTATAAATAAAATAAATACATATATATGCAATATACACATATAAGTGTTAAGCAGTGAACTGTAGTATTTTAGTCAAGATGACTAAGGAAGATCTGAGTAAGCAGAGGTTATTTGAACTGAGCCTTAGATTTTGAGTAGAAGGCCAAGAATGTAAATATTACAGGAAAGAGTATTCCTATAAAATCCTTCAAGCAGAGATAATTTTATAAGTTTGAGAAGATGGAGGGGGAGGGAGGAAGCCAGTGGAATTATAGCAGAGTAAATCAGAGGAAATTAAAAACTTTGGGTCAGAGATGAGAACTGACACTAGGTAATATAAGAACTAAATGGCTATCTTAGGAAATTTGAGTATTATTATAATTTTAATGCACTGGAAGTCTAAGGAGAGGATATATTTAGGTATTAATTAATATAGGATATATACTATTAAAATATTAATAATATTTGGGTATAATTCATTTCAATTATCAAATTTCCATTTAAAGAGTATTCAAATTTCAATTGTGCTTCTCTTGTGGCTCAGCTGCTAAAGAATCTGCGTGCAATGCCTGAGACCTGGGTTTGATCCCTGGGTTGGGAAGATCCCCTGGAATAGGGAAAGGCTTCCCACTCTAGTATTCTGGCCTGGAGAATCCCATGTACTGTATAGTCCATGGAGTCACAAAGAGTTGGAACTTGGAAGTCTATGGGGAAGAATGATACGATCTGATTTACACAAAAAAGACCGCGTTGGGAGATTATATACAGGGAAGTAAGAATGGAAGCAGGAAAGCCACTTGGTTGCTACGAGGTCATGCTGATGGGAGATGACGAAAGCTTGGTCCAAGGTGGTTTTGGTAAAAATGTCAGGAACTGACCTTGGTTCTCCCAATATGTCTCATTATTATTTTTGTCCCATAAGAATGTGTGTCATTATTTGCAAACTTCTTCTGCATTGATCCTACTTCCCGGCTCTGGACTCCATTCCTTTTTTCCGTCCCACTTTGGACTTGATTTTAGCACTGCCTTCCTCCGATTCTTTTCTCTTGATGCTTTGGGATGACTTCAGAATTTTGCATTGCCTTGTATTTGATAAGGGCACAGAGTATCCTATTTTGACTTTAACAGCATTTACTTGGATGGCTTGTACATTTCACCATCTTCTTTTTTTTCTTTTCCATGAAAAACAAGACATTTTATATATCAGTAGCTTGCTATTTACAGAGTGGAACCTGACAGCTATGATTAATGAGGTAAATCCTCCATGCTTTGGGGCTGGCAGTGATGGCTTGCATTTTCCAGTTGTGAAAAGTTTCCTCCTGCAGGAGTTAAGGAAATGTGTTTCCTGAACATCTTTTTTTTTTTTTTGCTTTGATCTTTGCCCAGCCCTAAATGCGGGTGCTCTGCACAACTTTCAAAACGTATGCTTTGCTGGCAGTCCCACTGAGTCAACCACTAACATTTTCCACATGATTCTACTACAGATGAAATTATAAAGGACAGAAAACCTAGTGGGTTTGTTCTGCCCTGAGGTATATTTTTGCTCACCCTTCAAATGTCAGTTATCTGTTGCCCTGGTTTCCCCTCCCAGTGGCTTTAGCCAAACTCGTTCCAGTTGCTTCCTTTGCTCTCCATCTCTCTCTCTCCTTTTGTTATTAAGAGCATGGAAAGTAGAGGCAGAATTCTGATTCACATCATGACTCTGCAATTTAGTAGCTGTAGAACATAAGCAAAACATTTAACTTCTAGGGGCCTCAATTTCCTCTGCTGTACAGTGGGAACTGTGGCACGTAGTTTGCAGGGTTCTTGGATTTGATAAACCAATGTATGGAGAAGACTTACCATAATACTGACCAAAAGTAAGTCTTGCCATGAGAAGCTCAAGAAAGATCCCCCTTTAAAAGGGATACCTTTACAAATAGGTTTGTGTATAGCATTTTTCTAGATTCCACATATATGCATTAATATGCAATATTTACTTTTCTCTTTCTGACTTCACTCTGTATGACAGTCTCTAGGTCCATCCACATCTCTGCAAATGGTACAATTTCATTCCTTTTTATGGCCGAGTAATATTCCATTGTATATATGCACTGAATCTGAGTCTGAGTGAAAGTCATTCAGTTGTACAACTCTTTGCAATCCCATGGACTGTATAGTCCATGGAATTCTCCAAGCCAGAATACTGGAGTGGGTAGCCGTTCCCTTCTCCAGAGGATCTTTCCAATCCAGGGACTGAACTCAGGTCTCCCACATTTCAGGAGGATTCTTTACCAGCTGAGCCACCAGGGAAGCCAAGAATACTGGAGTGGGTAGCCTATCCCTTGTCCAGTGGATCTTTCCAACCCAGGAATTGAACCAGGGTCTCCTGCATTGCAGGTGGTTTCTTTACCAACTGAGCTATCAGGAAGTCCTTACATCTTCTTCATCCATTTATCTGTTGATGAATGAATTGAGATATCGGGATTGGCATATATATACTATTATATATAAAATAGACAACTAATGACAGATGGCTATATAGTACAGTGAACTTACTCTGTGGTATGGGGGAACTCAGTGCTCTGTGGTGACCTAAATGGGAAGGCAATACAAAAGAGAGGGAATATATGTATACGTATGGCTGATTAAAGTACTGTTGAAACATGACTTGGAGAATTTTGAGCATTACTTTGCTAGCGTGTGAGATGAGTGCAGTTGTGCAGTAGTTTGAGCATTCTTTGGCATTGCCTTTCTTTGGGACTGGAATGAAAACTGACCTTTTCCAGTCCTGTGGCCACTGCTGGGTTTTCCAGATTTGCTGACATATTGAGTGCAGCACTTTCACAGCATCATCTTTTAGGATGCTCAAGCTGGATTTAGAAAAGGCAGAGGAACCAGAGATTAAATTGCCAACATCTACTGGATCATCAAAAAAGCAAGAGAGTTCCAGAAAATCATCTGCTTTATTGACCATGCCAAAGCCTTTGACTGTGTGGATCACAATAAACTGTGGAAAATTCTTCAAGAGATGGGAATACCAGACCACCTGATCTGTCTCCTGAGAAATCTGTATGCAGGTCAGGAAGCAACAGTTAGAACTGGACATGGAAAAACAGACTGGATCCAAATCAGGAAAGGAGTAGGTCAAGGCTGTATGTTGTCACCCTGCTTATTTAATTTATATGCAGAGAACATCATGCAAAATGCCAGGCTGGATGAAGCACAAGCTAGAATCAAGACTGCTGGGAGAAATATCAGTAACCTCAGATGCACAGATGACACCACCCTGATGGCAGAAAGCAAAGAAAAACTAAAGAGCCTCTTGATGAAAGTGAAAGAGGAGAGTGAAAAAGTTAGCTTAAAACTTAACATTCAGAAAACTAAAATCATGGCATCTGGTCCCATCACTTCATGGCAAATAGACGAGGAAACAATGGAAACAATGAGAGGCTTTATTTTGGGGGGCTCCAAAACCACTGCAGATGGTGACTGCAGCCATCAAATTAAAAGACACTTGCTCCTTGGAAGAAATACTATGACCAACCTAGACAGCACATTGAAAGGCAGAGACATTACTTTGCCAGCAAAAGTCCATCTAGTCAAACCTATGGTTTTCCAGTAGTCACGTATGGATGTGAAAGTTGGACTATAAAGAAAGCTGGGCGCCAAAGAATTGATGCTTTTGAACTGTGGTGTTGGAGAAGACTCTTGAGAGTCCTTTGGACTTCAAGGAGATCCAACCAGTTAATCCTAAAAGAAATCAGTCCTGAACATCCATTGGATATTGATGCTGAAGCTGAAACTCCAATACTTCAGCCACCTGATTCGAAGAACCGACTCATTGGAAAAGATCCTGATGCTGGGAAAGATTGAAGGTGGGAGGAGAAGGTGATGACAGAGGATGAGATGGTTGGATGACATCACCAATGCGATGGACAAGAGTTTGAGTAGGCTCCAGGAGTTGGTGATGGACAGGGAAGCCTGGCGTGCTGCAGTTCATGGGGTCGCAGAGAGTTGGACATGACTGAGCTATGGAACTGACCTGATAACTGATTTACTTTGCTGTACAGCAGAAACTAACACAATATTGTAAAGCAACTATACTCCAATAAATAAAAGGGAAACCTTGTGTATTCTTAGGTTAAAATGAAAAAGATGTATTTCAAATAAACCTTAGATGTTGTATGTGTGTGTCATATGCACTGACCTCCCCATTCTAGGCATCTCAGAAGCATAGCCATGTTTGTTTCCATTCATATAAGAGAAACTCCTATGCACATATGTGTTTATTTCACAAACACTCCTTGTTTGGGCCAAGAGAATGAAAGCTACAACAGGAAATAACAGTTAGTAAACTTGCTTACCCTTCTTTCCCAAATGTTAACAGTGCCTTTGCTTTCTGCCTGGAGTGTGGGGGTGATGCACATGAAAGAAACTCAGGGATTGCAATACATGGGCAGCCACAGTAAGAGAGCTCTCAAAGCTTGGCAACAGGGCTACAAAGCGAGAGAGAATAAGAATATTAATTCCGAATGTTTATTGAATGTGCATGCTCAGTCCTCAGTTGTGTCCAACTCTTTGCAACCCCATGGACTGTAGCCCACCAGGTTCCTATGTTCATGGCATTTTCCAGGCAAAAATACTCAAGTAGTTTGCCATTTTCCCCTCCAGGGGATCTTCCAAATAGAGGGGTTCAACCCCCATCTCTTTTGTCTCCTGCCGTGGCAGGTAGATTCTTTACCACTGAACTACCTGAGAAGCCAATTTATTAAGCATTATCTACATATTTGGTATCGGGTACCCTGAAAAGTCCAGTTTTCAGACATATAAGACTAAGGCCAGAACTCATTTGTGGTGATCTCACTATGGAAAGGATTAGGCTGACAGCATGCTCTTCTTTACATAACCCCATGCTCTGGCTGTATGATTTCCTGAATTTGACTGCCTGGCAGTACTCTATAGTCTCCAAGTCATGAGTTTGCCAGGGCTGGTAGATTGGATCCAAACCTTGTGTCAGCTCAGACATATGCGGGCTTCACTAAGAGAACTTGGGGACATTTGCATGTAGCTTGACAGACCTCCTGAAGTGTAAATTTCTGCACTGAGTAATTCTCTACCTTGCCTGCTTCTCCCCTATGCACTCTCTACCTGGACTGCAAAGGAAGAGGCGCTGGCTCAGATGCACAAGAACTCAGGAGAGGGTGTGGTAATCCTTGCAGCACACGCTCAGAGAAGAAAGACTTGGATCTTCACCCTGTTCAGTATAAAAGCAGATAGTTTGGCCCAGTGAACACTAATCTGTGCATATACTTAGCAATAAATATAAGAAATAAATAAGCAGCATTTCGTTCCTAATTAGAGGCATTGTGTTCACTTGGGAAACTTCGGAAATAGAACAATTTTTAACTGTTTGGCTCAAACAAAAACTCATTCAGGCTTAGAAATTGGCAAAGGCCATATTAATGATAAATACTCATCCCATAATCACATTTTCCATAGCCTCTCTAATTTCCAAGAGTTTTGCCATAAAAAGAATCACAGTGAAAAATCTGGACTGACAGTTCACAATAATGACATAATATTAACAGGATGTTTGGCTTTGCAGGGTTCTCCTACTTTCTCTGTAAAAATATGACCATTACCAAAACATGAAGCCACCACTTTGCTTACCATTCACTATTTTTCAAAGGGCCTATTCACTCATTTTTCTGTTCATTCAACAAACATTTGTTGAATACCTACTATGTGCAATTGCTTTACTAGATTTAGAGCATAATAGTTGTAATAATAATGATAATAATAGAAATAAAACAATAGACAATATTTTTGTCCTTATTATATACCCAGCACACTATTTTGAGTGTATCACATTTATTTAACATAGGTAAACTTTGCAACAGTCCTTCACAAGTCTTGCCTGTAAACTGTTCAATGACCTTTCTAGAATATCACCAGATGCCTATGCCAACCCTTCTTCTTGCCTCCTCCCTGATCCACACTCTTGCCAGAGTACTCTCTCTGGCTACCAGCCTCTCCTGATATGGCCCATCCTACCCTCTACAGGAGTATTAACTGTGAAGGGATCAGGCAGTCTTTAAATCAAGAGTTCAGGAGTATTTGAAGACAGTTCTTCCTCAGTGATACAGGGAGCTACATAAAACAAACTTTAGATTTAAGTGAGAAAGAAATGTTAGAGATTGGCAGGAGAAGACCTTGACTTCAGGCTCAAGCTTTCAGGACTGAGCCAGCCAACCTGGTCATGAAACCCCAGATTTCAACGTTTTGTTAACCTCTGTCAGGCTAAAATAGTAATAAAACTGTACTTGTATTTGCATCCCTATCATAGTTTTGGTCTGAGAGCTACATAATCAGAGAATATTAGAAATAGAAACAATCTTCACAAATGGAGAATCTGAAGTATAAACAAGTGAAGAAATTTATCCCGGGTCACATAAGCTCAAGGTATTAAGGCCAGGACATCACAGAATCATGACCCAGGGAGGCCGAGTTCATCCCGCTCACCTGGTCAGCCATCAGCTGCCTTAATCTGGTAGCCCTGCCAAGTGATTATACAGCCCACACACTTGCACTGCTTGAATTATAGGGTGCTCCCTTGTCTCAGGAGGAATGCATTCGATTGTCAGAGAGTTCCAACTCTTAGAAAGTCCTTCCGTATTTTGAACTGAAATCTCTCCCCGTGGGGTTTCCACCACTCAGAGACTCACAGCCCCATTTGTCCCTTTTCTACTTCAAGTTAATCAAAGACCTGGCAGCTCCTTTGGTCAGGCTCCATAGACCCAATTCCCCCAACCCCTCCTTCTGTAACATGAGAACTAGGGTCTCCTCACTTTACCTTATTACCAGGAGGCAGCTGTTCATAGTGGCTAAAATCATGGGCTTTGCAAACCAACCAACCTCTAGCTTGAATCTCAGTTCTGCACTCACAACACAAATGTCTAAAGACAGATTACTTATCCTGACCATAACTTGGTTTCCTTTTACATGCATCGGTGATGATGATATTTCATTTATTCATGAATAACATGCATAAAATAACACACATAAAATTACAAGTACTATATCTAGTACTTCATAGCAATTCAACAATTATATCTGAACGAATGAATGAACAAACCCTGGGTTGGATCTTTGCACAAATTCATCATGAATAAGGGAGCTGTATAGAAAAGTATTGCAAATTTGGAGAAGATCCTGTTGCGGAGAAGGTCGAAGGAAAAATGAAGAGGAGAAGCCCAGTGATTACCCCAAAGTGACCGTGGCTGATGAGCTTTCCATGCAAAGCATCTTCAGCTTATCTGTCACTAGTTCACCAACTATGTGATGAGCAGGGTACTTCATACTCATGGCTTTGCTCAAGAAGGGGATAAGAGTTCAAGTCTTTTTTAACTAATTTTGAACTTTTCCATAAAAGTGTGACCACATGCTAATTTGAAAGTTCTAACACTAAGATATTTGGGGGATGGAAGAAAAGGTACTTTCTATCTTATCCCTTCCCAGCCCCTCTCCACCTACAAAACAGCTGACCAGACTTTCCTAACTCCTTTCCCAAAGTTTTATGTTTGGGCTGAGCTCAGCCCTGGAAGGTCTCACTCTCAAGAGAAGAACCTGAGAAAGCCATTAAAGGCAAATGAAAGCCCTGGAATTGAAATACACTGGGAAGATGGGAATTCAACTGGCTTTTTCTCCCATGTGATCTATCTCTTAATAACAGGAAGATGAAACCAAAGCAAACCATTTCAAAGATAATATCTTTTAAATCACACAAACTTCAACAGAGTGTTAAGGGGAGGGTCTTTAGGCACAGACTGGTTTGCGTTGAGTCATGGCTCTTACTTTATCACCAGGGCTGTATGTGGCAAATGATTAAATTCCTGGGCCTGTTTTCTTCTCTATAAATGGATACTATGGTCCTTATCTCCTAGGATATTTAAGAGGATCAAATAAGAGACTCCAGTTTGGTATATGGGATTTCCAAGTGGCTTAGTGGTAAAGAATCCGCCTGCTAATGCAGGAGATACGAGTTTGATCCCTGGGTTAGGAAGATCCCTTGGAGTAGGAAGTGGCAACCCACTCCAGTATTCTGCCTGGAGAATTCCATGGACAGAGGAGACTGGCAGGTTACCATCCATGGGGTCACAAAGAGTCAGACACTGCTGAGTATCAAAGCACCTCAAGGTTGGTATATGGTGTGGCATGTATGTTACACTATTTCATTAGGTGTAAAAGCACAAAGGGACTTCCAAGATGGTGCTACTGGTAAAGAATCCACCTGCCAGTGTAGGAGATACAGATTCCATTACTGGGTTGGAAAGATCCCTGGAGGAGAGCATGGTAACCCACACCAGTATTCTTACCTGGAGAATCTGCCTGCTAATGCAGACATGGGTTTGATCCCTGGGTTAGAAAGATCCCTTGGAGTAGGAAGTGGCAACCCACTCCAGTAACCTTTCCTGGAGAATTCCATGGACAGAGGAGCCTGGCAGTCTATAGTCCACAGGGTCTCAAAGAGTCAGACACAACTGAAGTGACTTAGCATGTATGCACAAAAGAACAAAGAGCAAGCAGTCTTTGTCCCCTTAACACAATGGGATTGGAATGATTAACACCCACAGTCCATACTCATTCTCCTACCCTTACAGGTTTAGCCTCTTCTTTCCTCCTCTCTCCCCGCTGGCTCCTGGTAAAAAAGAAAAAGCTGCACTGATACATGATCCACTCCACTTCCCAACAAAAAGGTTATGAAGGAGGAAGAACCACACGCACTGGGGGATAGAGCCTGACATGAAAGGAAAGGCACAGAGGCCAGGGATGCTGACCAGCATCCTACAGTGCCCAGGATGACCACCACAAAGAGTCCTCTGGCCCAAGTGCTAGGAGTGCCAAGGCTGAGAAACCATGGTCTACCGATGTAAGACATAAGGGGGCAGGAGGACAAGAGGGACAGGGTAGTTAGACTGAGGATCTTGAATATCAAATTAAAATTCTTCCCAGACATAATTGATGTATTATAGAATTCACAGCAAGAAGAAAATACAATTTTTTAAAAAAAGATTTGTATTAGGAAGGTTTGTCTAATGTATTAAAGCACAGTGATACTTAGAGAGTTTCAGGATGCCTGATGTGAATTCACATATTTTATATAGTATCATGGTTACAGTGCCCCAGCATCTGGCTGAAGACTGAAAGCATCTATCAACAGGCTAATTTTATCTCCTTGGCTGGACTAAAAGCCTGGACTTCCGGCCTTTACATGGATGAGGGCTTCCCCTATACTCTGGCAAGACAATTAAAGGGAATGAGGATGTTGATTTTTCTAAGTAATAGCTTGGTATGGTGTAGATGAAACATCTGGTTGATTGGCACTTTCATTTTTCACTTGGTGGTTTTGACACGGAGGACACATAATCATTGTTGGATGTTTACTAGTTATCATTATAAACCTAACTGATGGCAGGGTAGAATCAGCTTGTCCTAAAATAAAGAATTGTAGGTATGAGTCTTCAACCTGAAAGACCTTTACTTATAAGAAAGAGGAGCTCTAAAGTTGAAAACGGAGAAGGCAATGGCACCCCATTCCAGTACTCTTGCCTGGAAAATCCCATGGACGGAGGAGCCTGGTAGGCTGCGGTCCATGGGGTCACTAAGAGTCAGGCACGACTGAGCGACTTCACTTTCACTTTTCATTTTCATGCATTGGAGAAGGAAATGGCAACCCACTCCAGTGTTCTTGCCTGGAGAATCCCAGGGACAGAGGAGCCTAGTGGACTGCTGTCTATGGGGTTGCACAGAGTTGGATACAACTGAAGTGACTTAGCAGCAGCAGCAGCAGCAGCAGCAGAGTTGAAAATGAAGAACTGATGCAGAATCTTCATTTATGTTGCCCTATGATTGCTCATATCCAAATATCCTCTTGAAGTTGCCTTATACCTCTGGGAAGTTTGTGTAATCCAACAAATCATTAGATTAAACATTAGATATCTACCTGGAAAATGGGGCTCTTTTTTCTTCATACACAAGTTACTGTCTGCTCACAAACTCAAGTGAATGCATCCACTCATGGCAACCCACTCCAGTTTTCTTGCCTGGAGAATCCCACGTACAGAATAGCCTGGTGGGCTACAGTCCATGGGGTCACAAAGAGTCAGACATGAAGGGCGACTGATATGCACACTTTACTGTTTCCTTCATCAGAAGGTGGCATTTTACTTTCCTTCCTTTGAATCTGGATGGCTGGAGGACTTGCTTTGATCAACAGAATGTGGTGCAAGTGACACTGTGCTAGTTCTGGGTCTACAGTTTAAATGGCCAAGAGCTGGAAGCCAGCAACTAAGGTTGGGTTAGACAGTTGCATGAAGGAGCCCACGTGGAGAGAGACCAGGGAAGGTGAGAAGCCATGACGAACATGACAAGGCCATCTGAGCTCCCAACTGAATAGAGTTGTATGAATGATCTCATCACAGGATGTGGAACAGAAAAATCATTCAGCTTAACCCAATCAACCCAAAGAATTGTGAAAATTTTAAACTGTCATTATTTTTAAGCCAGTAGGCATGGAGCTCACTTGTTACACAGCAATAGCTAACTTAAACACATCATATCTAAGACAGGCCTCTACCACATTCTTTTTCTATCACATTTCCCTGTTGTATTTTCTATTTTCTTTATAGCTCTTATCACTAAAATTATTCCTTTTATCTTTTTTGTTGTCTGTCCCCCCCCCCCCCCCCC